>CM031086.1:28638035-28652010 GCA_018257905.1 Gillenia trifoliata | reverse complement strand
TTTGTCCTGTATACAGCTGTCAGTGTGTCCTGTCACTTTCATGGACAGAACTGTGTCTGTGTCCTTGTGCAGAACCACCAATGCTAGCAAATGTAATAGAATATATGCTATGTAATCCTCATTGTTCACTATCAAGAAATATACAGACTCTTGCTCCTCTCCCACTCTCTCTGAAATACAATTTCATCCTCTGTAAAATACATTTGAAAGCTTAAAGCTTTATCAACCAAACAATATATGTCTGGTACCATTTTCAACATGGTATTAGAGCTCTTGGTTTGATTCCAAAGGGGCGTAATACAAAAAGGGATCAAATTGGTCTCAAAATGGAAACGTGAACAGCAACAATGGCTCAAGCTGGAACAACAAATTTTCTGGTTTCAACAAACAACCAAGTAACAGCCAAGCAAATGACAAACCACAGTGTCAAGTGTGTGATAAGTACCACTTTGGTATATGCAGATATAAGGGAAAACCCAAGTGTGGCAAGTGCAGTCGCTTTGGACACTTAACGAAGGACTGTGATAATGGTAAACAGGTTGCAAACTGTGCAAAGGAAGAAGATGCAGTCACAGGAACAATGTTTTATGCTTGTCATGCAAGTTCTATTGCATCAAGCAAGTCCGTATGGTTTGTGGACAGTGCTTGCAGCAACCACATGACCTCTCAAGAGTTGTTATTGATCAACCTTGATAGATCTGTGACCTGCAAAGTAAATATGGGCACTGGAGACCTTGTTCAAGCTACAGGAAAAGGCACATTGGTTGTTGAGACACAGAAAGGCAGAAGATACATAAAAGAAGTGCTGTTAGTTCCTGGATTGGATGAAAACTTGCTAAGCGTAGGGCAAATGATGGAGCATGGATATACATTCTGTTTGGAGGAAACTGTGCATTAATATTTGATGATAGTAGCCTTAAGAATGTTGTTGCTAAAGTTTCAATGACTGGAAATAGATGTTTTCCATTGTCTATGGAATCTGTCAACTCAGTAGCAATGAAGGCAGCAGTACACGAAAATCCATGGATATGGCACATGAGATTGGGTCATTTGAACTTTGCAAGTATGAAGAAGATGCAGCAAGCTCAGATGGTGTTGGGTCTACCTGCTTTCTCAGAAAAGGAAAGAGTATGTGAAAGTTGTGTTTATGGGAAAAGCCACAGAGAACCATTTGCAAATGAGAAAGCTTGGAGAGCAAGCTGTCCACTTGAATTGGTACACACTGACCTATGTGGTCCGATGCAAAATGAGTCAATTGGAGGGAATAGGTACTTCATCACATTCATTGATGATTTCTCAAGAATGTGCTAGGTATACTTTCTCATAAATAAGTCTGACACCTTCAATGTGTTCAAGAAATTCAAAGCTTTTGTTGAGCTGTAAAGCGGTTTCAAATTAAAGAAACTAAGAAGTGACAGAGGTGGAGAATATACCTCAAATGAATTTCTTGAGTATTGCAGTAATCTTGGAATGGAAAGGCAACTAACTACTCCCTACTCACCTCAGCAAAATGGAGTTGCTGAGAGAAGAAACAGAACGATTGGAGAAATGGCAAGATCGATGCTTTCTGAAAAGAAGATCCCCATCAAATTTTGGGCAGAAGCAGTTGGAACTGCAGTATATCTGCATAATAGATGTCATACCATTGCAGTCAATGGTAAAACACCATTTGAAGCTTTCACAGGGAGAAAACCCGGTGTAAAACACCTGAGAGTGTTTGGAAGCATATGCTACAACCACATTCCATCGAATCTAAGGCAGAAGCTTAATGACAAAGCAAGCAAAGGAATCTTTAGGGGATACGGTAGCTGCGAGAAGGGCTACAGAATCTTTAATCTTCAAACTGAGAAGATCATACTTTCAAGAAGTGTTACATTCGATGAAAACAAGTCCTAGAATTGGGAAAGCAAGCAAGTAGAAACTGTCTTCATGCCTCTCACCCTTGGAAATGAAGCCTCTGTAATAACTGGAATTGAAGAATCCGCTCATGAAGCTTATGGGATTAACTCCCCGAACGTCACTCAATCAGTTGCAGAAAGTCAACATGTTTCTGGAAGTATTAGCACCAGTCAAGGTTCATTACCAAGCACACTCCAGTAAAGCTAAAAAGCTTGGAGGATATTTATGAAAGATGTCACATGACCATCATTGAACCTGAAACCTACCATGAAGCTATTGAGGACAAAGCATGGAAGGAAGCAATGAATGTTGAGATCGAGACCATTGAGAAGAATGGAACTTGGGAGTTAGTGGATAGACCTACAGACAAACCTGTCATAGGAGTCAAATGGGTGTTCAAGACCAAGCTGAATCTGGATGGAACTGTTCAAAAACACAAGGCAAGACTCGTGGCAAAAGGATATGCCCAGAAACCAAGTATTGACTACAATGAAACCTTTGCCCCAGTGGCAAGGCTAGATCCAATCAGAACTCTGATTGCACTTGCAGCTCAGAAGGGTTGGAAGCTGTTACAATTAGATGTGAAGTCAGCCTTCTTGAATGGAGTACTTGAGGAAGAGGTTTACACTGAGCAGCCAGAAGGTTTTGAAGTTGAAAATGCAAGCCACAAAGTTTATAAGCTGAAGAAAGCCCTCTATGGTGAAGCAAGCACCTAGAGCATGGTACAACGAGATTGACAATTATCTCATTAACTGCAATTTCAAAAAAAGCACCAGTGAAGCCACTCTGTATACCAGAACCGATGAAGAAGGAAAACTGATCATTGTCTCTATCTATGTTAATGATATTGTGTACACTGGAAACAGCAATACATTGCTCAGTGAATTCAAAAGAGACATGATGCTGAAGTATGAGATGACTGATTTAGGACTCTTACATCATTTCTTGGGAATGAGAGTTCTACAATCGGATAAAGGTGTGTTTATACATCAAAGCAAATATGCAAAGTCTCTACTTGTGAAGTTTGGTTTGGAGGATTGCAAGTCAGTTGCAATTCCTCTACCTACTGGTGAGAAACTGAAGAAAGTTGACGGAAGTGAACTGGCTGATGAAGTTTTGTACAGGAAAATTGTTGGCAGCTTGCTGTATCTAACTACAACCAGGCCTGATATAATGTATGCAGCTAGTCTGTTATCAAGATTCATGCATGGCCCGACGAAGAAACACATGGGTGTAGCTAAGAGGGTTCTCAGATACATTCAGGGTACTCTCAGCTATGGCATTGAGTTCACAAGAGATAAGGATGCTGTGTTGATTGGATTTTGTGATTCGGATTGGGGCGGCAGTGAAGATGACAGCAGAAGCACATCTAGATATGCATTCAGCTTTGGAAGTGGCACATTTTCATGGGCCTCAGTCAAGCAAAACACAGTTGCATTGTCAACTGCAGAAGCTGAGTATGTATCAGCAGCCATGGCAACAGCTCAAGCTATTTGGCTAAGATTTGTGCTGGATGATTTCGGTGAAATGCAACCAGAGGCAACACCATTGTTATGTGACACTATGTCAGCAATTTCGATGGTCAGAAATCCAGTCTTCCATCAGAAGACCAGACATATAAACAGGAAGTATCATTTCATCAGAGAAGCATTGCAGCAATGATCCATTGATGTGAAGTATTGCCGAAGTGAAGAACAGTTGGCGGACATATTTACAAAGGCATTGCCTAAAGATCGTTTTAATTATTTAAGAATGAAGTTATGAGTGAAGCCAGTAAGCAGCTTAGGAGAGACTGTTAAGAATTAAGCTGCCTACTAGCTTAGTTCCAAACCTGCAGATGATAATCCTGCAGATGGAGTTGAAGGAAGCAACCCGATGAAAGTCAGGGAGCAACCCGATGAAAGCCAGACAGGAGCAACCCGGTGGATCCGAAGTAAGCAATCCGATGAGTCAGAGCATCCCGACATACAAGTAAACAGAAGTTGAGATTTGACGTTTGCTATTTTTAGCGCAGCGTGCAACGGCTAGTTTGTTTAATCGTTTGTTTCTTTTCTACTTTAGACAGCTACAGCTGTTGGTTTGTCCTGTACACAGCTGTCAGTGTGTCCTGTCACTTTCATGGACAGAACTGTGTCTGTGTCCTTGTTCAAGAACCACCGATGCTAGCAAATGTAATAGGATATATGTATTGTATGTCTTAATTGTTCAAAAAAAACAATCAAGAAATATACAGACTCTTGTTTCCTCTCAAGCTCTCCGTCTGAAAAATACATTTTAGCTTTCTGCAAACACATTTGAAAGCTTAAAGCTTTATCAACCAAACAACATATGTCTGGTACCATTTTCTACAGTTTTCCATATTTCTGTATGTATTTTTCCAGTTTTCAGGCAAGGATCACTTACAAGGGGACATGCTCTCTAGATTTCTCGTTACTTCATCTCTAAACTTACTACAAACATAAAAGTTTAATTTTTCACATATTAATGGGAAGAGTTGGCATATATAGCTCAAATCAAGTATTGTGCAAGAAGAGTCTTCCAGTTCTCCCAACCCAATTTGTAAAATGGCAACAGCAGTATCAACTCGGGTTTCATCGACAATCCATCCAATACTTTTACTGAATGTGAATTGTTCTGGTCCTTTGAGGGTAATATACTTTCTTCTCCGGTTTGCTGCCCACATAAGTTTATAGATTCCAAAAATGCAGTCCTCGTTGTCAGTACCACGCAGCAACAAAATTTTAAGATTAATAGAAAATTAGAATGTTTATTGACTATAGTATATGATTTCTCTAGTTGTTTGTATGTGCGAAATGATGCTTTGTCAAGCATATTGAAAATCCCTCTTGTATATAGTAGATAGTGATTTCTTACAAACATACATGATGGGTACTGTCTGCTCAAACTGTCTTAGAAACTAAACTGTTGCTGCAACAAGAGACTTGGGGTGTTTTTGAGATCCATTATTCCACAAATCTTTTTCAGTTAAACTTCTCTATATGTAAGCATAAGTGTTGTGTGATGTATTTTAATACTTAAGAGATGCCTGACGAAAAAACAAGAGATAGATCTTTGGCAGCCCTTCAAAGAGATCTTTGAACAGCTAAAGGATGTCGTCTAGAAGGCCTCATTCTAATTTGGCTTGAAACCGATCTTAATGCCTCGGTTGGTGAGGAGCAAAGAAATTACAAACTAGAGCCACAACTTACAAAAGCAAATAGGACTGTATGTTTGGGTTACAAGATGCATTGACGACATTCATCTCGCAAAAATTAGGATCGAGAGCTATCTCTGATGTCGGCATGGAAAAGAGTGTCTCCAGATCAAGAGATGATGGATATGATATAAAGAAAGACAGTGCTTGGGTGCCAAAGATTCATTTTGATCAGAAAGACATCTAGTATCAGGAAGCAGAAAGATTATCTTCTTCAAGCAGGTAAGAGGGAATTTGCAAATTAGGGACCTCTAAAATTTGCTGACAGGATCTTCATGTACAAATGACAACAACCAACAATGATTATGGTTCTGCTTAGAAGTCTTGATGAATAACTTACTCCGAAATGGGCTTGAATAAGTCCAATTCACAGCCTTTTTCATTTTGTGTTTACTGGTGTTGAAATTATTCAATTATTTTTACTTCCTCTACGTTTACTAACACCACCCAGCACATAAAAACATGTCTATCACACCACAATTCTTAATCAGTTATTGAACCATGAATTGAATTGATTAGGGAGTTTATCTTATTTCACTATTTATTTTCCGATTCTTAACTTTCCCGATTCATGACTTTTCTCCACTCCAAAACAGTGCCATTAATGAAGCTTCACCATCTTATGGACAAAACAAAAAAAATCAATGGAAAGAATGACGCAGATATTTAAGGCAAAGTAAACTACTTAGTGATGGTAATCTATGACTGTGAGCATGCACTAGGTTGACAGCAGAGATGAGGAGAATCCATCCATGAGAGGTATTAATTGTTCTATGAGACTGATAGTTTTACCATCTTAGGACTGCTACTGTAAGTTTCCTAAAGGTAAGGACATCACAATGATTTTTGCATTAGATTACTTGGGAAACATCTTTCTGAAGAAAATCTTCTCTAGCAAAAATCAGGAACAAAATGTCTTTTTTCCTTTCGCAATTTTCATGTATTTCTAGATCCCAGAATTTACTCATTTAGTAGATGTTCTTTATTTGAGAACAACAAATTTTAAACTAGTACTCTAAACTACGAGAAAGCGACCACGGAAGGAGATTTGAACTTGAATTCAAGCAGACGTGCACATTGGTAGACTGCTCTGACCAACTGGTCCTAACTCACAAATGTACCCATTATAGTAGATGGACGGGGTTAATTGGTTTCCCCACCCGGAAACCCATAATTCTTTTTGGACTTTAACAACAAATTAAAAGCCGTGCGTTATTCAATATAGAAGAGCTGGGTTTGTGGAGATGCCGAGTTTCGTTATTCAACCTGATTTCACATACGTACCACAAGATTCTATCTGTCTTCTGCCTAAACTTGCATTGCTTTTGGAAGCTCGTGAAGCTTCGTAAAATGTAAATAGCTGGAAAGCATCGTAACTCTTTCAATTATAGTGCTGTATGAAGTATTAAAGCAGATTTTATTTTCCAAACCAAAGAAAACTGGAGCTGAATAACGTGAACAACTTGTCCAAGCATCACATCTTTTAGAAAAAATGAGAAGTTTTTCTTCATTGGAATCTAAATTAATTCCGTGCAACAACCACTCTAATTGTAAGTTTGTGAAAATTCATTTCATGCAGACTATAAATGGTGATTAGTGAGCTATCCAGCTCTCACACAGCCTTAACCCCATAAACTGTCTTTAAACACGAAGTTTTCAGGCATCAGTCTAGTCATCCCGCAACTAGCACAAATCACTAACTTACATTTAGTCACACCATTCTATACTTTCAATCCCTGCACACTTTGATCGCGACTAAAGGCTGTAGTGACGTCCACTCATATTTTCAGAACTTGCGCGGTTTCGAACTTTCTTAAAGCTACCAATGAGAAATGAAATACTCAAGATGGATCCAACTCCAAGGGTGTTTGTGAAGATCTTCGCTCTCTCTGCCCAAATTTTCAGACAAACAACACACACCACAAACAATAGCCAGTTCCATTTACTTCACAGCCAACCCATGATCATACTCGCTTTTCTGAACAGTATCCAGATCAAACTGACCAATGCGTCTGGAGCTAAAGCTGCGTCAACGGAATGGAACGAATGCCAAGGCGAACACGGGAATGGAAGACAATGATGCATTTTCTGACTACATTAACCCGCACAAGGATTTAAGATCAAAGCTATGTCCTCCAATGCCAGCATTGAGAAGGGAGTTGCCCTCCATAGCAGATGATGTTGATGGAAACAAAGCAAGAGGAGATGATGAAAGAGATGTTTTACGGATTTTGTTTAAAGCGCGCTAAGTTTAAGATTAGAAAGACATCCGGTAGGCTTAGAATGAACGTCTCCTTTAGAAGTAGGAGACTTGCAAGGTCATGATGAATAATGGTGTGGTGATTTCCGGCATGTTTGCTTTCTCTCTCTCTCTCTCTCTCTCTCTCTCTTTCATATTTCTGCCCCTGAAGTGGCTTAGCACAATACATGTATTATTGTATGTGTACAGCTTTAGCCTGATGTTATGAAATTGTCTGTATGTTCTTCTGAGTTAATAATACTTACTAAAATCATTTGCTTTTCATGTGTTTCTAGATCCCATATGTTATTGTATCTGTTCTTTTCAAGAAACCTTAGCGAACATACTAAGTAATGACGTTAAAATGAAGAACTAGTCAGTTTACTCACGGATCTTTAATATGTATAAAAATCATGATGCAAGGAAGAAATGTAGCTGAAGTTAAAGTTATGACTTTTAACTTCAAAAAGGAAGGAAAAAGATAATAAGTTTGGATAAGGAAAGACGTATTGATTATGATTGAAGAAACCAACACAATGTTTACAAAGCTACGAACGCTTGCAACACATACATTTCCTCCAATAAACTAGATCCATCCTCAGGAAAATGACTGTGAGCTAGTGTTTAAACAAATTCATCTCTGAAGTGCGTATGCATATCCCATTTTCGTGCGCGCTGGTAGACGAAAGAATATAAAATAAATACCTAGCCTAATGACCTGGAGTTTTGTCTGATTCATTCAGACAATAAAACATCTAAATATTCTAGTTATTTAATATTACCTAGAATTTGGAAACAAGAAAATTACATAATAGGGTGCGCTACACTTTATTAAGAAATTGAGGGCAAAACAAACTGGGAATACGATCCCATACATCACTAATTCATTTGAAAAATAAAAAGGATTCTCCTTTAGCAAGAAGAATTTTTACTATTTTAGTAAAGTTTTCCCTTAATTTCTGCATATATTTTTAGTTTTCAGCTTTAGGGATCCAAGAACATGCTCTCAGACACCTAACTTCTCCCACCCATCTTGCACAAAATAAGTTCCAGGTCGCTCTTCTTTCCATTAAATGACGAAAGAAACAATTACTCCAGCCATTCTCCACTTCCAAACTATAAATTATTTCAACTCTAAAAATCAAAATGGGAAAGAATTGACATAGCTCAAACTCCAAGTGTTTGTGCAAGCACATCTCCAATCTCCTTGCCCCATTTGTAAATTGGCGGCAACACTATTGTAATGTTTCAGCGCTGGAGAAAAGCGACATAAAGCAAAGATGACTCCACCAACAAGGAAAGGTTTAACCTTTTTAGAACCGGGGTATGCCAAGGTAGTTCAAAGGTTGAGAAGCAAAAGTCCGAACTAGTGCCACAAATAACAACAAATAGGACAAGTAGAGTCTGGGGTTACAAATGATGCACTCAAACTACATTAATCGTGTGGACACAGGATCCGAAGCTGTGTATCCAGCATTGGTAATAAGGAGAAGGAGTGGCCTCAGATCAAGAGATGATGGATATGATAGAAGACAGATTCAAAAGATACATTTTTAGATCGATCATATAAGCGTGAAGATGAGATCGAGAAAGACATCAAGCATTGGAAGTAGAAAGATTTTCTCTTCAAACGCGAGAGTAATTAGAAATTACCAATTAAACAGGGAATTTAACGTTTGTATAAAATAATGATAATGGTTATTGTTGAGAATTAAGTTGCCTATTAACTTAGTTTCAAACGCAGATGGGGGTTGAAGGAAGCAACCCGATGAAAGTCGAGGCAGCGATGGGTCTAGTAAGCAATCCGATGAGTCAGAGCATCCGTACTTTACAAATGAACCAAGAGGTTAGATTTTGACGTTTGCTAGTTTTAGTATAGCGTGCAACGGCTAGTTTGTTTTAGTCGTTTTGTTTCTTTGCCTTTAAACAGCTACACATTTGACTGGTGCATCCTCTTACACAGCTGTCAGATATGTCCTGTCACTTTATGGACAGGAGCATGTCTGTGTCCTTATTGCAGAACCACCAATGCTAGCAGATATGGCCAAAGGGATATATGTATTGTATGTCTCATTTTGTTCTCTATCAATCAAGAAATATACAGACTCTTGCTCCTCTTTCCCCTCTCTCTGAAATGGGCGTTTCATTCCTCCTAAAGAAATACATTTAAAGCAAGTTTTATCAACAAACAATATATGCCTGGTTCCATTTTCAACATGGTATCAGAGCTCTTGGTAGTTTGATTCCAAGGGCATAATCTTTGTGAAAAGGTGAAATCCCATCTACATGAAATCAGGAGAAACACCAAGTGATATCTTTAAAACTATTTTGTTGCTGTATTTACCTGGACGATGGCTGGTTCAATTCATTCGGTGGTGATTTTTGAGCACTGCAGTTTAATATTGAAAAACGATTTTGGGCTGTGAAAATGGAAACATACTCATAGTTTGATCTATGGGATGTGGTAGAATAAGGCCACAACCACAGCCATCACAGCGGTTACTCCAGGAGGAAGAAGGATTCGGAGATGAAGAAAGCATGGCTGGCAGAATTCAGGGGAAGCACCCATCATTTTCAAGAAGACATAATCAAGCTTGCCAAGGCGTTAGATGCCATACAAGGAACGTGCTTGATGGCTCTTTCTCATCAAGCAGCTGCAAAAGGAGCTTGGGACATTTTGGAGAAAGAGAGTTCAGGAGACAAAAATGTAGGCTGTTAAACTTCAAGCAGTAAAGAGCAGATTTTGAATATATGAGAATGACAGATGGTGAAAGTCTAGATGATTATTTGGCTAGATTTTTGGAATTATAAACAATTTGTCCTGTATACAGCTGTCAGTGTGTCCTGTCACTTTCATGGACAGAACTGTGTCTGTGTCCTTGTGCAGAACCACCAATGCTAGCAAATGTAATAGAATATATGCTATGTAATCCTCATTGTTCACTATCAAGAAATATACAGACTCTTGCTCCTCTCCCACTCTCTCTGAAATACAATTTCATCCTCTGTAAAATACATTTGAAAGCTTAAAGCTTTATCAACCAAACAATATATGTCTGGTACCATTTTCAACATGGTATTAGAGCTCTTGGTTTGATTCCAAAGGGGCGTAATACAAAAAGGGATCAAATTGGTCTCAAAATGGAAACGTGAACAGCAACAATGGCTCAAGCTGGAACAACAAATTTTCTGGTTTCAACAAACAACCAAGTAACAGCCAAGCAAATGACAAACCACAGTGTCAAGTGTGTGATAAGTACCACTTTGGTATATGCAGATATAAGGGAAAACCCAAGTGTGGCAAGTGTAGTCGCTTTGGACACTTAACGAAGGACTGTGATAATGGTAAACAGGTTGCAAACTGTGCAAAGGAAGAAGATGCAGTCACAGGAACGATGTTTTATGCTTGTCATGCAAGTTCTATTGCATCAAGCAAGTCCGTATGGTTTGTGGACAGTGCTTGCAGCAACCACATGACCTCTCAAGAGTCGTTATTGATCAACCTTGATAGATCTGTGACCTGCAAAGTAAATATGGGCACTGGAGACCTTGTTCAAGCTACAGGAAAAGGCACATTGGTTGTTGAGACACAGAAAGGCAGAAGATACATAAAAGAAGTGCTGTTAGTTCCTGGATTGGACGAAAACTTGCTAAGCGTAAGGCAAATGATGGAGCATGGATATACATTCTGTTTGGAGGAAACTGTGCATTAATATTTGATGATAGTAGCCTTAAGAATGTTGTTGCTAAAGTTTCAATGACTGGAAATAGATGTTTTCCATTGTCTATGGAATCTGTCAACTCAGTAGCAATGAAGGCAGCAGTACACGAAGATCCATGGATATGGCACATGAGATTGGGTCATTTGAACTTTGCAAGTATGAAGAAGATGCAGCAAGCTCAGATGGTGTTGGGTCTACCTGCTTTCTCAGAAAAGGAAAGAGTATGTGAAAGTTGTGTTTATGGGAAAAGCCACAGAGAACCATTTGCAAATGAGAAAGTTTGGAGAGCAAGCTGTCCACTTGAATTGGTACACACTGACCTATGTGGTCCGATGCAAAATGAGTCAATTGGAGGGAATAGGTACTTCATCACATTCATTGATGATTTCTCAAGAATGTGCTAGGTATACTTTCTCATAAATAAGTCTGACACCTTCAATGTGTTCAAGAAATTCAAAGCTTTTGTTGAGCTGTAAAGCGGTTTCAAATTAAAGAAACTAAGAAGTGACAGAGGTGGAGAATATACCTCAAATGAATTTCTTGAGTATTGCAGTAATCTTGGAATGGAAAGGCAACTAACTACTCCCTACTCACCTCAGCAAAATGGAGTTGCTGAGAGAAGAAACAGAACGATTGGAGAAATGGCAAGATCGATGCTTTCTGAAAAGAAGATCCCCATCAAATTTTGGGCAGAAGCAGTTGGAACTGCAGTATATCTGCATAATAGATGTCATACCACTGCAATCAATGGTAAAACACCATTTGAAGCTTTCACAGGGAGAAAACCCGGTGTAAAACACCTGAGAGTGTTTGGAAGCATATGCTACAACCACATTCCATCGAATCTAAGGCAGAAGCTTAATGACAAAGCAAGCAAAGGAATCTTTAGGGGATACGGTAGCTGCGAGAAGGGCTACAGAATCTTTAATCTTCAAACTGAGAAGATCATACTTTCAAGAAGTGTTACATTCGATGAAAACAAGTCCTAGAATTGGGAAAGCAAGCAAGTAGAAACTGTCTTCATGCCTCTCACCCTTGGAAATGAAGCCTCTGTAACAACTGGAATTGAAGAATCCGCTCATGAAGCTTATGGGATTAACTCCCCGAACGTCACTCAATCAGTTGCAGAAAGTCAACATGTTTCTGGAAGTATTAGCACCAGTCAAGGTTCATTACCAAGCACACTCCAGTAAAGCTAAAAAGCTTGGAGGATATTTATGAAAGATGTCACATGACCATCATTGAACCTGAAACCTACCATGAAGCTATTGAGGACAAAGCATGGAAGGAAGCAATGAATGCTGAGATCGAGACCATTGAGAAGAATGGAACTTGGGAGTTAGTGGATAGACCTACAGACAAACTTGTCATAGGAGTCAAATGGGTGTTCAAGACTAAGCTGAATCTGGATGGAACTGTTCAAAAACACAAGGCAAGACTCGTGGCAAAAGGATATGCCCAGAAACCAAGTATTGACTACAATGAAACCTTTGCCCCAGTGGCAAGGCTAGATCCAATCAGAACTCTGATTGCACTTGCAGCTCAGAAAGGTTGGAAGCTGTTACAATTAGATGTGGAGTCAGCCTTCTTAAATGGAGTACTTGAGGAAGAGGTTTACACTGAGCAGCCAGAAGGTTTTGAAGTTGAAAATGCAAGCCACAAAGTTTATAAGCTGAAGAAAGCCCTCTATGGTGAAGCAAGCACCTAGAGCATGGTACAACGAGATTGACAATTATCTCATTAACTGCAATTTCAAAAAAAGCACCAGTGAAGCCACTCTGTATACCAGAACCGATGAAGAAGGAAAACTGATCATTGTCTCTATCTATGTTAATGATATTGTGTACACTGGAAACAGCAATACATTGCTCAGTGAATTCAAAAGAGACATGATGCTGAAGTATGAGATGACTGATTTAGGACTCTTACATCATTTCTTGGGAATGAGAGTTCTACAATCGGATAAAGGTGTGTTTATACATCAAAGCAAATATGCAAAGTCTCTACTTGTGAAGTTTGGTTTGGAGGATTGCAAGTCAGTTGCAATTCCTCTACCTACTGGTGAGAAACTGAAGAAAGTTGACGGAAGTGAACTGGCTGATGAAGTTTTGTACAGGAAAATTGTTGGCAGCTTGCTGTATCTAACTACAACCAGGTCTGATATAATGTATGCAGCTAGTCTGTTATCAAGATTCATGCATGGCCCGACGAAGAAACACATGGGTGTAGCTAAGAGGGTTCTCAGATACATTCAGAGTACTCTCAGCTATGGCATTGAGTTCACAAGAGATAAGGATGCTGTGTTGATTGGATTTTGTGATTCGGATTGGGGCGGCAGTGAAGATGACAGCAGAAGCACATCTAGATATGCATTCAGCTTCGGAAGTGGCACATTTTCATGGGCCTCAGTCAAGCAAAACACAGTTGCATTGTCAACTGCAGAAGCTGAGTATGTATCAGCAGCCATGGCAACAGCTCAAGCTATTTGGCTAAGATTTGTGCTGGATGATTTCGGTGAAATGCAACCAGAGGCAACACCATTGTTATGTGACACTATGTCAGCAATTTCGATGGTCAGAAATCCAGTCTTCCATCAGAAGACCAGACATATAAACAGGAAGTATCATTTCATCAGAGAAGCATTGCAGCAATGATCCATTGATGTGAAGTATTGCCGAAGTGAAGAACAGTTGGCGGACATATTTACAAAGGCATTGCCTAAAGATCGTTTTAATTATTTAAGAATGAAGTTATGAGTGAAGCCAGTAAGCAGCTTAGGAGAGACTGTTAAGAATTAAGCTGCCTACTAGCTTAGTTCCAAACCTGCAGATGATAATCCTGCAGATGGAGTTGAAGGAAGCAACCCGATGAAAGTCAGGGAGCAACCCGATGAAAGCCAGA
>CM031086.1:28247227-28637935 GCA_018257905.1 Gillenia trifoliata | reverse complement strand
AATTTGCACAATCAAACTAATCACAATTCACAATCAAATAAAAGGTAAGAATCTGCAAGACAAGCTACAAAACAAAAAAGAAAATCCAAAAGGATTAGGTAAAAAAGAAAATCACACATCAAGAAAGAGAGACAAACTTGTAGGTCGGCATGCCCAAGAAATCTGAATGCATAAAGGGAAAAATCTCAATGGGAGGAGCATCATGCCAAACAAGTGAAGACGGGAGAAAGCCCTAAATTAGCTAATTTGTCAACAACTGCACACCCTTCTTGAAATGTATGAGAACAACGGAAAACCATGCGTTGCAACCGAGAAAGACATTTTTTCCAACAAGTATGAAGCGACCAAGGAGAAGAAAAAGAATCAGAAGCAAAGCAAGATATCACACTAGAAGAGTCACTTTCAAGCCATAAATTTTCTCAGCCCCGCGCATGAGCCAACTCCACAGAGGATAACAACATGATGCTCCGCATAGAAAGATGTATGAGTCCCAAGCTCTGAGAGAAACCACCAAGAAAATAACCCTCAGAATCTCGAAAAACTCCGCCACTAGTCGCAGAACCCAGGTTACGTTTAGCAAGGCCATCCGTATTCACTATGGCCCAAGAAAATGGAGGAGGATGCCAAAGAACAAGAACTATAAAAGGAGCTTTACAGGGCTCAGCCAAGATTTTAAAAAAAAAACCTAAAAGTTGCTTATCCAAAATACCACGTACATGACCAAGAGTGAAAACTTCAACCTACCTAATCCAGGCCAAAATAAAACGATAAATGCTTGAAAAGGAAGGAGGCTTACTTTCAAACTTTACTTTTCTACGCATCTTCCAAAGAATGCCAAACCATTTCATAATATCATAAACAGAAGCAAATCTTAAAGATGCAATACTCGAAAATATCAGTCAAAATCAACGATAACAAAAATAACATAAACAAATGCTCAAAGTATCTTAAATTTGCACTCCAAAACTCTCCCATTATTTATTTTTTTGGCTTTCTATTTCGAAATTGGAAAATAAAATCTCAATATCTTTTTTTCTTTTTGTTGTTTTTTTTTCTTTCAATTTTTTGTTATTCCAGTATAATATCTTTTCAGCCAGCTGTGTACGCTTGAATCCAAAAATGTCTTTCTATTAAGCAACTATTACAAATATATAGTATTTTAAATCCCACTTGAAAAGTATTGCGTGAGCAATGAGGAGGATTAGTCGATATTAATCATATTATAAACATTTTTTCGTTGGAATTATCGATAATTTGTCCTAGAGAGGGCCACAACTCACTAACATGAGCAAACAAAACTCAAAACTCGTGTTCTCGCGAAAGAAATAGTATATTGTTGTAGCCAATTTGGTTAAACTCATATGTCTATAAAATAATTTTCATAATCTTGCTAAATAGCATTTTCTTTCTTTGATTACTATTTGTTTATGATTTAGGATGAAAATAGCATTTTTCATATAATAAATAAATAGATATGAAATAATGAAACTGTGAGCTGGTAGCTTTTTCACTCCCGTGACCGTAACTGTGAATGAGTGCATATTAGGGGTGGGCACTTGGAACCGAAAACCGAAATCAAAACACGAATCAAACCGAACCGGACCGCACCGAACGGTTTGGTTTTTGCGGTTTTGAAACTAAAACCATTTGAAACCGAACCACAAGCTAAAGTAACGGTTTGGTTGCAGTTCCTAATCTCCGGAATCAAACCGAACCGCAAAACTGCAAAATATAAAGAAATATATTTAATTTAATTAACATATTAGGTGTTGGGATGTAATTGGTTAATTGATAGAGTCCATACATTTAGTATAGACTCAACCACATCGTAACATTCCTAGACCTAAACCCAACTTGATACCATTCGACACACACCGAAACTCACAAACATCGCCTCCTCTCTAAGCTCTCTCACGTCCTGGGCTCCCACCTCCCAGTCATTTCTTCCGTTCTCTCAAACTTCAAATCGCGACCAATCCCGATCAATCTTCGATCAACCCGCTCCTCTCCGTCAAGTCACCCGTCCAGTTCGAAAAATACAGAGTCAAATGTGTTTTTGTGTATAATTTTGTAAATCAAAGTAGAATAGAATATTGATGCAAGTGCCAATAATTATTAATTGGTATGAGAAGCTTGCAATTTTATTTGTGTAAGCTTGCAATTTTATGAGAAGCTTGCAATAATTATTAATTTAATTATAATTTTGTTCACAAGGTTTTGGTTTTATAATCAGTGAGTCACAAATTAATAAAATACGTAGTGAAATTATTAGTTTTTGAAAGTGTATATGCACACAACTAATCTCACATAAAACTAAACACATAATGCTTAAATTTTAATTACTCAAGTGAATTGGACAAACTGAATTAAATACTCGAGTTTTGTGTTTGATAAACAATGAGAATTACATATTAATAAATAATGATATTGTTACGTTACAAAGCCTTTAGAATTCGCAAAAACATCTTACTTAAATATATACAATCATAACACACATATGCAGATTACTCACTTAAAAAGAATGGAGAAACACTTGCAATAAAAAGTAGGGGTGGGCACTTGGAACCGAAAATCGAAACCGAAACACGAATCGAATCGGACCGCACCGAACGGTTTGGTTTTGCGGTTTTGAAACGGTTTCGGTTTCGAAATCGAACCGCGACAAAGAAAACGGTTTGGTTTCGGTTTTGGATTTTCAAAACCGCACCGAAACCGAAACTGCACCATATATTAAATATTATATTTTAAACTTTTAATTAATTAGTTCAATAATTCAACTAGACAGTAGCCTATCATCCAATTTTGCACTTCGAGTCCTGAAAGGCTGAAACTCATCTTCATCTCTTCCACAGTTGACATCAGTACCCTGAACTCGCTGCTTGCATCTCTGCGTGCGACCTGGCTGTTTGCATCTCTACGTGCGACCTGGCTGCTTGCATCTCTGCAACCTCACTGTTTGCATCCCCAAATCCCCTTCATTCACCTGCTCTTCTTTCCAGCTAATATGGTAAGAACTTAGAACTTGTATTAGTTAGTTTAGTTAATAATTTGTAACTAAATTAATTTTACAGTTAGGGTTCGTTTGATACAGAGCTACAGAGAGGCTAATTTTTTAATTTGTTTTCTTCTGCAACATTTGAGCATTTGATTTTGATTCATTTTAATTGATTTTCTTCAGCAATATCTGAGAATATGTGCATTCCATTCATTTAAGATAATGAGCATTTCGTATTTTATTTCAGGCAAGATATGAAGAATCCAGCAAGCATAGTGGGATTGGTCACTCTTCTACGGGGGACTCCCTTGAGAAGCCGGAGGACGAGGCAATAGAAATTGACTCTGAAAATGAAATAGACGTTGAAGGTGACCCTGAAAATAACGGTGAAGAATCTGAGGGCGAAGATGAAAAAGTAAGTAACTCTGATTCAAGAAAACGTAGCTGGGTTTGGGATCATTTTACAACATATTATGTGACGAAAAAACAGTCGAAAATCAATGAAAAGAGGGAGAAATATTTGGCCGAAGTAAAACTTAGGAGAGCTAAATGTAATTATTACCCAAAACAGAGTAGTGTGGGTGACTATGCAGTTGAACCGAGAGTTAATGGCACCACAAGCATGAGACACCACATTGAAAGATATTGTAAATTTCACCAAGGGAATAGAAGCAAAAAGTTTTGGTTGGGGATAAAAGTAAAGGTAACAATCTGGTTGCTGTTGGATTTTCACAAGAGAGTGTGTTAGAAACATGTGTTAAGATGGTAGTCATAGATGAGATGCCATTTAGTACCGTTGATAAGATGGGGTTTCGGCTTTTTTGTGCTGTTGGTATTCCATTGTTTAAAGTGCCTTCTAGAAGAACTCTTGTGAGAACTATTCTCAATATGTGTGATGAATTGAAGGCTTATTTGAAGAAAACCTTAAGTGCCCATAGAATTTGTCTCACTACCGACACTTGGACAAGCACAAAAAACACCAATTATATGGTTCTTACTGCACATTTTATTGATCATGAATGGAGTATGCATAAGAGGATCATAAACTTTTGTGTTATTCCTAACCACTATGGAACCACCAATTGCAAAGTTAATTGAAAGTTGCTTGTTGGAATGGAGATAGAAGATTATGACAATCACGATTGACAATTCTTCTACAAATAAAGTTGCTTTGAATCAACTTATGTGAAAATGAATAGGTGGGAAAATTCACAAGCGGCTATTCTAGGTGGCAAATGTTATGTGAGATGCATTGCTCACATAACCAACATGGTGTGAGTCATGGGATGAAGAGGCTAAATAATGGTGTATTAGCTATAAGAAATTGTGTGAGGTTCGTGAGGAGCTGCCACTGGAGTAGACTTTTAGGCAAGCGCGTGAATAGGGTGAAATTGACATGCAAAGCAGCGGTTTGCCTTGATTGCTGCTCGATGGATTACACATTTGTTATGTTGGATGTAGCCTTGAAATTTAGAAGGCATTTGCTACAATGTAGCGAAGGATGAAGCAGTCCCTCATCACAGAGGCCTCCATGATGTCATAAAAGTGGAGACGCCATCAATAACGGAATCCAGGAGCCAACATGCAAGTGGGTTTCTAGTCGAGCAATTATTGAAACGTGGCATCCATTATGAGAACAAAATATGAAAAATATTTTTGACTCATACCATGAATTGAACCCTCTTGTGTGATTGGACTTGTTTTTAGGTCAGGAGTTCAAGTTGAGGATGTCCACACAACTCCATGATGTCATTCTTTACTTGAGTTTTGGTACATATTTAGCTGCTTTTTTTAGTGCAGTTTTGGTGCAGTTTAGTGCGATATTTTCTTCCCGATTTTGTATAGTTTTGTTGCGGAGTTTCTTTGCACTTTTTGTTGATGTTTCTTTGCATTTTTATGATGTTTGCGGCTATTTTTGCTAGATTGTTATTCTTTAGTTTCTTTTTGCATTTTCATTAATTAATTTATGAAAATTAAGACCATCTTTATGCATAAATAGGTGTATATTATAAATTTTATCTCAAAAATGGCAAGAAGCCGTTTGGCTTAGCGCGACAGAATAAAGCGGTTTGGTTTCATTTTCGATTTGGCTTAAGCACCATACGCCACTAGTGCATATATGATGGTCGATATTATATTATATTTTATAGTATTCCAATTTAGCTTTATGTTTGTTTTTTGAGAGAATTTTGATGCTTCTCTATATATTTTTGTTATAGGATGGATTGAATCGGCTTTAGCCTTAAATGGACAAATTGTGGAGTTTTGGAGCTAAGAAGATTATGTCAAAGTTCGAGCAGTAATTCTATGCCGTTTGATACGTGAAAAAGAATAATTGATGGCCAGTTGCAAAATTCGCGATTCACGTTTTGGGCTTATTTGGCGGATATGATCCCAAAATAGCGTTTTTGGGCGATTTCTTCTACAAGGGTGTAGAGGACGTTTTTATCTTTCAACGATATATTATGGGCTAATTTGGGTGATTTGGTCGATCAAAAGAAGGATTTGCGGCAATCCAGTCGCTGTTAGGAAAGGATACGTAATTGATTTTATTTTTATTTTTGTTTCTGATTTTTGGGGAAGCCCTTTTTAAGTAGGATTTGGTTTTTCTAGTAATAAAAGCAGTTGAGTCTCTAGGAGGGTTTGAGGAGAACGAATTTGGAGATAAAAAGTGTGGAGAACTCGGTTCAACTTCCTGATAGTGTTTTCTATACTTTTTTCTCAATTTATTTTATGTGTTTTCAGAATTACGATTATCGTAACTAATTCTCTTTAAATTTGAGGCCTTGAGCCTTTAACATGAATATATAGTTTCTTTTCAATTGCTTATGATATTATGCATGCTACTTTGAATTGTCAATCACGGTTTAAACTATCTATTATCTTAATGCTTGATCACCATTAGGATGTGTAGACAAGTAATTGGATGCAATTTATGTTGGAATATCACCCTTAAATTGGCTAGGAGCTTCTTGTGATTGATAATTGTAAGTTCCTTAAAAATGAATATCACGCTCTTAAGGGTTGCATAGTTTTCAAAAGGTTTTCACAAAAACTTGTGAGTCTTGCATGTTCATATTTGATACGAATATCACGAGACGGGTTTGCATGTTAGATATACGTTCTAGCTAGAATATCACTAGTAGAATATGCAATAGGAAAACCTAACCTTCAAAGTGCATGTGTATTTCATAAGTAATTGGTAGAATTATATAGGATTGTTATTGGTGATATTTGAACTAGGGTTTCTTATCTTTGTTTTAATAATTATTGGCGAAACTTTATTTTCGATTATTTAATTTCTTGCGAATTTTCTATTTATTTTGTTATTTTAAATTCATGATCACAACTTTCTATCTTTTTGTATTGTTAAATAATTAGCGAAAATCCGTTCTAAATACAAGTTATTTATATCAGTCTCACGTGAGCTTGACCTTGCTTGAGTTGCTATACTACGATAACCTTGTACTCTGCAAGTATTTTTAAGTGATTTTGCACGGAGATTTGGTGTGGTAAAATTGCTATCAAGAAATTAGCGCGCTAGCAGTGGATTGATATAATGTCTGTATTTATCGTATTCTTGGTTAATTATTTTGTATATAGTTTTATTTAATTTTCGTTTTTATTTTTGTTCTTACTTGAGGTTTATGGTCAAAATTTCGATCGCTTCTTGCCACCTTATGCAGTTTGATCAGACACAGGCACATTGAGACAAAGACTAAAGGAAGGAATTTGCGATTTGGAACCCTCATTTACAAGGAACTTTTCTACATATTTTGTTTGGTAAGGAAGAAGACTACACAAAGCCCAGTAAGCACCCAGTGCAGCGATTTGAGCGTCCACTAAGAGAATCATTGACGACTAGAGCGATGCATTACCATGGCATGTTGTGTATCTGTGTGGAAGATGGCACATCTTTTGAGGTCGACACCACATGCTTGATTTTGCCTTCTTTCCATGGGTTCTTGGGAATAATGATCCAGTATGCATATTACCAAATTTATGAGTTTGGGCTACTTGAGAATATTTTGATCAAGGTTTTGATGAAGAATCAATTCGATTGCGTTTGTTTTTCCCTTTCACTTTAAAGGATAAGGCAAAGAAGACATGGTTGTTTCGCTCACTTATAAACGACATTACGACATGGGAGGAGTTACAAGAAGCAAAGTTTCTTAATAAGTTTGTCAGGCATCCAAGACACTTGCTTTGAAGAAAAGAAATTTTGGCATTTGCTCAAAGAGCGAATGAAGCTTTCCATGAAGCTTGGGAACGTTACTGTGAGTTATACATGAGATGTCCTCATGCGGGTTTGATGCGGATATGCGAGATGAATATTTTCTTTGATGGTGCAGATATTCTGACTAGAGTCATGTGAATGCATCGGCGGAGGAGCGTTGATGGAAAAATCGGCTAGGGATGCGTTCGATTTGTTTGACGAGAATGGCTTGGAGAATCTCCATGATGGTGAGGAACAAACACAAAAAGAGGCGTTTTGAGATGTCTTTGGGGGCCTAACGTTTGAGCAGATGGCCGCGATTGGAGAAGAAGTTTGATGCTAAATTTGATGTTTTAATGCAAGCAAATTTGACAAAGCGAGTTCACCATCACCTAGGCAACTGGCCCGTTTGCATTATTTGCGGTGTTTCTCGCCACGATATTCTTGTCCCCACAAGGATGGATATCCTGAGCTTGTGCAAGAACCGTTAACATGATAAAATAATTTTTCGAGCCTAGACATGATCTTATTCTAATTTCACAATCCGGGTGGAGAGATCATCCTAATTTCAAGTGGGGTGCAAATCCAACAACCTGCAGTAGTATCTTCCCACTGACCATTGCGGCAAGTTAACCCACCTCCCAAACCTCACATTGAAGATCGACTTTCCAAATTCATGGAGGCTACAAAATTGTTTGTCGATAAAAGCACTTTCGGGAATTTAGAATATCAAGGCTTCAATTAAGAATTTAGAGCAACAAGTTGGGCAAATTGCCTGACAACAAGTTGAAGCGAGAAGGGCAAATTTCCTGGCCAAAGCGTACTGACCCGAGAGGTTTGGAGGAATGGTGCGATCGAACTCTCGTTGTGGAAAGGCTATGACAAGCGGGAAAAATGATGAATTTGAAGGGCTACCACATGATGATTAAACACCGAAAAGGCGGTGAAAGCGGCCCGGCGAACCTAATGCGGTCGAGAACTTTGTTCCTATGCGTGTTTATGTGCCACCCTTTGCCTTATCCACAAAGCGTGAGGAAATCTAAGGATCAGCAACTAAAGGATTTTATCACGGACACTTGCTAAGGTTCGAATTAATTTGCCATTGTTGGATGCCATAAAAAATATTCCCTCTTATGACAAATTTTTTGAAGGCGTTTACTTTTGAACAAGAAAAGTTCACGAAATCTGAGTGGTCTTAACGAACAATGCGATTACCCAGTTTTGTTACACAAACTGCCACCAAAGAAGAAAGATCAGGAGTTTCACTATCTCTTGCACTATTGGAAATTCTGATTTTAAGCGTGCTTTGATTGATTTAGGTGCTAGCATAAACTTAATGCCTTATTCTGTTTTTCGGAGATTGGGAAAGGAAGCTCGAAATAGCGTCAGGTCTAGAGGTATAATTGAGGATTTGATTATCAAAGTGGATAACCTTACCGGCAGATTTTGTGGTTTGAATATGGATGAAGACTTAGAGACACCTATCATTCAGGAGACCATTCATGGCTACAGCCCGTACTCTAATTGAGTGTGGAAGCTGGCACCTTGACACTTCGAGTTCAAGACCAGTCAGCCCAGTGTTCAGTTGTTTGAAGACACTAAGCACACTACAAAAGCAACAGGACTGCATGCGCATTGGCGTATTGGATGGATTAGTTCATGCCAATTTTATGACCAGATCGTCAACTGATCAGTTGCTAAAATGTTTTACGGTGGTATTGAACGAAATTGATAAGGGGAATGTGGAGAAGTGTGCTGCACTGGACAACGTGCCAACACAGCTGCCAAAGTGGAGAGCGTGCAGAAGCGTAGTTGAAGCTCAATGAGCAGGAAATTCGTAATGAAGCTTGACGGGATGGGACCCTATTCACCTCACCTCTTTGGGCTTCTATTGAATCGAGAAATCGGTTTGATTGTCCATCTTTTGATATAATATAATAATATATTTGATATAATAATATATATTTTTGATCTCTAAAGAGAAGACTAAGGCTTTTCATGCCAGCTCAGAAAGAATTTCATCCAGGGAAGAAGGTTTACTTTTCAATTCAAGGTTGAAATCATTTCCAGAAAAACTTAAGTCTCGATGGAAAAGACCCCTATTCACATGGAGCTGTGGAGATCAGAATGAAGCGAAAGGAGGTTTGAGTTTAAAGTGACCAGACATATACTGAAGCCGCATCTTGAGTTACCCTATGACGTTGAAGTCGATGAGCTCTAAAAGGCCGCGTGAGCTTGATCTGCTTTCTTCCTACGTCTAAACATAGATGATAACTAAAGCGCTTATTGGGAGGCAACCCAACATTTCTAACTCTATCTCTTTTCTTTTTATTCATAGTCATTTCGTTTATTGCTTTTTCATTAAATTAAAAAAAAAAGTTTTAAAAAGAAAAAAATTTCAAAAAAAAAAAAAAAAAACGTTTTTATTTCTTTTTTTATTCTTCGTTCGTTGATTTAGCTTGGTTTCTAATTTTTCCAATTTTTGGTTCATTGCAGGTTGCACACAGAAAAAAATCAAGCAACATGAACACCTGACCCATCCTATGCTGGAATCCTGCACCCAGCAACAGAGTCTACATAAACATCAACCACATCCTATGCTGGAATCCTGCACCCAGCAGCAGATCTATAACAACCAATTTGCATCAACTTTGTTTAAAAATTTCCTTTTGTCATGCAGAAATAATGATTGATTTTGCTAACTGAAAATGTTTGTTTTGCAGGTTGGAAGCTATCAGTCCTATTAATCCAGATTCAATATACTTGCAGATTCAACATATTCCAGCATGCTTTCATCTACGCCAAAACAAAATATTTTGGACTCATTCATCCCAAATGCAGATCAATTTAACTAGGAGCAGGAAACATACCACCAGCAGGGTTTTGCTGAGAAGCTTCTGCAGATCTTGGACCCATTCACTCCCACTCACCTCACATAATAATATACAGACCATTCACAATTCTAATACATTTTCTCTACTAGGGGGTCCAAGATTCACAGAAGAGGTCCACACAACTGATCAACCATTTTGATTTCCTTTTGGACGGACTCCGAAGTGATGAGCATGCAAACCAAATCACAGGAGATATGCTCGAACGTAAATTTAATTTACACAGCATACTTTTCATTGTTCATTATATATAACTGATTAATCAATTCATTAATTATGAATAAATAACAACAAAGGGCTGAACATTACCTCAGGTTTGTGATTCGGTGCAATTTTGCAGGTGCGACGGAAGTGGCTGCTGGCCGGTTCTCGGATACTGGTCACATCTAGGCTGGGTGGTTCTCTTACTGATGCAAAATAGTGGCTTCTTAGCCAGACCCGCAGGACATGGAGCTCGCTAGTGGTTTGGGTGATGACCAGAACCGACTGGAGAAGGAGATTTGTGTGGTGATGGCGGTCTGCGATGGTGGAAGAATGGCTGAGATGGAGGATGCAGGAGCTGGAGATTTGGATGGACTGGGTGCAGCTGGTGATGTGAAGAAGAGAGACTGAAGAGCGGCTAGGGTTTGGAAATGAAGTCTAGCCGTTGCTCCTGTCTTTATATTTAGAGGCCTATTTCACGCGTGTAGGCGTGTGAGATCCGTGTCACATGGCTTAGAACCAGCTTTGATTTGCTATCGTGGTGCAGCAGAGAGCTGTTCGGCTCTGGGCTCAGGAAGAAAAGCAAAACTAATGCAGGAATCCAATGCAATTTTTTTAAATCAGCAGAAGAGCCGTTTGGCTCTGGTCTTCAGTTAGCAAGAAAACAAAAAAAAATCATGCAGTGAA
This sequence comes from Gillenia trifoliata, assembly GCA_018257905.1. NCBI lineage: Eukaryota > Viridiplantae > Streptophyta > Magnoliopsida > Rosales > Rosaceae > Gillenia > Gillenia trifoliata. The sequence continues at coordinate 28,626,945 of CM031086.1, read as the reverse complement.
TCAGGGCTCACGGCAATTAAGTGGCACGTGTGGGCATGCCATATGCACTCCAGGTGTGTTCTTTTCCATTTCTTTATTTATTTATTTTATTTATTTATTTTTTTCTTTCTTTTGCTAGCAGGTTTATGTTTTCTTTTAGGCTTTGATCATTTAGTTTTTTATTATTTTTTCTTTCTTTTTCCCACCTTGAGGACAATGTGTGATTTAAGTTTGGGGGTGGGGATTTAGTTTTTTAATTTTTGTGTGTCGAGTTAATTCTTATTTTTAAGTTAATATCCATAAACAATTTAAACGTTAGAACACATGTGGAGCGTAGTGAAGATGAGTCAGGTACGAAGTCTTTTTCTATTTAATTTTGTAGAGACTAATTCATACGTTATGCTTTAATCTTTGCACATTCACCTTTGACATAGTTTGTGGGGAGTGAGGCCCCGAAAAACTTACTTTTTGGTCTAAGTGTATTTTAATTTTCGTTTATATACTTTAAAGGATTAGTAGGTGTTATAAAGTAATAATTGTTTCACCCAAGGCTTTGCTTAATGCTTAGGAGCGATCTGCCCCTGTCGGCGGTGATTCTCGCGTCAAACGGTAGAGTTTTGGCGTAGAGCGAGGTGGTTAGTTGGTTTTGTAGCCTTTCCGGCTCGGGTTAATAAGTCATGGGGTGTTTTGCACCTAGTGCCTAAAGCCCGATGGTTTGGGAGACGATGACCTAAAGCTCGCTACATGGGTTGGATAGAAAGCTTAAGGGAGCGGAAGCATTGCCACGACCCCCCTTTATTACTAAACCAATAAAAAAAAAAAAAGAGAGTTGAAAAAGAGATAAAATTTTTTTTTTTATATAAAAAAAAAAAAGAGTATATAAGTATGTGGAGTGTGAATAAAAGGGATGAGAGGTAAGAGTTTTAGTTAGTCTCACTTAACTATGTTGGTTCACTTTACACCAAAAGGAAGTGTATGAATTCTTTTTCTAATTGACCTTAAATGGCTAGGGCTTCTGTAGTGGGGATTAGTTGGAAATTTTGAAGGTGTTCTAACTTTTGCGTTAATACATGGATTCACTGACTTGGAAGGAAATTTGTTTTAGGTTTTGTTTTTGTTTTAGTTTTTATTTTGTCTTGTTTTGTAGAGACAAACAAAAAGCTAAGTTTGGGGTATTTGATCAGTCATTATATTATATTTTATAGTATTCCAATTTAGCTTTATGTTTGTTTTTGAAAATTTTGATATACGTATATATTTTGTTATAGGATGGATTGAATGAAGCTGCGCCTTAAATGGACAAATTGTGGAGTTTTGGAGCTAAGAAAGGAATTATGTCAAGTTCGAGCCTTAATTCTATGCCGTTTGATACGTGAAGAATAATTGATGACAGTTGCAAAAATTCGGCGGATTCACGTTTTGGGCTTATTTGGCGGATAAGCTGATCCAAAATGACGTTTTTGGGCCGAGGTTTCTTCTACCAAAGTTGTAGAGGACGTTTTTATCTTTCCAACGATATATTATGGGCCTAATTTGGAGCTGATTTGGTCGATCAAAAGAAGGATTTTCTCAAGCAGTCCAAGTCGCACATTAGGAAGGATTACGTAATTGATTTTATTTTATTTTTGTTTCTGATTTTTGGGGAAGCCCTTTTTTAAGTAGGATTTGGTTTTTCTAGTAATAAAAGCAGTTGAGTCTCTAGGGTTTGAGGGGAGAACGAATTTGGAGATAAAAAGTGTGGAGAACTTCGGTTCAACTTTTCCCTGATAATTGTTTTCTATACTTTTCTCAATTTATTTTATGTTTTCAATTACGATTATGCGTAACTAATTCTCTTTCTAGGGTGAGGCCTTGGGCGCTTTAACATGAATATAGTTTCTTTTCAATTGCTTATGATATTATGCATCTTTACTTTGAATTTGTCAATCATAGGTTTAAACTATCTATTTATCTTATTAGCGATCACCATTAGGATGTGAACAAGTAATTGGATGCAATTTATGTTGGAATATCACCCTTAAATTAGCTAGGGCTTCTTGTGATTGATAATTTGTAAGTTCACTTAGCGAATATCACGCTCTTAAGGGTTGCATGGTTTTTCAAGGTTTTCACAAAACTTAATGGGTCTTGCATGTTCATATTTGATCCCGAATATCACAGACCCGGGTTGCATGTTAGATATACGTTCTGGCTAGAATATCACTAGTAGAATATGCAATAGGAAAACCTAACCTTCCAAAGTGCATGTGTATTTCATAAGTAATTGGTAGAATTATATAGGATTGTTATTGGTGATGGTGAACTGCAGGGTTTCTTATCTTTGTTTTCTAATAATTATTGTGAGCTTTATTTTTGATTATTTAATTTCTGCGAATTTTCTATTTATTTTGTTATTTTAAATTCATGATCACAACTTTCTATCTTTTTGTATTAAATAATTAGCCGTCAGATTCTAAATACAAGTTATTTATATCGATCTCTGTGGAAAGCATTGCTTGAGTTGCTATACTCGATAACCTTGTACTCTTGCAGAAGTATTTTTTAAGTGATTTTTTACTGGAATTTGAGTGTGGTAAAATTGCTATCAATATACCTTTATAAAATTTTACGGTTGAAGGCATAGAAGAGAAGACTACATGACTCAAAGCACCAAAGGCAAAATTACATAAGAAGTCGAATTAAATTATTTATTATTAATCACAATTCACAAGTAGTTCCAAACAATTAAATTAGCAAATGATCGAGGTCAATTATTGATTGGCAACTAAGTTAGAGCAACTTAGATGAAACAAGTTCATATCATGGCGTTTTGATCCAATAATATATTATGACGTGGAAACAAAATTTACACATGACAATATGTTATTAGACCGAGACGCTATGTGGCGATGAACCCGTTCCATGTACGTCTTTCACCAATTGAGGGAGAACAACTTACATAAAACGGGTTGATCGCCATCGTGGCGTTCCGATTCAATAATACATTGTCACATAGAGAAAAAATGTACACATGACAATGTGTTATTGTACTAGGACGTGAATTCATTTTATGTAAGTCATTCTCCAATCAAGGGAAGAGCAACTTACATCAACGGATTCATCGCCACCGTAGCGTCTCGATTCAATAATACATTGCCACATAGAGAAAATTTTTTACACATGGCAATATGTTATTGGACCGGGACACTATACGGCGGTGAACCCGTTTCATGTAAGTTCTTCTCTAACTTTCTTCAACCGAATGAGAGCAACTTACATAAAACGGATTCACAATAAGAGTCTTTCTTGCATACCCCGGGGTACGGGATACTCCGAGTTTTTTAATCGTTGGATTTTTATTTTAAAATATAAAAATTAAGATCCAACGGTTAAAAAATCCGGAGTACCCAAGAATTTTTGTCACAATAAACATAAGCTCAAGTCATCCGAATCAATAGACTGGTTGACTCTTGAATAAAATGAAGGGACTGGCTACAGTGCTCGCAAGCATTGAATGCTCACACCGATCTCACCCTCCTTTCCCCCCTCTCTCCTCCCTCCTCCCTCTTTTTAATGGTGAGATCGGAGTGAGCATTCAATGCTTGCGAGCACTGTAGCCTACTCCTAAAAGGAAATCTCCTGGAAGTTTCTTTGACAATGCGTGTGTGAATTGGATCACCGTCCATTGGTTGGCTCTGAACTTGTCGATTTTCGCACTTTTTAGGGTCGCCATTGCTGTGCTGCTTCCTGCTTCAATTTTTTATTCCAACATTTTGCATTTCATGAAACCTTTCTGACACTTGATCTTTTCGCTTCTTTCTTCTTCCCTAGTTTTCGAGTCTTTTCCTTTCGGCAAATAATCTGCTAGGTTAAGATTTGTGGCACTGGCAAATGGCAATGGAGGTTCAAATTCCGCGGTAAGCGAATGCTATCCTTTTTATGTTTGCCAAAACATCTTGAATTTTTTTGGGAAAAAGTTCTAAGCCAATTTCTGTTTGTAATATGTTGTATAATTCAGGCTACATCACAGTGACTTAGAAAAAAATGCTGCAGAAAAATTCCCAAAGAATATTAGGGAAGCACTGAAAAAACTCCCCAAGAAAAAGATTCTTGATTTAAGGGAGCTAGTCCTGCAGAGGTGGAATCAGATGCTTTTAGTTCTCTGTGTTATCGCTCTCTCAACCGATCCTTTGTTCTTTTACCTCCTTACGGTTAGCAACGAGCAGAACTGCCTTACGGTGGACAGAACATTGGGGACCGTAACTGCGCTTCTGCGGTTCATCATCGATTTCTTTTATATATTTCATATCATTTTTCAATTCCGCGCAAGCATTGTTACGCATTCTTTCCAAGCCTCTCGACAAGGCGAATCAGTTACACAGACTCGGGCAAGAGCACGGAAATATTTGTTGATGTACCTACTAGTCGACATGCTTATAATTCTTCCACTTCCACAGGTAAGGAAAGCCATTATATATATATATATATATATGTATATATGGTTGAGCTAGCTATAATATTTACAAGGTATGCTAGCTTATAAGCTTGCTCTGATCTGTCCAGGTGCTAGTTTTTGCTGTCATTCCAAAACTAAAGCACTCGAGGGTTTTCGATGAAGCAAATCTATTGAACTTGATGATTGTGTTTCAATACATGTTTGCGTTTCAATATCTGCTAAGGTTTATTCGAATCGCCTCCTCGCTAAAAGTAGCTCTAAGGGGTTCTAGCGTCCTCGACGGATCTGCATGGGCTGCTCTCTTTTTTTTTATGTTTGCCGGTCATGTAAGTTCCATAACCGTTTCTAATCCGCCGGCCCTTGGACATTCTGAAACGCTTTTGTTCTTCTGTATTATGATTTTCCGGTTCTGTACGTAGGTTGTTGGAGCGTTTTGGTATTTTTTTTCTATACAAAGAATAGCAAGGTGCTGGCGAGACGCCTGCAAATCTCATGGCGGTGCGCGCTGTTATTTATATTGCAATGACACATTTGGAGGTAACGCGTCCGTAGACGACTTGTGCCCTGCAGACACAATGAATTTCGGAATATACTCTGCTGCCCTTGACTCTGTAGTTCTGGATTCAACACATTTTGTACAAAGGATTTCTTACTGCTTCTGGTGGGGGATACAAACTCTAAGGTTTTCACTTATCCAAATTATCCTACTTTTGAGAGAATCTAAGGATTTCTTACTGCTTTTGGATTCAGCACTTTTGAGAATCTCCTCTTATATGTTTCGTTGTATCGTGTTATGCAGCTCCCTCGGCCAAAGCCTCAAACCGACTACTACCGACTTAGTGGAGATATACTTTTCCGTTGTTGTTTTGATATTCGGCTTGGTGCTACTTGCAATTCTTGCTGGAAATCTGCAGGTTGGTGCTAAACCATTCCCTCCTAGTTCTTTAGTCTAATTATCGAATGACTGATGAGCCGTCTTTTGTTGTCAACTAAACAGAAATATTTGCTGTCAAAAGTTGCAAGATCGGAGGAAATGAGATTGAAGGAACAAGAAATAGAATTGTGGATGTATTTCCATTCACTTCCTCGGAGTCTTAAGGCGCGGATTTGGCAATCGCAATCCATGAAACACAAACTGAAAGAAAACATACGCATTGACGTGGAGAATTTTCTTCACATTCTTCCTGTGGAACTTTGTAAGGATATAAAATGGCATCTCTGCTCAGGTCCACTCAGAGAAGTGCCAATACTTCAAAACATGGACGAGCAACTGTTGGACGCCATCTGCAAACATCTCACGCCGGTGCTCTACGCGAAGAACAGCGTCATTTTTCATGAGGGAGAGCCACTTGCTGAGATGCTCTTCGTCACGCGTGGTAAGCTATTGACTTACACCGCCTCTGCTACTGCTAGGGTAAGATTTCTTGGCAAAGGTGACTTCTACGGAGAAGAGCTTTTCGATTGGGTGCTGATCAACTGTGCCACCTTATCCAACTTCCCCTTGTCGACTGAAACTGTCAAGGCGCAAACGGAAGTTGAAGTGTTTGTTCTAAGGGCGCAGCAGTTGAAGACGGTAGTCTCTAAATTCTGGTGGCTTTTCACCAAAGAGCTACGCCGCCACTCGACCCTCAATACGGAGCAATGGAAACCAAGGGCAGCTTATGCTTTGCAAGCAGCTTGGCGTCGCCATAAAAAAGAAACCTCGACAGTGCGAAGGAGACGTTCTTGAGAGACTCTCCATTGTGCTGCTTGAGTGCTGCTTGCTTTTGATGATTTTGTAACATCATCATATTGCTCAATAGTTTTTAAATTTGCAATTTGTTTATTAATGTTGTTTAAAACAATAATATATTGATGTTAAGAAGGAAATCGAGGAACAATATTTACAAAACCATCCAGAATTCCATCATTCATTCATTCATCATCAGGAAAAGTAAAAATAAAAGTAAAACACATTGACAAAAATATCTAATTAAGCAGAAATATTATTGCCACTGCAAAGTATTTAACAGATTTCCCTTTTTTTATTTACAATTCAAAGCATGTGCTATAATTTTTTGGGATTTTCAATTTCTTACTCTATTTCCTGTCCTTCACAATTTATCCTTTACCTAATATTTCATCTTACTCTATTTATTATATATACATTTTTCTTTTCCTTTTAATTTGTCGGATCTGAAAATACCAAGAAATATTATTGCCACTACAAAGTAGGCGAACAAAATTGTATTTAATAATGCCTGTGTGTAAGAGAATTTTTCAAGCATAACATGTGATATCCCACATCGACCAACGGAGAGGGGGTGATGTGCCTTATATGTACATGCCCACCTCCATTTAGCACGAGGCCTTTTGGGAGCTTATGCTTTGGATTCCATCGGAACTCCGAAGTTAAGCGAGTTTGAGCTAGAGCAATTCCAAGATGGATGACCCACTGGAAAGTTGCTCGTGAGTTCCCAGAAACAAAAAGAAGACCGAGGTTGGTTTCTCTCAAGTCACACTCCTCATTCTATTTCAACCTTTGGAAGCCCATCGAGAATTTGCCCCATCAAAGTTAAGAAGTAAGTAAGAATTTTAAGTTGAGGTACTTTATTGATGCTAGAGCGGGAGTAGGATGAGCAGTCGATACAAGAGCAGTTGTTTAAACGTTGTTTTTCAAGTGTAGCAATAAAGTTATTCAAAACGTTGTTTTATATGTGCTTTGTATCGCCAATTGATTTTAGGATGGATGCTTATATATATTATAATGAGCTTTAATCTCATAAGCATCAAAAGACAAAAAAAAACGATTGAGAATCTTAATAAGTTAAATTTCTTTCGTGAAACAAATGTGCTGGAGGTAATTATGCATATTCTAATATGGTATCATAGCACATTCTCGGCATATTGAGCCCAATGGCTCATGTGCATTCACGTCACACTCAATATATGTATTCTAAAAAATCCGCCTATAGTTAAACCTTTATAAATTAATAGCCTTGGAACCATGAAAAATCTATTGAGTTAGCGAACATTAAATAATCGATAACCGGATAATTTATTAATTTATAGATTAGTTAATAATTTATTAGGGAGACTGTGTTTTTAAACCATGTTTTGTAGATCATATGATGTGACGGTTGATGGTGAGATTCCTTCTTTAATGCTTTAAAGAAAGAATATAACCATCAACCTCCACATCATGTGGTTTATAAAATATAGTTAAAGTAGATGGTCTCTCTAACATTACCCTTATCAAGGTATACATTGTATTTAGTTTATCGTTTTATGAACTAACAATTATATGTATTTGTTTAACCAAGTAAAATTCATAAATCTACTTATTTTTCCCAAAAATATATTGTACATTTTTTAATGTACTGCATTATTCCATTTTATGAACATTTAACCAAGCAAAAATTCTATTTAAATAAACAAAAGTCATAGTAACACAACACATCATACACACAACAATACCTTCTCACCTCACAAGTGTAAAGAAATCAAGAAATTATTAATTTATATGAATTTTTTTATAAATTTAGCAAATTATTAATTTAACACGTTATCCCCAAGTCAGAACCAGCTAAAAATATTATTTAATCGAAGTTATTAATTTATCGCATATTAAATTATCGATGTTGTAATTTGTTTTAGAATAAGCGCTGACCCACTTTTTTTAGTTTTTATTTCATGTTGTATATCTTGATATTTGATAGGATAGTTATTTTAACACATCATTTTTTACTTTGTGCACACCTCTTGTAATCTTAATTATTAATTTTACTTTAATTATTCAATCTAACGACTATAAAACTAAAAAAAAGTGTATTAAAATCAAACGTTTAAGGGTGGCATCACCACCGCGAGCAAAGCACTAGAATTGTAACCCATTAAAGGCAGGAAGGAGGATACGGCTCACCATATTATTATTGGGTAAACTGCCGTTTGACCCTTTAAATTATCACTCTAGTTGAAATTGACCTCCTGAACTATTTTTTTAGTAAATTAACCCCTTAAACTTTTTTAAATTAGTATATTTACCCCCTACCACTAGATTTCATCCAATTTGTTGTTAATTCGTTAGAATGTCAACTAGAGCTACCAATTAAAATACGACACGTGCTAGTATTTGACAGCAAAGTAGATGAAATTTCGTTGAATATGACGGTGAGGGGTTAATTGGCTGATTTCAAATAGTTAAGGGGGTTAATTTATCAAAAAAATAGTTCAAGAGGTCAATTTCAACTGAAGTAATAATTCAAGGAGTTAAACGTCAGTTTAACCTATTATTGTTACTCCAAAGTGGATGCATGAAAGGCGCCACGTTGCCACCTCTACTCACTGACAAGCTACAAAAAGCGCCTCTCTCTCTCTCTCTCTCTCTCTCTCTCTCCACTTCCGTTTACTGTCTCACCATATTTATCCACCTCCTGAATCTCACTCAGTCTCTCTCTCTCTTACTTTCTCTCTCTAGGGTTTCAGATTCTATCAGGTTTTTAGAGTGAGAAAAGTGTATTTTTATACATACCTGTGCACGCATGGAGCTGATTGGATCACACTTTTAGATTCGGATCCTCGCCGTCTGCGCCCGGTATATTCAATCCGATCCGATCCGATCCGACTCGGTGCTCGAACTCGAAGATTTCCAGCCACAATTCTGTAATCAATTCAACTTTTTCTCGTTAATTTCATCGCGAAATTTGACCGAATTTAGCTCTTGATCTGCTTTTGATCGCATGTGGATTTGCGTATGTGTTTACTGCTAGTGAACTTGTCAATTGTTTTCCTGTTTGGTTGCTGAGAAAGCTGAGGAGGAAAGTGATAGAAACTATAATGTTGTTTTCACTTTTCATCATCTTGTTGCTTGGTTCTGAGATTAACTTTAGCTCAATCGTTGTAGGCTCGATTAATCGATTTACTGCAAATTTTATCATAAAAAATAAGTTATTTGATTGTTTGTTAATTTTTAGTTGCATTGGCATTTTTAGTGATTTTCGATTTTTGCTGTGCATTGGCAGAAGATCTGGTGCTCGCGGCCAGACCGGTTTGTGTTTAGATGATATGCAAAAGTTACATAAGGAGTGTGATTGTTCAAGCTGGGAATATCTTAACGTCTACGAAGGCAAGGGTGCATTTCAACAATACTGATAGATTTTGCATGCTTGCCAATTCGTGGAACCGAGCATTTAGGACGAGTTTAAGGATGATGGTTGATACAGGTGCGACGGATAAACAGGGATCCGTTTTTGATGTGCTGCCTGACAAAGATGAGGATGGTGAATATACCAGTGGAGGGTGCAAAAGGTTTATATCGATTCTCCTTATTAGTATTTATTTTTGTGTGAAATTTATAGGCAAAATCGATATCCTTATTCAGCTATAAGTAGACCCGTTCTGATATTGAATGCTCTAACTGGTGCTAACTGTCAAAGGATTACTTTTTGGACTTAACTTCATGTTCCTTTTTTGTCTCATTGACAGCGAAGGTGGAAAACTGAGTTGCGGTTATTCAAGTTTCAGGGGAAAAAGAGCAACTATGGAGGATTTTTATGATGTTAAAATGTCCAAAATTGATGGGCAATCGGTCTGCCTGTTTGGAATTTTCGATGGTTAGATTCTTTTTATCTTCTTCTTTTATTTTAGATAACTGAATATGTTCTGATTACTAAAAGTCTTAAATGTGGGGCAAAAAATCTTTCGTTACAATGTCTATGAAATGCTGCTACATAAGAATCCAGAGTGTTTGGACACGTGGAATGAATGTAGGTTTTTCGAACATAGTTGCAACCATTTAGAGGCTGAACCCTTAGGAAACTGCAGTGGCAAAAGGTTGGGTGAATATGATAACTTTTGCTACTTTAGATGCCACGTGTGGTAACTTTCCACGGAAAGAAAATAATAAAAAAATTTATCATTTTAATCATGGAGCCGGTTGATATTTCTCGCATATATCTGAGGGTTCTGCTACACAACTTTAACCTTATTCCTAAGATGTAATTGTCCTGAGATTTCAGTCAAATATAAGCATTTTTCCTATTGGCTGAAGAAGAAAATACTTGTCCTATGTATAATGCAAGGTTTCTAATTTTTTTTCTGTCTTTACAGGTCATGGCGGTTCTCGTGCTGCTCAATATTTGAAGGAGCATCTATTTGATAATCTCATGAAGCATCCACTATTCATGACAGACACTAAGTTAGCTATTAGTGCGTTCAAGTTCCTTTATACCTAAATTTGTCCAGCACTTACAATAAAGCGTTAGGGTGATATGGTTGTAGCATGTCCATTGTTCTGATACAGGATCCCATACGGATGGAATTATTTAATTTTGTGTCCTCTTAGGTCAGGTGGAAAGAGATAAAATGTTTTTACGCCTGTCATTTCATCAAGCTGTGGGGTCCTGCAAGGAACACTTTTCTACCTTGTGACATAGGTCTGTTTGGTTCTTCTGGGTAACTCGGGTGACCTTGCAGGTGAATCGTATCAACAGACCGATGCAGACTTTTTGGATTCTGAAAGAGATACATACCGGGATGATGGTTCTACTGCTTCAACAGCAGTCTTGGTTGGTAACCATCTATATGTTGCCAATGTTGGAGATTCGCGTACAGTAATATCAAAGGCAGGAAAAGGTATTGATTGAATCATTAGTTAATGAAAAGTGGTTTAAATTTTATGATACGTAACTGAATTCATCATGAAGTATATTGGACGCCTTTCTATACTGAAAATGTTGAATGTAATCATATAGAATGTAAGAATTTAATATTTTGATATGCTGGATTTCTAAAAGTAGTTTTTCATTTTTCCCATTTTGGACAGCTATTGCTTTATCCGAGGATCATAAACCAAATCGAAGTGATGAAAGGAAGAGAATTGAAAGTGCTGGGGGTGTTGTAATGTGGGCAGGTAAGACCCTTAAATTAAATTTTTCTGATTGAAGCAAGGAAACTACAATCTCTATGTATTGGCTGTCATTATATATATATACAAACAGATAATGTGTTACTCAGGCATCAGTTGTTTCTCCCGGTGTGCCTATGTGGTGCCTATTCTTAATTTTATTTATAGGCTTCAAATTTCCTACACGGTTTCACTCTTTAACATCATTATGATAAATCAGCAAGGTAACCCTACCTCACCTGCTTTTCTGTTATGTTCTCAGGCACTTGGAGGGTAGGAGGTGTGCTGGCTATGTCTCGGGCTTTTGGGAACCGCATGTTGAAGCAATACGTTGTTGCAGAACCTGAGATCCAGGTGATCATCGAAATTCTCACTGTTTGATACTGGATTAACTTATTTCTTTATCTGTTTTCTGTGGATTTAATCCGTCCGTGTGGTGAACCTGTCTTTACTCTTTCTACAATATGGTGCAGGAGCCTAGTTGTGAATAGTAAATAGTAATTTCCTAGTAATTGTGTATCCGAGGAGTCTTATTTTGGTAGCAGAATTACAAAATACTTGTTTACTCATGGATGATACATACATATTTGTATCCCGTAGATTGGAAGATTTTTCATTCCCGATGTCTAAAACTATAACACAGATTGGAAGTTAAAGCAAAGTTTTCATCAGTCTTTTTCTGTCTATTTCAGGACCAAGTGGTGGATGAAGATTTTGAGTTTCTAGTGCTTGCTAGTGACGGGGTATGGGATGTGCTACCAAATGAGGTAAATCCTACCCTGGCCGTAACCTTCGATTTTTACACATTCGTAGACACAAGGCCATTCACCTGTCCTTTCACGATCGGACAGTGTCATATTGTTGCAATGATAAGAACCCTGGCTCCCTGCTTATCTGTTTCTGCCGTATGTGTCAGGTTGCTGTTCAAGTTGCCAAAACAGAAGAAGAACCCGAGGCAGCAGCTCGAAAGTTAACGGCGGTTGCCTTTTGCCATGGCAGTGCAGACAACATAACGTGCATTGTGGTGAAGTTCCATCATGACAAAGCAGAGCCAGAGCCAGCCAGTGCTCACCAAGATTAGAAAATTTATATATATCGCATGTGTGGATTTTAAACATTTTAAAGAAAACCCGAATATTAAATTTGCACATGCAAATGCAAGCAAATGGCTGAATGTGCTTATAGAAATGAAAGCAATTTGTTTATTCATTGGATTTGTATCTAAAATTTTTGTTTTCTCGTACGGAGAAGACGGGCTTTTGCCGTGTCTATGTTTGTGTTGTATACCTTTTCTGCGGAGCTGTAAAGATGTCGGTTTCGGGTGTTTTGAGTTTAGTAAATCTAATTATATGCATATCATTCCTTGATCTTTCGATAAATCAAATCCTTGTCATTGGGGATTTGGAAATGGCGCACTTCATGTTTGAGGGCACAATCCCTAAATTATTAAACCTGTAAAATCCGTTGTCGAACCCGTAAAGTAATTACAAAAACGAAGCGAATTGGGATTCAAAATTTACAAGTACTCATCAGTCAGTTGTTACATAATATTGCTCAAGAATAGCATCTATTCCTTGATCATCAGGATTTCGACCTAAGACCTATCTGATACTAAACACGAGACATCGTCGCCTTGGCGCTGAAGAAAGTTTACTCCGATTGAGAGCCTTGACCAGGATCAACAAAAAACTCCTCAACTGCGAAAATAACGCATAATGTAAACTTAGTTTGTGATTTGTACACAGTAAATTATAGATGCAATCAAACTAGTAAGAAGTGGAAAGAATGCTCAAATGGAAACAGTTCGACATAGTCGAGTGACCAAGTATTTATGAGTAATGTGGTTTTACCCATGTCGTTTTGCTCTGGAGAATCAAGCACAATGTCCGAGTCAGAAGGCAGAAAGGGTGAACCCGAATAGTTTCCAAGTGCTCCAAGATCTGTTCATGCAATAAGTGCGAGAAGAATCCATCATTAAAAGAGGAAACAGTTAACAAGCACATGATAGCTTCACAGGGTAGTAAACGTTTCCTGGAAACTTATTAAAAACTCTAATTCGGTATACTGCACTGCTTCCCGTTTCTAGAATTCCACGTTCTTCAAAGTAAGATTGTGCATCAATGAAAGAAAACTGCATTTTACTCTTACCTGGTAAGTTTGGCCATCCAGCAGTATCAAAGAGGCCGAAATTCCAAGGAGCCTGCCCCGATAACTTTCCACCATCTGCTCCAATACCGAACCTCTCCAAATTTGCGAAATGAGAAGTAAATGCAGAGTCAAGCACCGATGTGTCTGCACCTATCCCTGATATTTCTGATGGAGTGTGAGGAAACTGGCTATTGGACACTGATACAGGACTTGAAACCATCTCTGTCTTGATACCACTGTGTCAGGGATGACCAAGAACACATCAGAAATGAAGGTAACTGTGTGCGTGCGTTGGATGGACAGACAGAAACTTTTACTTAAAACGGATACAAGTACCTTGTACATGAATCCTTGATTAAAGTTAAAATGAATGCGACAAAACATCCGAATGTCAAACATTGGCAAGAACAAACTGAAAGTAGAAAAAAGTAGATGTGAGATAGAATCCTCACTCTTGACACAAGTTTAGTGGCATATGGTGGAAATTTCCTTGAGCAGGGATTCCATTGACCAAATGACAACTAGATATGGTTCCCATGGAATTGATTTGGTGATGACCCTTAGACGGAAATGGAGGCTGCTGCATGACGGGGTATCCCATAGGTAAATTGTTAACTGCATTAAATATAAACAAAAGAGGAATAAGAGACTTATGGCATAGACTTCAATTAGAAGTAGCCGACAACCTTCCAAGAAACCAACAACAAAACTGAGAAGGAATTTGAATACGAGAAGACATGCATTTTAGCCAATTGCGCTCAGTATAGTTTACATGACCATGCTTAGGAAACAAATCAACCAAACAAGGTGTATCTCGATTACGAGTGAATTCCCCTTGAGTATAATTTTCCTTTTTAACAAAGTTGGAACTCAATAACTGATCATTGGTATTGAAAGAAGAGAAAACGCACTACAGCTTCTACTCTTTTCTTCAACAAAAATTGAAAACACTGACGTGTGCCTAAACATTCAAGTTCTCTGAGAAGAAAATACCAGGCATGCAATGCATTCCATTATGCATAGGAGGCATTGGAACCTCTGGATGCTCTTGCTGTTTCATCAGATGGTATTGTTGCTCAAGCAACCGGTTGTACATAACAATTTGATTTTTCAGCTTTAGCCTCATGTAATACGCCTTGAAAAATTCTGCATTTTCTACTTCCAATTTCTGTAGTACTAAATAAACAAACAAACAAAAAAATATGACAATTAGAGCAATTCGGAAAATATAGCAGCAACACTAATATAACTACGAAGTCAGAATCTTCTGCACCATCAACTAGTGATACTTATGCACTGAGAACAATGAAGAAAAGTGAAGATGTCAAATAAAAGGGAATGGAAAGCTTTATTTCCATGTATCTGGAGGGAAAAAAACAAAGGAAATTATGTGGAATAATGTAGTGGCATACCCACGCTTGTAAAGCCAGGCTCAATCCTAGCACGATCTAACAAGGTATTGACGACTTCATTTTTGTTCATATACAACCGCAGACACCTTTCAATCAAATTCTGGACCTACAATGTTCATTATATTACCAAAGCAAAATAATGTAATTAAGTTTCATCCTTGGAACAATTCATACTCAAGCTCAAACAAGTACAAGTAAAAAAAATGTCTTACAACTTCAATATCTTCACGCGTGACTTTTGTGCTCTTGTTGCTGGAAACAGATACTGACCCAGAGTCCACCGTAGGAACCTCACTGACGCTATTTTGTTGGTCATTACTGGGAAATTGCTTTTCTGTTGATTTCTGTTTATCCTGTGAAAGTCCTCTTGTTTAGTGATACAAAGCACAAAGAAGTAAACAAGACTTGCGAAATAAATGTATTGTTTTGAACTCATCAAAATGTGAGGTTAGCTAGGAGGGGGAAATAATTCAGCTGACAAAGGCCAAGTACAAATGACTTGGGAAAACAAACAGCTAAGAGCTTCTCGTACAACAGCCCTGGTTAGAGAAACTTGGGTGCTATTATTGTCTGTCGCATTAATGAAACCAATGATGACTCGCAGATTACAAATATAAGTAAATGATACTAAAACCTGCAATATCTTCATTTCACTTCAATGCAGGTCAACTGTGCCCTTTTTTTTGACTCGAGATCTTCTGTTCAGCTTTCTATGATGGCTAATTCAAAGAGACCAATAAAAACCGATTATGACCTGAAAAATCAGAAAATGAGTGTAAAAGAGGATGATCAATTGGAATAGCATGTTGTTCAAGCGTTTGGATGCCAAAATAATTTTCAAACACTAAACACGGCGTAAATACACTACCACTCCTTCAACTAAGCCCCAAATCCAGCTGCAAATTTTAGTAATAAATTTATTGAAGATATCCCCAAAAAAATGAAATCTCCAAGAATAGAAAGTACACCAATTGAAGAAACAAATTTGCTTACCGATTATATATCTCCCCCCACCTCAAATTAAAATATGCCTAATCAGTTGGTGTAAACCAAACAAACAACATACAGAAGTATTAGTTTACCTCCATTGAACACCAGATGCACATAGAATTCCTCACAACATATAATGATATGACCATTTGAATGCCGAATATGCAAGACGGCAAATTCTCATCGAATAACATTAGTATAACACGCCATACAAGAAAATGGATTAATTTCCCCACTTCCACTCATCCATTTATGTAAAAGGGAACCATTTTGTTTTTCTATATCTGCCATAAATTGATAAATTACGATTCCTTCTCGTTTTCCCATCGACTCTCGGCATCTAAACAGAGCATAATAAATCTAAGAAACCAACACCCAGTGATCACTTTCCCCTGACCCCTTGTTTGGTTGCCAAGATATTCTAAGAAAACAAAGAAATGAAAACACCACCTCACCCCCAAACCCAAATCTCCGACTCAATTCTCTTCCTTTCTTTCTACCCTTTTCTCAGCAACCAAACAAGCATCAAAATTTACGAAAAGAAAGCTGAAAGGAAGCATCTTGAAGCAAAAACAAGCAGAAAAATAACCCAGAAAAAAAGAAAAGAGCGTGAGGAGGAGGAAGAAAGAGAGAGGGTTTTGAGTTACCATAAAGTGGAAGGCTTTGGAGGAGGAGGAGGACTGCTACTGCTAGGGTTTCCAGAGGCAGGCAAGTAGGCTGCAGGGTTTACTGAAACGTTGGGGTTAATAGAGCTTAAGCAGGAAATTTAAAACCAAGTGGGAAGGGAAACGGAGTGAAAATTTTTACAGTTGTTTCACGGGATCCCTTATTTCACTCAGTCGCAGGTGGTATTTTGTAGTTTTTGTGTTTTTATAGGGGTGAATTTTGAGTAAGCTGCTTGTACTCTTTGCTGTTGATGTTGTACACTGCTTGTGGCCTTTGGCCCTTTTTGTTTTCATTTTGTTTTTTGGTCACCATATTTGGTGTTTCATTTGGTCAGTCAAGTTACAATTATTTTGACAAACATTAGTAATAATCTACATTCAATCTATTTATATTATAGAGAAGAGGATTCGAACATGGAACTTTGGATGCAAAAATGAATGTACTTAATCAATTGAGCTGTAAGTCACTTGCAAAACAAAATTTGGTTTACGATTCCAACAATGCGTGTAATTCTGGTTATAATTCAAATCTTCTGTTGTGTGCCTAAAAATTATAATATGTTTCAATATCAATATTTTGTTGATATTTAGCTATTTTATTTTTCGATTAAAAAATTGAATTTATTATTTAAAATTTAGAAATGTAACACATAGACAAGGGCTAAGGCTCTTCCATGCCACATTGTCCCTAAATTCTTCATGAACTGCCTCAAATTTTTACTAGAATACATGATCAAACATATCACATTATTAGCAAGAGAAGTTCTTTTTCTTGCCAACCCAATTGCATTTCAAAATTTAAGTGTACCATTATGTTAAATAATTGTGACAACAAATTAAAGAACTAAAGAAATATGGTAGTTGCATATTTTCTTAATTAAACTATACTTACATCCAAAAAGCATAACAGAGTCGCAATACGTTTCTTTAAAGTTAATGTGTGAGTTGAGGATCGAACTCAAGACTTGTTTCAATTATACTTTTAGTTCTCTCTCACATCTACACCGTGCGATCTCCATCTGGCGTAACGGTTCTCTTACATCTGGAATGTGCGGCGTCCATCTAGCGTAAACCCTACGCCGAGGTTAAAACTTAACCCTAGTTAGTCTTCTTGGGTTAAATCAAACCAATATATAATCTAAACAATACTAGAGCCTCCTAGAGTCACCAAACCCATTCTTACATTTTCCCCTAATTTTCAATTTTTAAGTCTGCAATTAAGAATTTTGTGTAGGGGCTAATGGGTCAGTGTACCTGGCGGTGATGGTCGTCTCAGATTCAAATTCCTTCAAGTCAGACTCCTCTTCCTTCTTCGTGGGTAATCACTTTTTCTCTTCAATTTCCGCTTTTGCTTAAACATTTTCGTGCTTTTCTAGGTTTTGTTCGATTTTGGGAAATGCCACAGAGCTAGGGTTTGTAAAATTTTGTGATATTTTGAAAGTACCAAATTTCAGAACTTTCCCACCAAAAAATTGATGGTTTATTTCAGAAGTTCGGGCGGTGCTACTGAAACTTGAACCCTAAAAGCTCTGTGTCTGTGAGCCCACTGAAATCTTGTAGTTCTTCAGTGAAAAGCTTTGAGTGTTCTGAGTTGGTAAATTCTGATCATTATTTTCTTGGGAACTTTTTCCGCCAAGTGGGTTTTGAGAATTTTTTGAAGGGTTTATCCCAAAAGATGGCTTTTGATTTGTTGCATTTTGTTGATAATTTGACATGTTGTATGCTTTTAGTAAAGCTAGATTAAGGTAATTTCTTGTTTACTTTCTTGTAATAATGTGCAATGGCATGCCGTATATGGCTTCATTAATTGCTTAGATCTGTTGGAAATTGTAGGGGAACTGTTGTGTTAGGGAGTTCTGTTGGTGTAGTTCCAAGTGTTTGATGAAAACGCATGCCTAGCCTTTGTAATGAAGCGGAAGCCTTTCGTCCTTTAACGGTGAAGTCTGTGTGGTTCAAGTCGAAAGGGAGAGATTAAGAAGTCATTGCTAATTTGCTACAGCTTCTAGTAGATTTGAAGTTAATTTAGTACATCATCTGTTTCTGTCTATAAAAGAGATAATTGTTTCTATTCAATGTGATGGAATTTATTGTTTTCTAGATTTATAGCAAAGGCTTGTTGTGTTTGGTGTTGGTGGGGAGGGTTTTGAACTCTGTATTTAAACAATGTTTGTTTCGATATGAATTTTTTGTTTCTGCATCGGACTTTAAGTTGTTAGCATAATTGAATTGGGTGATGTTTTTGTAGTTAACAAGTTACATAATCTGATGCGATTTGTTTGCTTTCTCTTTGGATCAGGCATTTAACATCGGTAGTCATGACAGCTTTCTGGGAATGAAGAATGGCTAGGGGTTGTAGAATCTAATACTTTTTCTCGTGTTATGCTTACTGCTCTAGTTAAGTAAAGAGGAAGTGTATTGAGACTCTCAAGGAAACTATGGAGTGCAATAAAGATGATGCGGTCAAGGCTAAGGAACTTGCTGAGAAGAAGTTTGCAGAAAAAAATTATGCTAGTGCAAAGAAGTTTGTTTTGAAGGCTCTAAATTTGTATCCCGAGCTTGAGGGTCTCTCCCAAATGTTGACTATACTCGATGTTTACATCTCTTCTGAGAATAAAGTTAATGGGGAAGTGGATTGGTATGGAGTACTTAGTGTTACTCCATATGCTGATGATGAGACGATTAAGAAACAATATAGAAAGTTGGCTTTCATGCTTCATCCTGATAAAAACAAGTATTTTGGTGCAGAAGGCGCATTTAAGTTTGTTTCAGAGGCCTGGAGTTTGTTATCAGACAAGGCCAAGAGGGTAGCATATAACCACAAGAGGAATGTACAAGGGTTTCAACAGGAACCAGCATCCTGTACTGTGGGTCCGTCAGCGCAACCTAGTGGAAGCACCTTTCAGAATTTTGTGAAGAGTGTCAGGAAGACTGTAAAAGCATCTCAACAGGAAGCTGCACACCGTAGTGGAGGTCCGTCAACGCAACCTAGTGCAAGTACCTTTCAGAATGTTATGAATGCAAGAACCCAGCAACCTAGTGCAAGTACCTTTCAGAATGTTACGAATGTGAGGACCCAGCAACCTAGTGCAAGTACCTTTCAGAATGTTACGAATGCAAGGACCCAGAAACCTAGTGCAACTACCTTTCAGAATGTTACGAATGCAAGGACCCAGAAACCTAGTGCAACTACCTTTCAGAATGTTACGAATGCGAGGACCCATCATGGTCCCACCCTGATACCTTCGTATGCAAAAGCTGCTACTTTTTGGACAGTTTGCAACCATTGCAAAACTCATTATCAGTATGTCAGGATGTATCTACATCATCTTCTTGTCTGCCCTAACTGTAAGAAGACTTTCTTGGCTGTAGAACAGCCTCCACCTGCGGAGATTTTCAAGTCGTCCAAGAGCTCTTCTTCCCAGCAGCATCAGAATTCAAGACAACATGCTGCTGGTGGTAACTCAAATAGTTCTGGAAGAAACCGTGCTGCAGCTCAAAATGTGGGAGCTGGGGGGTCTTCAGGTCCTAATTCAAACAACAACACAAACTTCAAGCAGGGCTCCGTCTCCAAAATGACTAGTCTTGGTAGCACAGTTGCATCGGGTCATGCTGCTGTGGATGCGGGTCAGCAGGCAAGTGAGAATGTGAAGAGAGATGCGGAGCGGAGACAGTCGATTGCTGAATGGGAAAGGAGTCAAAATTTGAAGGGAAATCCTTCATTGAAAAAGAGAAGAATGGATGATCCTCATTTGAACGGTTATGATAAAAACAAGGCGAATCAAATGTCCATGGGAAATGGTGGAGCCGACTTGGGAGGTATATCTGAGTTGAGTAAAGGTAATGCTGGAACAAAAAGAATTTATGGTTTCTCTAGTACATATGATAGGCCTAAGGTCCTCAGAGAGGTTCCGTATCCGGTAATAAAAAAAGCTCTGATTGAGACGGCACTAACTTCAATTCGCAATTTTCTTGAGCGGAGGTCAGCAACTGAAGCAAAGCAGGCAAACAAAGAGCAGGAAACTGTGAAAATAAATAAGAAACAGAAGAGTGTGGTAAATGTTGATCCAGATGTAGAGGATAAGTCTCCAATGCCGATCAATGTTCCGGATCCTGATTTTCATAATTTTGACTTGGATCGAACTGAAAGATCCTTTGGAGAGGACCAAGTTTGGGCTGCATATGATGATGATGGTATGCCTCGTTTTTATGCTCGCATTCAAAAGGTGATCTCCTTGAAGCCGTTTAAGATGCGGATCAGTTGGCTAAACTCGAGAAGCAACAATGAATTGGGTCCGCTGAACTGGGTAGGTTCTGGTTTTGCTAAAACCTGTGGGGATTTCAGGCCTGGCAAATATGAAATTTGTGACACTTTAAACTCTTTCTCAAGCAAGGTTAATTGGACAAAGGGCACGCGAGGGATGATTCGCGTATTTCCTACAAGGGGGGAAATCTGGGCTTTGTATAGGAACTGGTCCCCTGATTGGAATCAGCATACCCCAGATGCAGTAATCAACAAATATGACATGGTGGAACTGCTCGATGACTTTACTGAGGAACACGGCGTGTCTGTCGCTCCTCTATCTAAGGTTGCTGGTTTTAAAACAGTGTTCCGTAAGCACACAGACCCCAAGGAAGTGAAGAGGATTCCGAAAGAGGAGATGTTCCGTTTCTCGCATCAGGTCCCTAGTCACTTACTTGCAGGTGAAGAAGCTCATAATGCTCCAAAGGGTTGTTGGGAATTGGATCCAGCAGCTCTCCCTTCGGAACTTTATCAAGTTATAACAGAAGCTCATGACGCACCAATGAAACAGAATGATGGTAAAACAGATGAAGAAATTCCGAAACCTCAACCAATGATGACCGACGACAGTGGTGCATGCCAAGTTGGCCAAGGAAACTGAAGACGTAAGCGCACCGCCCGTAGATTATGGACATTGCTGAAGATAATACCGGTCGTCTAGATAGGTTTGGTCCTTTTGTTTTTGCTAACCCTTTTTGTTTTTGCTAAGGCCTGCTGCAAGTGTACATGCTGCATTATTTGCAGCAATTGGTTAGCAGCCGCTGCTGCTGCTGGTACCATCTTTTTTTTTTTTTTTTTGCATTTTGGTGGAAAATGAAAGGTCAGATGGTCATTGGGTTTTACTTATTAGGACAGTTGAAAACTTTTGTAGCTTTGGAAAATGAAGGTTCTTTGGCATCATGGGTTTTAACTGTTATTTACGTCTTTCATTGGACTAGTTACTGCTGTAATATTTACTTTTTCGTCTGTCAATTATCTTCTCTCTAGCTTTGGGCATTCTTACCAGAAAAACCGAGAAGTCGGCCGAACCGACCTGGATTCCGGTTTGCCTCTGCCCGTTTAGTTGGTTTGGTTACCGGTTCCTCTCACACGGTTTGGTCCTCGAACCGTGCCCATCCCTTACTTATCTGTTGTGACTTAGCAGATTCCGTTTGGAATGGTCATCTGGAAATCCTTTGGACTCAAATGCAAGCCCACAAGCACACTGCACATTTTTTCTGTTAAAAGCCCAATGCGTTTATCAAAAAACTTGATTTTCGCACGCATATTATGCATACTTTTGGCCTCATTGAACAAATCAAAGAAAAAAACAAAAGCGTGTAGAAGCAGAAAGAGTGTGGAAATCATCTTTCTTCTTGAATCCTACAAAGTGGGATGTATTTGTTTTGGTATCGGGAGACCAAGTAAACTGTGTTTGTGTGTGTGACTGTGTGTCTTAGATATTATTGGATTCATCTGAAATATCAATATTTATTTTACAAACGATTACGTGTTTGTAAAGATTTCACAAGTATTCTTTACTATCACGACAAAGCATGTATCGCTGTAAGGGTTTAACCACAACTAAGTATCGAATTCATCTCTAAATTGTATCGTTCTCGTTTTTCATGTCAGTCAAATTCGAAACTTCATGAGACAAATACCAATAAAATTAAAGGCTAGTTGGTCGGATTTGGAAAAAAATAATAATAATAGTGATTTTGTCTGTCTTTGTGTGTAAGGATTCAAGAAGGAGACTTTGACTCCGAATACTGCGTGTCTTCACGGAAGAGTTACATTACATACAGTCATCCATGCAACAATGCAAAGAAGTTTTGCATTGCCTTGCATGAGACGGAGAATCTTATATATATATATGAATAATTTATGAACATCTGTGTTGATTTATGAACAATATATGAATAATTTATGAACATCTGTGTTGATTTACATCGTCACGTCATGTGGCTCGAAGACCATGCAAACGCTCGCAGCTCCAGAAAATTATAAAGTCTAAGGAAGGTTCACACGAAAATTCCACCATGCATGTCGAACCGGAATCATATACAAATATAATTTATATGGTTCACATTCAAGGAACTTGCTACTTGCTTATTCTTTTCTAGAAACAATTGAACAAATAAAAACTAGGGGCATTCAATTATTGAACAAATTACTTACACATAATTCATACGTGGACTTAGTAAAGTTAATTGGGAACTTAGAACAGTGGATTCTCTTCTTTGAACTTAAGTTCGAATCTCATTTCTTATAGTTTGGTATAAAATTCTATCTTTTGTCAAAAACAAAAATCAAATTATACATCAATATGCCACTTAGTAATACGGTTTAGTGATATTCCTTGTTCACTTATATATTAAATTCGAATATCGTAAATGATGAATTCGATACCAATTTATTTTCCCCATTAGGTCATTCTAGGAGACAGACGCTAGGTCTAGTACCCCATGGGCAATATATAGGCTCGTTTGTGTAACTTTATCATGTATATTGGATTGCATACTACTAATTTTATTGTAAATTTTTGTTGAACTTTTTCTGTCGACATAGAGTAATACCCCACGGTGAATGCCAAAATTAATCATGTATATTTCGTATATTATGGATTTATACATTAAATAATCATTGTAGATGCATACAGGAGAATCTCGATAATTTAATACCTGATAAATTAATAGTCTCGGTTAAATAATATTTTTGGTCGATCTCAATTTGAGAATAACGTGATAAATTAATAATTCGCTAAATTTATAAAATAATACATTACAAAAAATTCATATAGGTCCCACACAAGGTATAAATCAATAATTTCCTGATACATTGTGCTTATGATTTGACTATGAGACATTCCTAAAATATGACTCAATCATTGTTTGTTTCTTTTTGTTCTTGTATATAGACCGCTTGATCGTATTTGATATCGTCCCTTGACTCACTTGCAGGTTAAATTTTTCTAACACCCACTGTTGCAAATTTGCAATTGTTTTTTAGTGCTACCTGGATTATCTTTGTTGTACTCGCACAATGCTTTACGCATTTCATTTGTCATTGTTGATTTCTATACACCTTTGAGATGAGAAGCCATTGTTGTATATATGATGTGTTGTGTTACTATGACTTTTGTTTATTTAAATAGAGTTTTTGCTTGGTTAAATGTTCATAAAATGGACTAATGTAGTACGAAAAACTAAAATGGACAATATATTTTTGGAAAAAATAAGTCGATTTATGAATTTTACATAGTTAAACAAATACATAAAATTGTTAGTTCGTAAAATGAAAAATTAAATACGATATACAATATTTAAGAAAATAAAAAATACCTCGATAAATTGATAAGTTATTAATTAATCTATAAATTAATAACTTATTAATTAATTAATCTATAAATTAATAACTTATTAATTAATTAATCTATAAATTAATAACTTATTAATTAATTAATTAATTAATGTTTCGCTAAATTAATAGTTTTCTTAGTGCCAAGGCTATTAATTTATAGAGATATAATTGTATTTGTTTCATTGTCATCTCTATCTTCTTGTCATGGTACATATTTTGCTTCTTAACAATTTTTTTTATTTATTCAAAGCTTCTTAACAACTTAATTTGAAAATTTACAGACGAGTAATTCACAAAACAATAAGTTTATAACTCAAATGATTAACATCAAACATCACTTTGTATAAAATATATAAATAAATAAAAGGAAAAAAAGGTGGATTCATGGAATCACGGTGGTGGCATTAATGCACCAGTCAATCTAGGCAATCACGGCTTTAAAATTCTCCATATAGGAAATCATGATGAGTAATGAGACTTTATTATCACATGGTATTATTCAATACAATGAATACTCACATATAAGAGAAGATTACGATTTAATTACATACCAAAAAAGAGAATTACAGTTATTATACTTTGTTTGTGTATGTATACAGTTGCATATAGCGTCTAAGTTAATAGCTCTCATTATTTCTCTCGAAAAAATTTATAGGTATAAAAAACATAGCCACGTAGTATACTATTTAATGTGTTATAATATTAAAAATCGGTGTGCTCTGGACTCTAATTCAAGTCTCTATTTCCTGTAATTTAAATTGACTTGGGAAATATAAAAAACAGCTTGGGCCAATTTTGGTGTATGCAGTTAATTAAGTCCAACAAATTAGAAGACTCCCTCATGTAAAAAAGTGGGGTTGGGGTGAAATTTTGTTATTGGAGGAAGTTGTAATGCAATGGGAGACTTAACCCATGTATGGCATGTGGCAAACATCCACGTCTCCTTTTAGTCCTTTCAATTAAAACCCTCCTTCCTCCTCCTCCTCCTCCTCCTCCTCCCCCTCCTCTCCCTCTATAAATAAAAACCCCCTCCCCTCTTTTATCCTCTCCCCCTCTTCCCTCTCTCTCACATTAAACCCCTATCAGCCTCCCTCTCTCTCTCTCTCTCTAAAAACTCCTTTTATTTCTTCACCTCCATCGAGCTCCTTACTTACTAGGCTAGGAAACTACAAGCTATAGGCAACCAAGATTTCATTAGGTAAGTCTTTCTTTCCTCACATTCGAGTACTTTGATTTCATTATTCATTATTATGTTCTCGCCTTTTTATTTTTACGATCAATATGTTTGAAAAGAAAGTTAAAATTTTGAAATATAAAAATAAATGGTTTTAATCAACTTAGTTACAAACTTATGAAACTTTGTTATAAAATTCGTTATTCATATTGTTTTGTTCGTGTATGTTTCTGGTTTCCTAGGATGTTATAATTTCAATCGGTTTGAATAATGTACTCGTTGATTTTATTATTTTATTTTTTGTGTGTAGAAGCTCTGAATTTATTTATTTTTTGCTTAATTATTTAAAAATCAAAGTATTCCGTTTTACGGTTTTTATTAGTGGAAAACTCAGCGGGCGAAACGAGAAAACGGTTGGTGGTCGTTTCATTTGACCCTCCTAATCAATTTATTGTTTCCAAACTCGGCTCATAAGTGGGTGAGTCTGCATCGCCGTCTTGAACTCACGTGGGCGCCGTAGGTGATGCTCACGCGCCACTAAACTCCGTCTACCTTCTCCGAAGCCTCTGCGGCTACGAAATCTTTTTTCCTTTTTCGCACCGGAAAATCCACACGTGTCCGAATCTGGCCCACATGTTGACTGGGCCGAATGGCCCACTTGAGGTATGAAACTCGGTCACCGTTTGCATGGGAGGACCGCTGTATCGACACGAGTACGACGTCGGTGGGTGTTGCAATGTGTACGGTCGAGATTATAAAGGCCACCGACTCGTTTGTTCTGTTACTGTGGGTCCCTTTGGAGAGTGTTTTTGGCCCTTTTCCAACGAAATGACTCGTACCTGTAAAACAGTTGATCTCTTTTGGTGTTTGTTTGGTCCACCGATTATATGTCGTTTTTTTATTTATTTTATATATGCGGCTTAAAAAATAGATCACAAATTTTGTTCTTATTTATTTTTTACTATGACACAAAATTAAAGATTTGCTTGCAATATGGCCACAACTTCTTTCAGATATTTTCCTTTTATTTTAAGTTTTAATAATATTATATGCGTATTTTATTTTTGTGTTAAATATATTTGTATATTATTTACATTAACAAATGCTTGCCTGTATTATTGTATCTTGTTTTTGTTAACTAGCTTATTCGATTTGCTAGTACACCCAACCATTGGATATTTAGAACAATCATAATTTGTTTCATGTTTTTTATTTTTCTATTTATTGCATCGTTCATAGAGGAAGTTGTCTTGGAAGATTTTTGGGGAAATTATTCTGGAAAAGAAGTTTTCCCAGTTTTTTTTTTAATTTTTAGAACCTTATTCATTTGAGGTGGTCTCAAGAGAATTCGGGATGTGTAAGAGTGTTTGGGCACTGTTAATGGAGGCTCGAGTGACTATATTTTAAATATTGTGAAGATAGTTATAACTATTTAGTATGTTATCAAGGAAGTGATTTTCACATATTATTTTTAGTTTCTTACACACTTACGATTAATTTGAGTCGTTGATTCTGTTTGATTTATTCAATCTGATGATTATAAATAAATAGGGAACTAAAAATCACTTCTATGTTAACAACATGATTAGTTTTTGGACTAACTATATTTTACACTCTCAAGGTTTGAAATGATTTTCAAAATTGGGCATCAGGTTTCAATTTTCTTACATTGCACCCTAAGGTTTTGTAGTTATATCAATTTACACTTTTGTGTCTATTTGAAAGTCTAATTCTCTTTTAAATTGATCAATTTTTTGGTGAATTTGATACAAATGTGGTTTACATATCCATTCAATTACGAGTTTCACGCATACTATGTCATAAAATTAATGAGAATTTAAATAATTCGTTAGACAAAAAACACATAAATTAATACAATTTTAAAATTTTAATATAAAAAAATTAAAATTTTATGGCTCATTTGAAAATTATCCTGGATTTAAAGAGTGTAAACTAGAGTTAGCCTTTAGCCCTTTAACTTTGTAAAGATTTGTTTCTGTGGGGTCCTAAGTGCTTGCTTTTTCATTTTTCTTTGAAGTCCTCCCATCCTCTTTTCAAACATACTTTGAAAGGTCTGGTCTAACGCATTTCACAATAGAATAAGGTTTGGTCGGTCGGTCCTTAATCTGTTAGTTATTAGAGACTGAGGGTGTGAATCCACGTCGGAAAAATTATCACTTTACATTTAAACCCGTGCTTATTAGGTGTTTCATATAATGTTTGAATTCTTAAAATTATTATTTTTATTGTCAATTAATTTTATAAGAAATTCAACTTTTTGAACTTAAACTGACGACTTTTATGTATCGGAGAATGCTCCCGTGTATTCTAGTTTCAGTGTTTGAATATTTAACCTGGTGCGATAATTGGCTTTCTTTCCTCAATACAAAACAAAGAAACGCAAATCAAATGACCACCTTTTCACTCTAATATGTTTTCCGAACACAGTAATATTATTCCACAACAACACTGGTTTTGTCGTCTAATTAGCATAATGATATATCTAATCAGCTGCTAATATTATTTATAGCACTTTCATGGAAAAATCTTTAACGGTCTGAACTTTAGATAATCCAAATTTTTCAACAATCGTGATGCGAAAATGAGAGTGTGAGTGAGTGAGTAACAAATCTAAAACGTTAAAAAGCTAATGATCTGGACCACCAAAGCTAAACCCCACTTTCATTTCACTTCGTAGTACTTTCTTTTTCACTTGGACTGTTCGCCTTATACGACATGTCTCGTTCCAAATTCTAAAGCTGCCATTTTCTCTACCCCAATCTGTGTTCAGACGTGTCGTCTCTGCACAAACAAAACGTACAAAGCTTGTCGATCTACCACTTCTCTAGTCGACACGTTAAAGTTGTTCTTTTGTACTTTTTCTACGGTTTTTTTTAAACTATTTACTTGTATATATATATTTTTCCATCCATGGCTTTCCTCATATTTCCAACACTTGAACTTTAGGTTAAGAAAAGTCAAGGGTTCAAATTTTTTTATATTTTAAAAAACTGTTATATAATTTTCTAAACTTAAAAGGACCGGTCAATTGACTCAAAAAAATAAAATTAGGAGAAGTCCATTGTGGCTTATTTGGATACACGTGTATCCTACGGCATATTTGGGAGTAAAATTTCGGTATATTCAGAACATGGCTGCCTAGAAATATTATTTTATTTAATTCACAACACTTGAATTTGTATGATTTTAATTAATATATCTTATTAATATGGCATATCAATTATATTCTCAATTTTTTTTTATAATATGTGAATTAATATACTACGTGTTTATTTAGTTTCCTTAAAAGTTTAATGGATAATTTCCCATTGTTTTAATTTCTGTCATGGTTTCATGTGTGTTTTAAATAAATGGGGAAGCACGTCGTACAAGGCTACAACCTAAGTTACCTTTTTTATTTTGCAAATTAAAAAAACTGTGTTTGGTTTTATCAAGTCAGTGGGTTTTCGATTCACTTTAAAGTTGTAACAAAGTGGGTTTGAATTTAGCAGTTTTCGTAAAACTTTACTATCACTTCCATTTTTTATTATGGTTAGTCAGCTGCAAAACTTTAATTAAAACAATAAAGAGAATATGTTCCCTGATTGATCTTGTATTAGTTAATTCAGTTATGGCAGTAGTAGTAGGTAGATGAAGGAAAACATCGATCATGCCGGACCCTCCTAATAATTTAATTAGCTAACCAGCAGTGATATTTTTATACCATGCATGCATCATGCATGTTGTTTCACGTGTATTGTGGGGGACTTCAGAAACATCAACCGTACAAGTGTCCTACTCTTTTAAACCATGAAGCTTAAATTTCAATAAACATTCTTGAACTCGTTGGTTGTCTGCTTTGATTGTTAGATTTTAGTTAGGGTGGTGTTATCCACGCACTTCATGTTAATTTTTGTTATTTGATTATTTTCAATTTATTTGATTCGATGGCTAAAAATTAAAAAAAGTGTGTAGTAGGTAAAAATAGGTGTTAGGATAACACTTATTAGATATTTAATCAAAAATTTAGTGGTCACCCCAGTATATAATACACTGGAGCATATTAGAATCCTCGATTAGTCATTGCTAAATAAGAATTTCACTTGGCTAACAAAGCTAATTATGCCAAGTCTCGTCCAATTTTTCCATAAATCGTACACTATAGCCTTCTCCTTTGATATTTGATCATATATTTGCACTGGGTATTCTCAAAAACTTTTTTGGTTGAAAACATCTGTACTAATTAATTAGTGTAGTTATATTAATATGAAAGAGATATAAGTTAACAATGTATATTATGATTAGATACCTATCAGTTAGGTTGCAGTTCAGTTGGAATGAGCCTAGATGGTAGTTAGGGTAGGGCCAAAAAAAACAACCATATATTTTACAAATTGTCGTTTTATATTTATGTGGTGTAGTCGTCATCTGAATAATCCTGATTGATGACTCCCCCTGAGACAGACCGTTTAGGTTTTACATGTAATGTTGAGTCACCAAATCTAATTATTCACTCACTGAATTGGTCCTCTTGTTCTTGTTTTGCTTTTGTTTTCTCTACGAAATGATGTTCTCTCTTGAAAGGGACATTATCTATCACCCTTTGAAAAGAAAAAGGTGTTTTATCCGAAAACGACCTTAACCTTTTAAATTATACACATATATTAATATTTAATCTTGATCATAATGTTCTCGCACACTGAAATTAGCTACACCACCTGGTGAAAGCTACACAATTAATTTTCAAAGTAGCCTAATTGATTATTAAGAATACCATATTTAATTATCCATGTAGCTTTCTTTGCGTGTGAGTGTGAAAATCTGACCATACCAATTGTTTAGTGCTTCTAATGAGAACTCTTTTTAAGACCATATAAAGGAATTTAATTCATCTATTATTTGAAACTTCGAATTGTTTAATTTTTTCTACCTCATAAACTTGTTAAAAATGGAAAAGTTTGGTTTATAGACTTGTGTGACACTGTTTCTATATATAGCCTCATCATATTTTCTTTTGGAATTGTGCGAAAATAGGTGATCATGACAAACTCGGCGAAGCTGAACCAGGCAATGGGACTCCAAAGATCATCAACTTCCAATAAGCAAAAGGTGCAACCCATCACGAAAGTAGTAATGAATGACGAGAACAGTGTTGATCTTTCCTTAGCATCAATCACCTCAAACCTGCATGATATTTCTACCCCTAATAGACTAATCTCCACAGATTTAGCTTATAATTCGTGGGTGGTACGTTTTAACCTCTTGGACTTAGTTGATGATCTTATGACAATGCTTACTATATATGCTTTCATTATCCTTGTTCTTTTTTATTTTATAATTTTTTTTCCGGGGGTTATATATGCTTAGGTCGAGCACCCTTCTGCATTAGGTTCATTTGATCGGATGATGAAAGCAGCAAAAGGGAAGAGGGTGGTTGTTTTCCTAGACTACGATGGGACCCTTTCACCAATTGTTGATGATCCTGATCGTGCCTTCATGTCTGATGAGGTCTTTAATTTTCTTGATAACAAAATTCCTATTTTTACACTTGACTCAATCCACCCTTATTATATTGACTATGTTCAATATGCTGGCAGATGCGTGCAGCAGTACGGGAAGTTGCCAAGTATTTTCCAACAGCAGTAATTAGTGGAAGGAGTAGAGATAAGGTAATGATTAAGTCTAACATTAATATAATCTCGAGCAAATTTGAAATGTTCATTAATAAACAATGTTTTGCACATAAAAGAATTTTCTAATTTAATTTGGTTCTACAGGTAAAAGAATTTGTACAGTTAAGTAATGTATATTATGCTGGAAGCCATGGGATGGATATAATGGTCCCACCAAGGCCACTAAAGCCCTGTGATGCCAAGAACAACACTACAGCCATGGATAAAAAGGTCAGTGATCACTGATAAGTGTGTGTTCTTATAGTTATCTGGACTGGTGCAGCATACCCTAATGTATATGCATGTATATGGCTTGGTCAGTAATAACACAGTAGTACTATTAATGTTCCAGGTGAGTGATGACGTTCTCTTTCAACCTGCTAAAAGATTTCTGCCTGCAATCCAAGAGGTTAGCTGACAATATATCATTTATGCTTTTCAATTTATGTATCAACTATAAGAAAATATAAATGTCATTTAATTGGACATACAGAATTCTGATGTGCCTTATTTTTTACACAAGAAATATCATGTACGTTTTAATTGTAACTGCAGATGCGAACACTGTTAGAGGAGATAACCAGGAAAGTAGAAGGTGCTAGGGTAGAGGACAACAGATTCTGCATCTCTGTGCATTTCCGCAAGGTCCGGGATGAGGTAATTAAGAACATTCATTTTAGTTAATTTCTCTATCATTTCAATCCTGTATTTGATCTAATAAGTGATGTACGTACATCTATAGGATTATGACATATTAGAAGCGAAGGTGAAGTCTGTACTTGAAAAATATCCTGAATTTCATCTCACCTTGGGCAAAAAGGTAGGGTATATATAAATTTCCTAATTTAATTTCTTCCTTGTAATTAGTTATAACGTGCGTACATATTTTTTTTTGTTAACAAGATTTCATGTGCATCTTTATACATTTAGGTCCTGGAAGTACGGCCATCCATAGAATGGAACAAAGGTCATGCCCTAGAATATTTACTTGACACTCTTGGATTCTGCAATTCCAGTGACGTCCTCCCGTTGTACATTGGGGACGATCGGACCGATGAAGATGCTTTCAGGGTGCGTACAACATATCCCACTGTTTGATTAATTTTCTTACTTGCAGTTAATTTTGTGGATTAATACTAATGACTTGTTGCGCATACATCCAGGTGATACGAAGCAGAGGACTAGGGTTTCCGATAATTGTTTCTTCAACCCCGAAGGATACCAAAGCTTGCTATTCCCTGCACGATCCGTCGGAGGTGTTAACGTTCTTGTTGCGGCTTGCAAGGTGGAGAAAAGCATCTTCTTCGAGTAGGTCACTTGCTCAAATTTGGGGTCCTGGGAATTTACCTAGATCAGTTAATTAGCTAGATTTTGTACATAAACATTTAAGAAATATTATTAGGAAAATTAAGGCCAGTATTTGTTATGGCCTTAATAACCCTAATATATATAGCTAAGTTATAGGTACGTACGTACATGAAAATGAAGGCACAGAGTTTCGGGATTGGCAACAGTAGGTGCATGTATGCCATATATTCATTATCTAACGGTCAAATATGATTTTCTCTTCATATATGACCGTTGGATGGTGAATAAATAGCATACATGCACCTACTGTATAAATTTTCTAGTTTCACTGGTATGTTTTAGTCTGTTTTGGTGAAACTCCAGCTCATCCCCATACATATATTATACCTATGTATGTATGTAATTTCCAGCTTTTTTTTAAATGTGTTTTCTGGTGTGTGCTGTATTCATGAGACATTATGAATGTACTATGTTAATATTGCAGTATTTTTTGGTTTAGCATATTTAATTAAGCTTAAGATGAATGGGCTTAGAGGAGACTTGGAGTCCTTGAAGGCTCAAGAGTTTGGGCCAAGCCTTTTGGGTCATGACTCGTTAGGTATCAAGTTGAGCAGATATATACATGTACTTCTTCCTTTTTTTGTTCATTAGTAAGAATTATTGAATTAAGTTGACCAAGCAAAGAGAAATTGGTTGCATGATTAGCAGCTACTATTGCAAACTCCACTGTCCTATATATCACATCCGCACATACCAAAAGCAGAAAAGATAAGAACGAACCACATGATTAGTATGAGAGATTAGTGAGAGAGAGAGAGGACTCTGACTGGAAAGAAGACTAATTCCCATGATGGCTGATACTTAGACATGATTTTCTATGAAGTATCATTGACGTTGGACACAGGATTTTCATGTCATGATATAGCGGATTGTTCAATTCAAAAGTTTAGGCCCAACATTAATAAGTTTACTAAACACGTAAATACGATAAAAAGTTTATTTTATTTGATTTGTCTTTTCATGTCATGTCTTAGCTAACGTGTTGCATATACTATATTCTAGTATAACTTGCACAATATTCTCAACCACATTTACCAGCTTTTATTTCTTTTCAAGAAGATACAAAATAAGGGGAAAAAAAGACTTCGACTCCCAATGATGATTCGACCCCTTTTGAAAACTAAATGTTCCCATCATTTTCACTCCTTAACTAGTTAACTGGCTTCCATTAATTATGTTGAACAGTTAGATTCTATTTCTATATATACCAGATAAATACATGCCTAATTAGGCAATTCAATTATCTTTGTTTTTTCTTTTAATTTTTTCCCATGCAAAAAAATTGCAATAGGGCGCTCATTTTCTGTGTAATGCCAAAATACTGGTGGAGATGAGGATGTTATTGATTTTGTTTTATTTTCCTTTTGCTTGTTTCGCCTTTTTCCATTTTGGGCTAGACACAAGTTTAATTAAAGCTTGGATGAAAAAGCCTTTCTTCAAATTGAAGATGATGATAACGATGATGCAATGCAATCCGTTATGAGCTAGCCCACAACTACGGTTGGGAATTTTGTACCGAAATACCAAAATCGAACACAGAACGGAATACCGAAAAACCCAAAACCGAAATACTCCGATTGGTTCGGTCCCCGATACCGAAAAAATACTGAAATTTCTGTACGGGGCTCGGGACAATATTACCGTGTATTCGGTAATACCGAGCCAAACCGAATTGATGAAATTCGATTCTCAATTCTCAAAATATCGATCGAACCCAGCCCTAATTCGATTCGATCCCATCCATTCCCATCTCCATTCGAACTAAAGCGACTGAAAACAAAACATATTCCTCTCCTCTCCGCTCCTCCCAGCTCTCGACCTCCTCAAATCTCAAACTAACTGAAACACCATCAAACTCAATCAAATCCACTTCTCTTCTCCTTTCCGGGTCCTGCTTTTGGTAAGTTCTTCTCCTCTCTCGACCTCCTCAATTTATTGTTTGCGGGATTTAGGTTTTCAGTTAGGGATTTGGGATTTGGGTTTCCAATTTGGGATTTGGGATTTAGCCAGTAAGTACAGAGTTTTTGAATTTGTTTATTGATTCTGTATAATGGCAAACCAGTCTACTGCTGGGTGAATTTTGGGTGAATTAGATAAGATGTTCTGTCCAGGCTTGGTTTTGCCATTTCAATCCAGGCTTGGTGTGTATGCTGTGATTCTGTGAATGTGTGTATGCAGTGAGTGAGTGAGTGTGTGTGTGTGTGTGTGATTCTGTATGTGCTCTTGTATTTGTGTGCTTGACTGATTGAAGCTGCTGCCTGTTTTTATAAGATTATAAAGTTATAAACACTCAATGTGCTCTTGTAGCTAATGTGTTTGTGATCTATCTTTCGAAACCTTTTGACTGCAGCTTGAAGAATTTGCTGCAGAACGATTGAAGCTGCTGTTGCTGTTGGCAGTTGCTGCTGAACTTGGGTCCATTTCACTGCTGCAGAACTTGTTGTTGCTATTGCTTGCCGCATAATTTTCAAGGTTGAAGAGTGTGTGTGTTGCTGTTGCTTGTTGCATAACTTGCAGCAGAACTTGGCAACTTGCTGTTGCTGTTGCTTGCTGCACCCTTATATTGGGAGATCAGACTTTGGTCCCTTTGTGTTTATTGAAATCATTGAATGGATTGAATGAATTGATTATTGAATGGATTGAATTGAATTTGAATGGATGGATTGATTCGATTGAATGGATTGAATGTGTTGGATTGAATGGATTGATTGAATGTATTGGATTGAATGGATTGAATGTAATGTATGGATTCATTGGATTGGATTGAATGGATTGAATGTAATGTATGGATTCATTGGATTGGATTGAATGAATTTCGGGGAGCCTCAATACTGAAACCGAACCGAAAATTTCGGTATTAAGGCTCCCCGAACCCCTTACCGAAATTTCAGTATTTTTTGGGTATTGGGGACCGAACCAATCGGAGTATTTCGGTTTTGGGCTTTTCGGTATTCGAAGTTGCCTCCCCGATTTTTCGGTTTCGGTATTCAGGGGGAGGGTTTCGGTTCGATTATCGAACCGAACCCAGCCCTACCCACAACTCTCTATATCATCATCATTATATTTATTTTCTGTATGGCATGTGGAGCGCATTGTTGCTAGGGCAAACAACACTCTGTTTTTGTAAGGGCTGTTTGATGCTTATTTTATTTTTAGTTTTTAGTTTTGAATTTTAGTTTTCATTTTTTTAATTAAAATCTTGTTTAGTTTTTAATTAAAAAAATAAAAATTAAAAACCAAAAATTAAAAACTACTTTATTGAGTTTTCAAATTTTGGCCTTGAGTTTTCATTTTTTGATATTCAGTTACATTTTTTTGAAAACTGAAAGTTACCAAACAAAATTTCTGTTAAAAAATAAAGAAAAGTAAAAACTAAAAACTGAAAACGAAATGGTTATTAAATGGCCCCTAAACTTCAAACTTATCTAACTAACTAATTAACCTTATTAATATCAATTATTGTTTTATTTAAATGAAGGATTATATTTTTCAATAGATTAGAAAAAACTGTCATAAAACTTATTTTCGTAAAGTTTGCTTTGTTGGCATTGTTGTAAAATGTAACAAAAATCATCATAGAACACATTTTTGGGGACTTTTGTATCTAAAATTCAAGCTGGTCTGACTTCTAGGCTCCAATAATTTTTTTTAGTGACTTCTCATTTTTCAGCTTAAAAATTAGATATAAAATGTTTGTGTGACTGATCAATAAATAGTAAAAATGTTTCTAAACGACTTGTAAGAGCATCTCTAAAGGAGATGTCAAAATGTCCGACAGTCAAAAAAGGCAACAACAATGTTTTCCACCGACAAGCCAAATCTTATGTGGCATGACATGGATTGGCGTC
Organism: Gillenia trifoliata; assembly: GCA_018257905.1. Classification (NCBI taxonomy): domain Eukaryota; kingdom Viridiplantae; phylum Streptophyta; class Magnoliopsida; order Rosales; family Rosaceae; genus Gillenia; species Gillenia trifoliata. The sequence continues at coordinate 28,590,729 of CM031086.1, read as the reverse complement.
ACTCACCCTTGCTGGCAAAATTGACAACAGCTTCAAATCTTTTTTAATTAATTATTAAATTACTTTTATGAGAAAATTAGAATCCCCACTTCTTTTTTCCCTTCTTTTTACTAAACGTTTGTTCATTTCCAAGATTTGATTAAGGTGCTTTTGCTAATGACCACCTCAGCATTTTTTAATTTATTCTATTTTTTAAAATGAAAATGCTATAAACTATTAAATCACCAATATTATCTCCTAAGTTTTGAATTTTGAACACGTTCCAACAAAAAAAAAGAGCATGATTTTAATTTTTAAACCAAATATAATTGTAAAGCCGCAACCCATTCTAATTACTTTCAAGCTCATGCAAATGTAATGTACCTATTATAATTTTGTCTTCAATGTATTTGAAATATTAATTGTTTTTCAAATGTACCAAATAAAACTATTTTTCATTAATTTATGTAAACGTACCATAGATGTAATATTATATTTGGTACGTTTTGTTTTTTTAAGGGGACCAGCTGCTGGTGCCAAGCCACGGCAGTCCAATTCAGGGGCGGGGTATGTTTGTTTTTCTATATTTCTTTCTATTAAAGGAAAAATAAATACACACAAAATTAAATTTTCCTCTAATTGTGCAAAAAATTCTCGGATATGTTTGTTTTTTCCAAGTTGAAATGAATCAAAACTTTGTAAGTGGTAGATTGTCTTCATGTTTTGGGCACTATGTTTCACTGCGTACCAGGTTTAAACTGACACATCCCATCCCTAATTATACTGTATTTTATTTCCCGAAGTTGTAAATTTACAAAAATACCCATGGTGGGCTAAGTAAGTCCTACGTGGACATTTGATTTTCTTTTTGTAATTCCATACTTTTCTTGTGATTGTTGTCTAGTACTTTTTCGCTACGAACCTGTGAGCACAAGTGAGACGTCATTCGGACTTGTAACGAACAAGTTATGAGCAAGGGCAAAATGGTAATTTGCATTTCTCAGTATTGTTATTCTTGTGGGCTGTTTCCGTGGATTTCATGCAAACCAGGGTGCCCTGCACCCTTTAAAAATCAATCTGCAAACTTGCATGCTTCTGGACAAAGTTGCATACAAAATTTTTTAATAAAAATATGACTTTAGCCCTTGAAATTTGATTTTCTCTATATAAAACCTGACATAAGTTTTTTACTCGAATATAACCCATTGACTAGACTCCACATAAGTAAATTCATTAATTATGTTTGACTTTACACATTTTAAATTTTTTGGATGCCTAAAATACCCATATTTGAATGTTTGATGTACACAATTAATTACATACGGGTTGTAAGGGAGAATTAATGACTTTACAAAAATATATATATATTAATGTTATAAATTCATTGCCTTATATATAATAACAATAAAACATGCCTAATATATGTAATAATACATGCTTAATTAATGTCACGAAAATTATATTTTCTACATAAATGTAGGTAAATTATTTTACACACACAGATATATTGTAACATCCCGTAAAAAGTTTGTTATAAAATAATTCCCGGGGAATATTTTCTACACGTGCGTGTTTTATTTCGTACACGTGAGCGTGTAAGTTTACTGTTTTGGTGAGTGCACAATACCCCCAAAACCCAATTTTTCCTTTTCTTTTTTCCCTTTTCCTTCTTCCCCGTCACTTTTCTTTTCCCCCAGTTTTTGACTTTTTCTCTCTCTCACCGTGTGTGCACAGTGCACACCGATGAAAACCTGTCGAATCGAGGCGAACGAAAATCACCACCTTCTTCGTCTCAACGGTGCAAATCGTTCGTCCAAACTCCCAACCGTTTGACAGGAAAAGCAACCGGAAGAATCGGACCTTTCCGACCATTTTCCGGCCAATCTAGACTGAGGTGAGGTTTCTAACTACCACCATTGTATTCCTCTCGTTGAGTAAATGAATTTTCATAGGTCGTTTGCCTGATTTGGTTGAGTTTTGATGTAGATCGGCAAAGCTACAGTGAACCACAACTTTTGAGGCAATTACAGGCCATTTCCCGAGCTTGTACGACCAATCCAAAGGTACACCGTGATTCTAATCTTCTCCAGCTTCATTTTGATATGTGGAACGTAAAATTTGGCCAAGAAATGAAGAAGATATGGAGCTTTAAAAATTTTCTAGAAACCGGCCAAAATTCTAGCGACGGCGACTGCGGCCAGTGGCGACCGGAAAAAGACCAAAGGTGACCGGCGCTGACGTCAGCAAACTGGTCCAGACTGGCGCTGACGTCAGCGTTGACCAGCTTTGACCGTCGAGCGTGGGGCCACGGCTTGCAGCGTTTGAGCCGCGTGTAGGGGCGCGTGAAGTATTTTTTCCGATTCCGTTTTCGCGAGGCGACTCGTGACGACGCGTACTACCTAGGGGCAGTACGATGGTATTTTTCGAGGTGTTTTGGACCTCCGTGTTGAGCAAATAAGGGATATGTGTAATTAATTAGTTAATTAGTAACCTTTATGAGTTTAATCATTATTACAGTGATATCTCATATAGGTGAGACTTATCCAGAGGACTATCGGGGCTACCCAGGACATGGGGGCTACGACCCGGCTACCTTTAGGTGAGCGAGTGGGTCTTTGTTTTGATAAATGTATATGTACGTATGGTTTTCAATGCTTTCTGTAAACTGTTAGCATAACTCATATCATATACGATTGTTGGAGGTAGAACATTCGTATTATATTGTCATACATGTTTTGTACTGTTGCTCATCAGTATATGTATAACACCCCAGGTATTAGTACTCAGTCTTGTGGCCAGGACTAGTCTTGACGTTTGGAGTAGTCACTATCAGTACCGCTACGCAGCTTTGGATCCATTGTAGGTACTAGCCTGTTCTAGGTTGCACTAGGCAACTCGAACTTGTGTGACGCACTTTGTGTACAACGCTTAGCGTTAGACTCGCGTCATTGTAGTACTCAACGTATTACTTATATACCTAGCATGTTCCTTGTGGTTTAGCTACTTGGACTTGTGTGTTTACATATGGGTGAGCATGTCAGTAATCATTGTCGGGGAGTACCCGTATATTTTTATTATAGTATTTTGAGGTTCATGCCAGAGGGTATGACGTGTTTTCAAAAACTATACTTGTTTTCCAGCGAGGGGTTGGTATACTCTTGAAAACAAAGGTTTTATCAAACTTTGCTTTTTGACCCACTCACCGTTTTATGTTTTGCGCCCCTCCAGGACCTAGAGGCGGGTTCTCTTATCGGTGACACGAGGACTTCCTTCGGCGGTGGTCGACGATTCTAACATTGCTTCAGTTTATGTAGGATTCACTTCTACTTGTAGTTAACTTTTATTTATCCATCCTCACGGGAATGTGAATGTTTTTATACTCCTGTACTATTTACTTTGCTCTGACTGTTATGCATCCTGTATTATGGGTTTTTAACCCTCACCACACTTTTACTTCCGCCCTCAACTCTTATTATTCTTACTCTTTCACTTATTCATGCATAATTGGCTTTCGTCATCTAACACATGTCGGCCAGCACTTCCCGACACCTGGCGTGTCCGGGATCGGGATGTGTCATATATAATTAAAAAAAAAACATGCCTAATATGTGTAAAAATTCATGCAAAATAATTTACCTACAAGATAAAGAAATGTTATTTGGTTCAAAATTAATTTACATGTATTTTACATAAAATTATAGGTCAATTATTTGCATATAAAATAATAATAAATGAAAATTAATTTACATACAAAAATAAATAACGTGCTAATCATAAATAAATTTATATATAGGTAAATTAATTAGTACAAAAATAGAGACATGTTATTTGATTAAAAAAATAATTTAACTATATTGTAGATAAAAAGTATAGGTAAATTATTTGCATACCATAAATTTATAATTGTGGAGTCAACTCTTGAAAGAATACAATTTTTCACTCCTACAAATAGTGCACCTACTATTTGAATTTTAAAATGTTAAATTGCTTCATTAACATAATTAGGGTATTGTGGCATAAGTTGTAAATAATTTGTAATAATAGGTTACTTATTTTCCCACATGTCAACAAGTTTGAATTTTGGGTTATATTTGAATGTTTAAAGATAGATGGATTTAAGTTTAAAAAACAAGAGTTACAAGGGTCTATATCTAAAGAACCCAATTTTTTATAATTTCCTTGTCTTTAAATTGTTGTGTTCCCGTTGTGGAAATTCAACCACACAAACCACATCTTACCTCTCCCCTCTACTAAGTCTGCTTCCCTCTCTGTTAACCACTGTATCTTCCCTGTGCTCAACAAACATACACACAAACTCTCACACCCAATTTTGCAGAGAATACCACCACCTCGAAGTTTTTCCAACCAACCCTTACCACAATCTCTTCAACTCGCCACCATCACACCCAAAACGAGCCCAACCACTCAAACCCAGATTTCCAAAACCTCGAGCTCAAAAACTTTGGCGAGCTTCAAAGATTTTCTCGACCTTGCTTTCACCACCAAACGATTCCTCGCGAGTCGTGGGACCTATCCTAAGCTTTACATGAAGGGAAATTATGAGATTTGTATGGGATTTCTAATGACTAGCATGCATAAGCAATTCAAAATTCATGTGCATAAGCAACGGAAGCTAAATTATCAAAGCATTAGTCATGCAAATCCCCTTCAAGAAGCATAGGTTTGTATTTGATGCATCTACTAAAATTGAAGAACAAAGTGGAGGTAGAAGTTTTATACCTCTTGATCTAGCTTTTAGACCAAGGATGGACCACCTCCAAGCTTTCTCTTCTTGAAACTCCTTGAGCCTAGCCTCCCTCCTTGCTTGCTCCACCTTGACCAAATGGAACTCCTCTAGGTTCTCCTAGTCCCCAAAATTGAAGACCTCTAAGGATCCACACCCACCAAGTGATGGAATGGATGATGGATCACCAAAAGAAGAGAGAATTGTAGCTCTCAATTCCTTTGGGTTTGGCCGGCTGTGAAGAGTGAGGAAAGGGAGAGTTTTCTTTTGTTTTGATTGACTTACTCAATCACAAGAGCCATACAAGTTATGGTGTAAGGTATGGTGAAGTTCCACTAGTGAAAGTTTCAATAAACTTTCAATATATAAAGAAGTGAGTCAACAATTGACTCCACTCACTCTCTCTCATTCATGGCCGGCCAAAAGGGTGTTGAGTGGGCTTTTGGGCTTTTACAATTTCAAGTCATCTTATGCTTGAATAAAAGGCCAAAGAGGTTAGGGCCCAATGGGCCCGGATTAACCCGAACCTATTTCATTAAGCCCAAAGCGATCTTTTATCGCTTCTATGATTTTCTTAGACTTTCTAATTAATCATAACACTCAATTAATCCAAAGGATTATATTTCCATCATCCACGTGTTGATCCACCACTGAAGTGTTGGTGTACAATCGGTTTAGGTTCTAATTAGCAAGGCAGTGAGGTGATTGGTATCAATCCAATTGATTTATTTTATCCAATCATCTAGTGAATTAAAACTTATTTTAATTTTCTATCTTCTTTGATGATTACTAATTAATCATCTACAAGATCCCACAAACCATGAGTGACACACTACACATATATCATGGCTACCCAAGCTAATTAAGAAGTTTGTTCGGAGAACCTATTCAATTGGAATTACAATGTAATTTGATCCTTCTCTAATACAATACTCTCAATCACACTACTAGGGTATGGATACATAATGTCAAACCCCTAATGTGATTATTCCATGTTATATGATTCAATTGAGTCGTAAAGGAACAATTTCCATTACTACACTCATTACTTCGGCCGAAGATTCCCGAATCATATCATAGAGTATTCTTCCTCTCGTAACGAGGATTAGAGATCCCTTGTTGATCATTCACTTGCCTCCATGGCTAAATAGCTTAACCCCAACTATGCCGTGGACACCCTCAAGATTGGGGTGACTTTGACATAGTCAAAGATCAAGGACCTAACCACAAGACAACTATGATGTCTCAGGTCAAAGGATTACTTACATATTCCAATCAATGGAGTTACTTGCTTGACATGTGAGTAGACCTCCATGCAAGTACTCCCTTCGATTGTATTCAGTGAACTCATTCCCTTAATGAGCACCTACATACTTGTCATAGTGTCACTACACGAATGGCTGAGACTTTCCATCCTTCCAATTTGAAGCTGACACAGTACGTACTGGTCTATGGATTGTCAGTATCCCTCTGACAATCCCATGACCAGGAACATTTTGAACATCATGGTTATGAGAAGAAGGTCTCTGCAGTCTAACATCATTAGATTACTTCTTCCATCAATCCATTGTCCATGGATTCACTATTTGGACATATATCAACTATTGAGATTGTCCTAATTAGTGACTTTGCCCTTTTGCTGTATTTAGGGTTATCCATATATACAGTCAATGTCCTGAAAAGTTTCTTCCAAAGATTGACTTTCAGGGCATATTTCCAACATTACATGCAAGGGATAGCCTCGATTTCTACGAAGACGACGATCTCGATTTTCAGCCGAGAACTTTCAAGACATTTTCCGGCCATCTCCTGCCACCTTTTGAGGTTTCTTTAGGTAAAATCGAGTCCCTCATCTTCCTAGCTTCATTTTGACTACTTGTGCGTGAAAAATGGTTGAGTTTTGACGAAGTTATGTGAAATTGAAATTTTTGGCAATTTTTCCAAATTCCAGCGAAGTTCCGGCCGGCGGCGCACAATCGGCAGCTGGGAATTGCTGAGGTGACCGGATTGCTGACGTCAGCCAACCCGATCCTGACGTCAGCAGACCCGGTCTAGATTCGGTTGGACAGGGAAAATTTTAAAGGTATATTCTTTTCTTAACTGACGCCGGTAGAAGAATATTCCCTAGCGGCGATGGAATATTACGTAATGTCGTTAGAATATTTCGTTAAGTACTCAGAATATTATGTTAAAGTTAACGGCGAGTGTTGCCGACTCTCAGCCAGCGCGTGACGGCGCGTGGAGGCGCGTGACACTCCGTGTAGCCCTGTGGCGGCGCGTGAGGCCTTGTGGCGGCGTGTGGCGGCCCGTGCGAGCTCATGTACCACTTTTCCGACACTTTTAACTCCTGAAATGAGCAAATAAAGGGGATTTCAAGTCTTTTCCTTAGTAGAATTTGGATGTGACTTGCATAATGATTAGTATAGTAATTTCTCATATAGATGAGACCTATCCCGAAGAGTACCGAGGCCAGGCTAGGTACGGTGGCTACGATCCGGCAACTTACCAGTGAGTGGGCCTGTTTATTTTAAATTATATTATAGTATGTGTTTTAAATTGTGTTTATAATCCATCGTATAGCATGCCATGTTTTATGAAATTAGAAATGATTTGATTAATGATCTTTACTTGAGTTTTAGAAATTAATTGTTGGCATGACTATACATTTCTGATTGTTACTTATCATGCATACTTGCACGGTGTTAGTACTGTCTGGGCCAGGACTAGCTTCACGTGTATGTTCACATTGCACCGACAAGCTCACTTTGGATCCTCTTATTTTGCAAAAAAAAGAGACAATTATCCTCTTAGGCTGAGCAGTTATAAGTTAAACACGTTGAAAAAAGAGAGAAAAAAGTGGCGTTCAAATTTGAAATTGATATTTGCAGTTGCGAATTGGTTTTATTTATTGCCGGCAAAAATTAAATTGTCACTCTCAGTCTCAGGTAGGTTACTTTTTTCTTTTCTTAAGTTAAATCTCTAAGCATATGCGTTGAATTTCTAAATCTCTAAGCTAATAATTCCGTTTGTTTCTGCTCTTAAGTTAATTACTTTGGATTTTTATTTTTATATTTTCTCCATATCTTTTCCCACTCCTTTGATTGTTTGACTTTGATGTTGACATAAGCAATTAATATGATTTTTTTTTGTTTTCTTTTGTTTTTTATCGTTGTTCAATGTAGATTTTGGTTGAAAAATATAGCAAGTTAGGGCAATCATCGATAGGAAATAAATAGGATTTAATTCTTTACTGATTTTGGTTAATTTTGTGTTTAAACGATTTGGCTAATTTTCGAGGCGTGTAGCGCCAGTGAATAAAAAAAAGCCTCTCGCTCGAGCGTCATCGCGTGCAGAGAGGCTAGTTAATGAGAAAAGGAAATGAGGGATGAGAACCTAATTATCCAATTTTATTTCTCATCTCTTTTTAGTTTTTTAATCTTAGTTTTTATTAGTTTTACTTTTTAAATCTTTTTTAAAAAATAGTTTTTATGACTTACCCATATGGCACAATATAATTGGGTTGATGGAGCCTACTCATGTGTCATGTCAGTCTACTAACAGAAAATCTAATGAAAATGGACGTCAGAGACCAAATTGATTTGCGACACTGATATTCAGGGACGACATTGATTGATTTTCAAATTAAGAGACCATTTTAATGAATTAAGTCAATTTCAAGTATCATTAATGTTGATAAAAACCCAAACCATTAAAAAGTAGCAAAACTGCTTATAAATTCTTACAATTTTTATAAATTTTTTCATAACTTTTAGATGCGGATCAGCACTCCACCTCACAAAATTTATATTTCGTCAATGATAGATGTTCTCATCCCATTAATATTTTGCATTTAACGAAGCTATTTTAGAATTATTTTAGAATTAAACATGTTCTGATTTGAGCCTTTTGCAATTTGTATTGGTGGATCCCCATTCCTAGATATTAATGTTGGACATGTCATAGAAGAAGACCTGACTTAGGGTTCTTCCAAAACCTATTCAATTAAGAAATTTTGATTAAATTAATACAAAGGTCGACAAATTAAAATGCACATTTTGTAACTTTTCTTGGGAAATTGATTAAATATAAAGATAAAAATCGTACAGAGGCAAAGAAAATACTAATGGAAATTGACAAGGCCTCAGCTTTGCACTTTGCACTTTGCACCAATGGCCATTAATATGAATAACAAGAGATTATAAAATAAATTTGAATCTTAATAATATAATTAGTTTATGTCTTAGTGGTGGGCTGCAGGCTGCTGCCTTGATGCACTTGTTAACTGGAGAAGCTGATTAGTTCTTAATCATATAATTATAAATTCCGTTATTTGTCATACTGCATACCAATAATTCCTAATTAACATTAAAGAAAGAATTGATGCTCCACCTTTGAGAGAGTACGGATCACTATCAACCATCGTTGTTTCTTGCTAGCTAATTTGAAATTTCCCAGAATCCAGTATTTGCATACAGTACCAAGCTAGCCAGTTCGATGTATTAATTAATTTGGTGAGTTCTTATGCACAAAACCACTTTAATTCATTAGTTAAATGAAGCATATGATTCACCAAAAAATTAAATAAATAAGAAGAGCCATTTGCATAAAGCTCCATCTTGATTGGCTCTAGGTACTATAGCGTGCTCTAATTCAGATTATACAAAACTAGCCTCTTGTCACACGCGTGTGACAATTGACCTTTATATGTCAAATCAAAATTTTTTTACCAAAAAGAATGATTTAGGAATTAAATATTTTTTTATTTGTATTTCTTTTTTATTTGAAGTTTTAAAATTTTAATTCAATTGTAATTTTTGGAGTTCATGAGGGGCAATTTATGGTATTTTGAATGTTTAACCATTTTGGAGTGCTCCCTTTATATATGTAGATACATAATGGCGGTTGTACACAACGCTATCTTATTCCACATATTTAATTTTTTTGCCTATATAATTAGTTTTGTAAACCTTGCAAACAAGGATCTAGATTGAAACAATTAAGAAGGCAACAATGTCCTATTTTGCCTTCCTCCAGTTATCTTGTTGCCTTATTCTTAAAACAATGGTCGTATTCATTAGGATGAGTTTCTTAGACTGTATTGGTAATAAGAAGGCAACAAGATAACACCATGAATACGACCATTGTTTCTTCAAATTAAGCTGCTAAGCACATGCGAAAGCACATTTTTGTTTCTCTAAAGCAGAACTCATGCAATAATTCGATACATGTAGTGTGATCACTATACTATAGAGATAACACAATTAAGGATCCAGCACACGGGACCCATCGGTATGCATAAACCCAATTAGGGATCTAATTATAATTCATACCAATGTTAATTTGCTAATTGTTGTAATTAGATGACAGTCCAAAACAATATCCCTCGTACTCTTTTTTTCCTTCTAGATTATTGCAAGTTAGCAACCAACCATGAGCAACCAACTAACTTTAAAACACCAATCAAAATTTTTTTTTTCTATGACAAACTATATATATATATATATATATATATTATTTTACAAATATATTTTTGTAATGAGATAATACATTTATAATATAGTTGCACTATCACAATGTCGCCACATGGCATTATTATTTGACATAAGTTTTTTCTCGTTATAATAAAGTTGATTTGTCAGAATTAGACATTAGTTATTAAAATCATCACAAACATAATTCGTGCTCTCATCTATGCGGGATGAATTTGACATCTACACCAAAATCAAAAGCTACTTGATAATCTTTTCTGCATGCATACGTTTTGGTTTATTGGTTTACCATTTTATGTCACGTCACTTTCATACGAAAACTAAGCTCAATTAAGAACGAAATGAAGTTCAAAAAGTCAGATGAGGTCGTTTTAGTTTCCACCGACAATGGTTGGTTGAATACAAAGATAAAAGCCAACCCAATGGAATAAACCCTTGCCGAAGAATCATACAGTCAAATTATTTTCGATTAAATTTTAATGGTTCATAATTTCACACACAACCCATGACCCATATTAAATTTTTCTGGTCTGAGCCAGGCCCATGACCCATCTTAATTTATTTCACATAAATTACGACCCTTGACCCAGCTTCTTTTATCCTCACGTGCGCATGCAGAGTATGCAACGGCTGACCTTCTCCGCACACTTCCCCGGAAGTAACGAAAGCCTCCCCTCTCCACACAACCCCACGCTCTTTTTATAGCGCGTGATATGGGTCTCGAATCTTGGTTGAGAAGCATGCTCTTCCTTAGCCTTCGCCGTTTCCAGACTCCACGGTCCCGCCTTTTTTGGTAAGACTGCGCGGCGTGTGCTTTTTGAATCCTCATGTGCATTTATGCGCGTCGGCATTGGACGGCTGCTTTCGGGCCGCGGGACCCATTTCATTTATTAACAAACTTGCCTCTTGCATCCGCCCACTAATGTGCGAAGTTTTAATTTTAATTTAAAACTAATGTGAGGGTTTTTTTGTTTTTGTTTTGAAGTTTTTAAATTTTAATTTAATTATAATTTTTAGAGTTCACGAGATACAATTTATGATATTTTGAATGTTTTATCTTTTTGAAATACTCTCTTTATATATATATATAATAGATAACTGATAATGAAGAAGATTGTACAGGTACTGCTTAAAATAATAAAAAGCAAAAACCAATTAAAAAAGTCTTATAAGGATAATTAAGAGTTAATACTACTCTTAAGAGTGCCTTGACTTTCAAGTCTGGTTGAGTTTCAATTACTTAAAGAAAAAAAAAATGAAAATAATTTTATTCCAAAGTCAACGATGAATCCATTTTGTAGGTGCAATGAATATTTATGTCCGACTAAATTAACAAATTTGTAATTCAAGTAGTTAAAAACGTTTCTACATTTTAAATTTTGTATTGAATTATTCGATTCTTTTGCAAATGCAATGAACATTGCGTTGTTTTTAAATTTCAGATTAATGATCTTGGTTGGAGTACAATATAAAATATATAGCACAGTGCATAGGACCATTATGTGTTATCCATTGGCCATGTGACCCTAACTCTTTAGGGCATGGGCCACTAGAAGTAGAATGTAAACGATACAATATACATTATTTATTGTAAGAAACAAACAAGTAAATGACTTTTAATTAATTATCCAACTGATAGTTAATCTAACTTTAGATAAATTGAATTGGGAGTTTTTATAAATACTACTATGCCCTTGGTATGGTCTACAAATTACAATGGCTAGTGAATTAAATTTAGTTCCACAATGACATCGTGAGGAGATAAACTTTTAATAAAGGCAACTTGACCAGTTGGAGGCGACACTCACAAGAGATGGGAGTCAAACCATTTATAGTGTGAGTTGTGCTCACCCGGAGTTGCATAATATCCAAATACAAGAAGGCTCGTACGTCGACCTATCCAACTGATCAAGTTGTCATACCTAAACCCCTACGCAACAGTCAAGTAGATCATAAGCGTAAATAAAGCAACCTTGGAGGACAATTTAGTCAGAGAAAAACAAAATCCTCAGAAACAGACAAGAAGTGATGGCATGTTCACAGTTACCCTCCAAAAGAGAGGGCATTTGCAAGACAAGAAAAGTATATTTTAATGCAAATTGCAATAACAGACAAAAGTAAATGCAAATTTGCTTTAATTAATTAAAGTTGGATGTTTTTTTGGTTGTGGGTGGGGGTTTAAAGTACTAATTCATTAAAAAGGGGGTGAGATAGGTGATGAGGATGATAGGGTGGCCTGAGGCGCTTCTTCTCTATCTATGGCGGTGAGTCTCCTCTTACACCTCTCTCTCTCACCAGCGACCTAACTTCTTCCTTTCACACTCCCAATCTTTGACCGAGTCCCACCGAGTCGAACCGGGTTGACTCTCCTCTCTCTCTCTCTCTCTCTCCGTATTGGAATTGCAGACGGAAAGTTTAGAGCTTGAAGGTGGAAGATAAGGCCGCGTTTGGATTGGTGAGTTTGTGAATGTTTGATTGGTTGGTTTATTGTGAAAGGTGATTCCTTTTTGTTGATTTTAATCGAAAGTGTTGTGATTGGTTCAGAGGAAGATGAATGGGAATACGAATGGAGGCGCAGGAGGCGGCGGCGGAGGAGGGGGTTTTTCCGGGATAGTGAGCGACTACATTCGGAGGCACCACAAGCACGACCTTAACGACCATCAGTGTACATCTACTCTCGTCAGGCATATCAAAGCCCCTGTCCATCTTGTACATCTCTCTCTCTCTCTCTCTCTCTCTCTGTGCGCGCGCGCGCGTATATATATATATATATCTATGAAGCACTAGGATTTTTGATTTATTTGATTTGTTTTGATCTGGGATTTGTCTATTGGAGATGTAAATATCATACATGTAACATACAGGTAGGTGGGTGTTTATGTTACAATTGGATTTGGAGTTTGATATAGGAGTTGAGGTATCAGTTTGTGAAAATGGGGTTACCGGGATTTGACATTTCGGATTGTTTTTGCTCTATAAAGTTTTATTCTTTTTCCTCAGATATGTGCGATTGCATTTCTGGAGAGCATCTGGGCTTTGATCCGTGGTGTTTCTTTTGGATTCCTTAATGTTTTTGCCTACATTGATGTGGGGTGTCGATCGATTAGGTCATTGTAGCTCTTTTATCACGGTGTCTCTGCGTGTGTAGTTGTTAAGAAAATTGAGGAGAAACAGAAAGAAAAAAAAAGAAGGAATTTTTGGTATTGTTTTGTATGTTCAATTGTTCGTTAGCTCAGAAATGTAATTGCTATTTTTCTTAATGTTTGATTGTGTTTTATTCCTGGTTTCCAAGAAAATGAAAGGTTAAGGTGTATTTGAGAGAGATCCTCATTGAGAATGAGCAGGATAACTGACAACGATAGTTTGCCAAGAAATATTGAGTGCAAATGCTGCATCTCTGGATAGTTGACATGTAAATTACTATTATTAGTATAAATATGTTGTTTGGTTATCCCTTTTTACAAATGTGAATTGTTTTGTTTCTCTTCAGGTTTGGTCGTTGGTAAGACGATTTGATCAACCGCAAAAGTATAAGCCATTTGTCAGCAGGTGTGTGGTGCAGGGGAATCTTGAGATTGGAAGTCTCAGAGAAGTTGATGTTAAGTCTGGGCTTCCTGCCACTACAAGTACTGAGAGATTGGAACTTCTTGACGACGACGAGCATATTCTTAGCATTACAATAATTGGTGGGGATCACAGACTTAGGGTATGAAGACTCTTTCCTTTTATAATCCAGCACATACTTATCTCTTCCTTTTATTTGGTTGCACATTTCCGAGCATACAAGCTAAAAGGTTAACTAGTTCACAAGATTTTAATATGAAGTTCTCTGTTCACCGGAGTCTCTGCATTTTATTCTGAAGTTTTTGGGCCCGTTGAACTGGATCACATCAAAATTTACAGTGTTGATTCTTTTTTCCTTTTAATCAGTGACCACTGGCATCGGTCTCTAAGTTTAACATTGGTACTTGATGGAATATGGTTGAATTTGGATGAGGTTATTGACTTGAATCCTACTGATAATATTACACATGTATCAATCCTTAGGGTTAACCATAAAACTCTCGCGCTATCTGCACTAAGCAGCAATGAGGGCGCTGCCCTGCCCTGCCCTGTTGACTAAAGTAGGCCTGTTTACAAGCCTCTGAGCCGAAAACTGATCCTCCAATAATATTTTGGATCAGTGTATCTACTGAACTCAAAATGTGGAGTCCTTGTTTTTGGTTGATCCTTTTGTTCTGCTATTATGCAACCAGCCTGTGTATACTTAACGTATTCTTATTATTTTTTCCTCAGAACTACTCTTCAATCATCTCCCTCCATCCAGAGATCATTGACGGAAGACCAGGGACTGTGGTGATCGAGTCATTTGTAGTTGACATTCCTGAAGGGAACACCAAGGATGAGACCTGCTACTTTGTTGAAGCCTTGATCCAGTGCAATCTCAAATCACTTTCTGATGTCTCAGAGCGACTTGCGGTACAGGACCGAACCGAGCCAATTGACCGGCTCTGAAAATTGGAACCGATAACACATGGTGGAGGCGAGAGACTGCCATGGATGAAGCTTCCGAGGCTTTCGTAACTCGGAGGTTTTGGAGACGGACAGGCAGTTGTACACTTCCATTTCACACACACGAAACACGCTCATATTTTTGTTTTACGTTGTTAAACTTCCTGTGTTTAGGATCTTAAGAACCACACAGCTGTCATAAAGGTTTCTGTAACCCGTTCGCGAATGAAAAGTACAGGAAGAAAAAAAGGGACTAGGTTCTCTGTGAATTTCCGGGTTCTGTTTCGGTGATATGATTTTGGTTGTGTATATACGTGCCGGGAGATGGCGTTTGTACATTTGCTTCTATTTGCTTTTTATGTTAAGTTTGGTGACAAGTACATACTTTTATCTATCAATTAGGCAATTTACATACATAAGTAGCTGGAATCAGCTTTTGGATGCTTTCAGCTTCTGCTTCTTTGCTTTTCTTAACCTCTCTTGCTTCTTTTCTTCTTCGAGCCGTAGACGCTCGATTTCATCCTCCTTCCAAGCAATTTTTAAACTGTCAAAGAGAGGCACACTTACCCAGACTTCGCATTACTTGAAGAGGAAGTAAAATGACACCTTTTTTTCTCCTCTCTCATGATATCATCAAAGCTGGAAACCATTGCAGCGTCGTCATCGTCGGAATCGGAATATTCCTCCTGGATATGCTTACGTTTACGTCTGGAAAACCATATTCATCAAATTATGCAAAGACAACATAGGATAGAAGTGAAACACGTGAAATGTAAACCAACAAATCAAAGCATAAAGGCAGAGATCTTTCTTACCGAAAAATTGATTGGATCATAGAAGAAACTTCGACTCTGTCATCATAAGAACTCTCCACCGCATCGCGTTTCATCTGCAGAAATTCGATGCAGCGAAATTCATGAGCTTCGTCTCAGAAAAATGGAAAGAAATACTAACAAACAAATGAATGGAAAATATAAATGCATGCAAGTGAGAAAGAAACTTATTTTTCGAGGAGTTTTCCTGCTTCGGCATCACTCTTGTGTTATTGGGTTGAAGAATTTGCTTTTCTTTTTTTATTTCCTGCTTTGATGAAGATTGTGGCTTTGATGAGGAGGCTTTGTATCTATCAGGATTCTGTCGTTGCGCAAGAGACTGAGTTTTATCTGGCTTCGGTTTTGCTTTCATAGGTTGACTCAAATCCTTTCGTTGTTCCAATTGTTTTTTTGATGCAGGTAGTGACTTCGTTAAATTCTCTTGTTGCGGAGGAGGCTGAGTTTTATCTAGCTTTTCGTAGGTTGATGCAAATCCTTTCGCTGTTCCAATTGTTTTTTCGTTGCAGGTAGTGACTTCGATGAACTCAACGAAGAAGTTCCATTCACTTCCGGAACCTTGTGTTGCAAGGAAGACTGCTTTGGCCTCAAATCTCGTCTCTTCCCACGATGTCTCACTTTATCTTCCAAATGTTGCTTCTTTTCAGGCTTCAACTTCACCGCCGGAGCTCTTTTCGTATGAGAAACCGGAGTTCTTGCATTGCTTGATTCGAGACAGAATCTTTACCGAGTCCAGGATCCCCTTTTGAAGTTGGCGGGGTTTCTGCGTCGTTGGACGACAAAAAGGAGTAATCCCGGGACTCCTTTATATTTTAACTGTCAAACCGGACTTCGTTGTGGTTGAGGAAGGGCTCTTGAGGCTCTTTTTACGCTAGAGAAGAAATCAAAACAATGAAGTGAAAAATTATACACTAATGCCAGGATATAAATAGATTTCATGACAATTGGTTTCATTGATTGCATACCTGATCATCAGAATTTCTGACCTTGGATGCCAAATTCGTTAGTGCTTTTCTTTCTTCGAGCACTCTTCGCGAAATCGAAGGTTGTGAGGGCCCAAAGAATGTTCCGAAGCTGCAAAGATGAACACACAGTGTGTCAAAAAACAACTCATCATCTTAAAACAAAATGCAGCATTATCAATTCCTTCCACCTCGACGAAAATCTGAAAAGAAAAAACACTCACTTGTCACTTTTTTTCTTATCGACCGAACGATCATTAGCAGGCCCCGATTCCTTCATACGATTGATTAGATGGCGTTCTTTGAATTGTTGCCTTAGTTGAAGAAATTCCAGTTCCGCTTCACTAGGATCACCAACTGCTCCCATCTTTTCCCAAACTGTTAGTAATTGAACCTAACTTTTTATAAAAGCACAATTTCACACCTGCAATAATCCAAAAGTGAAAAAAGCAAATTAATCTGACTTGATTGATAGATTATAACAGTTTAACAGAGACTACACAACAGTTTAAGTACATGTTAATCACTTATAATTAAGTTGTTCGGTGCATAATTAACGACAAATTAACCTCTAACCAGCAAGAATTCTTATAAATCGATCCTAAAACCTTAAATCAAATCCCTTTTCAATGCTTGAAACCTAGCGAAAAAAAAAAACAAGATTCTGAGAAAATGAGACATTAAAAAAAATCACAAGTAAATTGAAAAACAGATAGAAATATATAATAGTACAACGAAAAAGCATCAAACAAGTGGGAGATTGAAGTATTTTATGAGTCCTTGTTCTCCAAGTTAACCATTAACTTGGTATTTCCCAGAAAGCAAGAACTCGTGAGCATAAAAAAATTTATTAAAAACCTCGATTAACCGAAGAGAAAGACAAAAGAAGAAAAAGAGCAAACCCTAAATGTTCAATACTGAGGAGAAAAACTTACAGAGACGAAAGGCCGCAGAAGAAGAGAAGAAGAGAAGAAGAGAAGAAGAGAAGAAGAGAAGAAGAGAAGAAGAGAAGGGGTGTTTGCGTTTGTTGCATGCAATGGAAGCTCGAAGGCTCTCTCTATTTATACTATTCGCCCCTGATGCTTTTTTGTTTCTGTTTTTATAGAACCGCGGGCTTTTCTTGGTGATCGACGGTTTAGGTATTCCCAGTGTGCTGACAGGAGATTTTGACACGTATACTTAAAAATAAAAAATAAAATAAAGGGCAAATTTTGATTGGAAGGAAATAGTAAACAATTGAGTAAAATTTGGATAGAAGCATTCAGATCACGTTATTCGATTTTTACAAAAACACAAAATTCCTCGTACCTGGATCCAAATGTGCATAGAATAAGAGCTGTTGTCGTAGTAAGGGCTTACGAGGTTTTCCTCGTAGCGATCATCTAGGTGTACAAAGTCGGCTATAGTCCACAAAGAAGATAGAGGTTGAAACTAGCTAGGGTTCGCCACATACTAAAGTCTGTTACTCACTAGACTTATTGAATGGCTTGCAGGGGTGTGCCACCTCTAATGAATATATATATGCATGGTTTGAGATGATGACACCTCCTAATCGAATAGCCTTCGATACATAGATATATGATAAACATATATATATATGATAAACATATAATTTCATGATCCGAAACCATTTATTTTGTAGATCATCATTTATCTTGCAAAATTTCGCTTAAATCGAAAATCTTTAGCGAGCATTTCATTTCATTGTTAATACTATCTATTTATCAGGCCAACATTTAGATTACTAAACCACTTCCAGTTTCACAAATTTTTTTAATGATATGATCTTTCAATGATAAATCCAAACAAGTGACTACCTCCATATTAAATTAATAACTAGTTAACGCTTGAACACTCTTATATATGCATATATTTATTGCTATTATTTTTACTATAAAAACTCGGTACTAAACTATATGATTGTGAGAAAAACTGTAATTTGCAGTTTTGGACCAAAGGAGGCAGCAACGCCTAATTTTCTTGTCCCACACACAATTACACATACAACTCATTTAAACTAACAGTTGATATTATTATCTTAATAAACCTTAAAACAGTAAATAACACAATATCCGGACTAAATCAAGTATTTAAAACCCACTGATTTTACAGAATTTCGCTATCAAAATTTCAAGTAAAGAAGAAAACAGGATTATGAAATTTTCCCAATTAGGCTGCTTCTGCAGACGGGGGATTCCCTCGTTCAAGCGCTCCTTGTATATGCAGAGGTGGTGTTCCATAATCCATTGAACGGAGATTCGACAACTTTAACAGCGAATTCCATAAGAGTTATGTCATTGCACATGACCATGGTGATAGGGCGGAGGCGGTGGACCGCTCTGCATCATCCCAGGCCCCATTTGAGGAGATGATATAGGAATAGTTCCGGGTGGCATGTACGGTTGATTATGCATGGACTGAGGAACTGCCGGAACAGTTGGTCCCCACCCTGCAGAAGGCTGAGGCATCACAGCCTGATCAGTTGGAGCATATTGAGCCCCGTTGTATGGAGGCACCGCGGGACTCATCATCTGAACTGGCTGTTGTCCCAGAATTGACGGTTGTGCGGTCACAATTGGAATGGTAGGGATCGTATAGTCTCTGCTCCGATCATTGTTCACCTGTAATCAGCATGGTAGGCGCAGAACATTAGGCACAGCTTGTCTCCCGAAATCATGGGAAAGTTGAAAAAGAATAAGGAACGCCAACGAGAAGTGCAAATGACTAATCCAGGAGAGACCTTCAGGGAATATATTTAACTTGCCTTTATGCTGAGATCGGTATGGCGTGAATATGAGATGTGGAGCTTGCAGAACCCTCCATCATATATGCAATGCCCTTCCAAGGCCTCCTTGGCAACAACAGCTGTCTGAACATCTGCAAGCCATAACATATTTAGCACCATGTATAATCAGCAGTTACTTCTACAGGAATTGTAAATTGCAGCACCATGTACACTGGTAATAAACAACCTAACATTCACTCAGCAAGGCTAAGGTGGTTCAAAGTTGGTAAGCCTTAGGTTCAAAATCCATAAGGCTTAGGCTCAAAACCAGGAAGGCCTATGTTCAAAATCCGTAAGGATTAGGTTCAACCATAGACATGTCAGCTGGCTGGTTCCCAATTTTGAAAACCATGAAAGAGAGCAAGTAGAAAGGTACCTGGATACTGAATCAAAGCCTGAACCCCTCCATTCTTATCAAACATAGCGATCTTTTGAATAGGCCCGAAAGCAGAAAAGACCTAGTGGCAGGAAAAGGAAAAGATCAGTTTCTGACTGAATCCACATGGTTAAAAAGAACACAATCATATTGGCGATCTTTTGATATACCATGTGTAAAACGTCCAAGGTGACAGCATACTGCATATTTTCGATGGATGCAAGAAGCACGTTACTCTCCGGTTCTAGCTTTTTCCCATCCAATCCCACAGTTAGCTATAATGATTAAACAACGAACTCTATTAATAGAGGTACGATATAACATGCCCCAAGATACAAGTTTACATCACAATTTTGAATTAGTCTCAAGTATTTCCTAGAAAGAGCACCAGCAGACATATTTAATTCTTCTTTTCCCCAATCTATTGATATGTACCAAAACCGCCTCATAAAAATACAAGACATTTTTATGTGACATGCATGCCAAGGTTGCGAAATGGATACTCTATGAATAAGGGCCTTGGTACAGAAATGTCTGCCTGCCTCACGATATAATCTAATAAGAATCTAATGAGAGATTTTTCCCCCATCACGCATTACCTGACCACTTCCATCTATGGCTGATGGAGCAACTGGAAGGGTAGGATTAGTGTAGTCCCTGAATCAGCAAAATGGGTAAAGTGAGAACAGTGGTCACCTACATAGAGATAAAAACAGTCCAAATAATAGAAAATATTTATTTATTTATTTTATAAATAATTACAAGAAAGGAAACATCATAAATACAGAAACAATGTAGGAGGGTGCAACATAAAATTAGGTATTATTTCCAAGGAACTGGAAAAAACTAAAAAAAACATGTGAATACCTGCTTCGGTGACTTTGAAATTTCACACTCAAATCAGTGTGTCCAGAATATGTTATCCTGAGAGTACATGGTCCTACATGCTCGGGGAGCAGATACCTGTACCAAATGAAACACAAGTCAGAAGACAACACAAATTAGAAAGAATACAAGCAGAAAATGAGCCATCATCACCATATATCATCTAAAAGCCATATTTACGACAACCACCTAATGGAGATTATAGCACTAGAACACGCCCAAAAGTTTAAAAATCTGTTTTCCGACAGAACAGCCGTGCCTTACAGGCTGTCTAATAGCTAGCAGGTGACTAGATCCTATATGTGTGAACCATTTTAAAATCGCATGCTTGATACCACGCAAAACAATTAACACAACTGTCACCTAGGGATGATTCTTGAATCCAGTGCAGTTTTGGCAGAAGTGGCAGTTTCTGCATCTGAAAATTGCACCAATGCCTGAAAAGAAGAATACAAAATGAGATTGTTTAGAGAGGGAAATGGAAGCCGGTTAGAAATTTAGAAGAAAATTAACTCATAAAGACCTGGAATCCCGCAGTCTTCTCAAAAGTAGTTATCTTGTGCACAAACCCAAAAGCTGAAAATACCTGCATCACTAGAATAATATTAAGAAAAATATACATAGGGAAATACACTTCAGAAACTTGAAGACAAACTTTCAGAGATAAGCCCTCTACAAATTATTATCAAATAATAAATAACACACATATTTCATTTTCCAGGTACTGTGAAAACATCTAAGAAACAGATTATACTATCTTCAAAAACAACTTCACATATGAACCATAAAGAATGAAAGCAACAAATTAAAAAGATAAGGGAAACTAAAGGTTAATATATTAACTAAATTTTTATTTAAGAATTCAACTAACACCAGGGAGACTTTCCTGCTAGTGGTGCACCACAATTCTATCGAGTTTGATGTGATGTATTCCCACTAAAGAAAATTATAGAAATAAAAATAAAGAGATGAAAAATATTCCTAAAAAATTCTAAGAGCATTTCCTATTGGGGTGAAAAAACATAAGATGATTAGAAACTTATTCTTAATGTGGTAACCAAATTTATTTTTTTCCAACTTTAAAACGCTTACAACTGTTATTCTTTTCTTTATAAGCAAAACTTCTTTTATAGCCTATTAAAAACCAAAAGTGACATTGATTTTAGTTTTAGGGAGTATTCTTAATCTTCAAACTAAAATATTTGAAAATCATTATCCTATCTACAAAATATAATAGGAATTTATTACTTAAGAATGGTGTACAGAACTATGGGGCCATGAAATTCCAGTTTAGTTAATTAAGAGTGACGTAATTAATCTTTTAATTGACGACATTAAAGCATATAGTCAGTTTTTGTATAACATGCTCCTAAATTTACACTTGGGGTGCAATTAAACACTTGAGACATACTATAACATAAAAGTGTGAGACAATCATGCTGATGAAACAAAACAACAGAAAAAAAATTCTACAAAACGAGCATGTATAAATTAAAAAAAAAGGGATATGCAGGGTGCACAAGAGAAGAAATGAAAGCATTCCACGCTATTAGAGTGGTAGGATTAGGATCATGAGGAGGAAGAGTAGGGAAGAAAGAGGCAGTGTTAAGAGAAGGAGAAAGGAGACAAACACACATGTGCTCTTTCTCCCGATGCACTAAGCTGCCATTGAAGATTTTCTCTTGAAATGGGCCTGCTGATCCATTCACATTCATGTCAAACAAAAGCACCCCAGAACAAGAGGCTTTACAACCCAAACACAATACCTTAATGCTAACAACATATATGTACTGAAATGTTTACCTCTTTAACTACAACATGAAAGCAGGCAAAATTGCTTACCAGGTGTAAAATATCTATGCTGACAAGGCGTGCATCCACACCTTCAATTGTTACCAACAGTACATTTCCTGCAACATCTGCGGCAGTTTTGTTGTTCACTATTTCTTGCCTATTGGAGTACTGTAGGTAAACAGTTTTCCCCCTTACTTGAGCGGGTTCTGAAGATGACGCATAATATGATATCATCGCAATAGCTTGATTTAAATCTGCCTAAAAAAATTCATGAAATATTAAAGGAAAATGTTAATCAGTAAAACATATATTAAAAGCAGAATGAACCAAAACAAAAAACTGAAATTACACTTACAAATTCAATAAATGCCTGATTACGGTTTGCTCCAACATTGCACTTTGTGTTGACAACTTTACCAAATGGCTTTCCCAGTTCTATCAGTTCCTCCTCCGTACACTCCCACGGCAAGTTCCTCAAATGAAGCACCTTAGATGGTGGCTGAGTGTACCGGAACTGTGGCTGACTGGACACAGAAGCCATTCTGTATACCAACCCGTCGCCTACAAAACAACACCAGATAAATACTCAGTCCTTCTTATCACCACACCCAGACACATTTCACAATTAGATTCTCCATCACAAGAAAATGAACTCATTACTCTTCATCTTAAATACACAACGAAAAACTACACTTCATGCCCGTAATATATATGAATAACTGCGCAACCTTTAGAGGTGATTCCAAATTGATCTCAACTTTTTAAAACATTCCAAATAACAACCTAACATTTTGAAAATTGGACATCCATTAGCTCACCAATGTTAAGTGATTACATCACAAGTATTAAGTGATGACGTGGGCAAATATTGAAGTGCGTTTTCACTCTCGTGTCATCTATGGAGCTCTGGATTCCCCAAATCGACTTTTTTAGTCAAGTTAAACCCTTAATTTGCTTGGGTAAAGGAGCCGATTTGGAGATTTATAACTCCATAAATGATGTGGGAGTGAAAACCCACTTCAATATTTGTCCACGTCATCACTTATCGCGGGTGACCTAATAGACGTCCAATTTTCTAAACACCAGGCAGTTATTTGGAATGTTTTAAAATGTTAGGTAGTTAACCGTACGTAACCCGTACATATACATACACACACATATATATATATACATACATATATATATGTATGTATGGAATGCATGTAACTATGCGCATATTTGATTGTGAAAGTTTGTAAATGCATATGAAAATCAAAGTAAGGAAATTTTCAGGACGGGAAAAACATCAATGTCCTCAAAATTCAACCTTTTTTACAATAAATCACAATATATTCGAACTCAGCAAACATGAAAAAATGCAAATAATAAGTGCAATATCCTAGTTAAGCTAGCAATAGTAAATATCCATGCGTGTTGCGAGGGAAAAATCGAAAAGGCAATAGCAAAATTTGAGACGATTGAAACAAAAATAACATATGCAAATTTCGAATTGAAAATTAAAATTGGGGGAAAAATCGAAAGGATTAAAGGAGGGAAATTGGGTACCTGAAGAATCGAAAGGAACTAAAACCTCAATAAATTGTCAGCAAATTAGGGTTCTTGAGACGGAGTACGCGTGTTGCGCAGCACTCTCCCTGCTTAAACTAGTACAGCAATGTTTTATTTATGTTTTCGGGGGAAGAAAAAGAAGGATTTACAGAAATTGAAATGTCAATATATAACCTCGAAAAAATTGAGCGTTGAGGAAAAAAATGTGGGCTTCGAGCCCATTTCACTAAAAACGAAAAGATTATTTTCTAAAACCCAATTGGTAAATCTTTTTCCTTTTCTATAAAATATGTTTACTAATGTGGTTTTATTAAAAAGCATGTCGAAATTTGAATAAAATCGGATTTCTTCCTAAAAAGCAGTAAGGGTTCCTTAAAAAAATATATAGCAGTGTTTCTCTTGCAAAGTATTTTCAGGTGTTTGGTTATCATAGATACTTTAACTTTTCCTATCAAACGCTGTCGAAGCACTTTTAGCTACAAAAACTCTCAAACACGCCAGAAGTTCTTTGACATACGAGAACATATGACATTTTCTTGCGAAAAGTGATTTTCACGTACATTTTTTTTGTCTTTTATACACTTTTGTTTAATCATGGTTGTTGATTTTATTTAATTTATTCGATCTGATGACCTTAAATAAAGAGAGATGTGTCAAAAGCTAAAAAGGAGTTGAAAATCACTTCCCTTGCTTAATTTCTTATGAGGAAAAAATATAACCGAACCAAACTGGTAACTAAGGCATGTTTATTTACAATATTTACAAAGAGATTGTATCATTCTCATTTATGTGTTTACGTACAGTAAAGAATTTGAAAATAATAGATACGATTATCATTCATGTGTTTATTAACGATTAAAAGTCACATAATATAGAACACCCAAAAGTATGAAAATCATGTATCATACTACTAGTTTAAGACGTAAACCATTTTGAACTGTGATGCTAGGTTATTCACCCATACCCAATCATATCCCCATTTCTACTCATAAAGATGCATTAAATGAATAAATTTGATTCAATCATACCGAAAATTCTATGGTGCTTCGAAATATCTTATACATCGAGAACTTTAATTGTTGGATCTTGATGGTTGTATCTTTGATCAAGAATCTAACAATTAAAAATCACAGAATATTTAGGTTATATACTAGAAAAATCCTCAATAATACTACTAGTTTAAGACCTAAATCAAGACATTTCTACTGTGATGTACGTTGGTTTGGGTACTACTGTATTGTGCAAGTTTGGTCCGATGTTTCCAATTGTTGTGACATTTGAGTGTTTTTACTCGCAGTTGTGGCTTCCGGAAACTGTGTTTTGTATGCAAGTCAAGCTTTTCAAAACCCTTTTTGTTCTTCCTTAACGCGGAAAATAATAAAATATCACTCACTGATGAGTGTGTACAAACTACAAAGCATGGCCCTTTAAGTTAATGACTTTCTCATAGTCTACATATGATAAAAAGTTTTGATTTATATAACCATAAGACCAATCAAAAGTATATATTATTCAACTTGTCTGACCAACAAGAACATCTTTGTAAGGAGTAGGAGCTGGTCCTGCAGCTACATTTGGATTTGGTTCCACATGGTGTACATGATGATTATTATCGTGACGAGCTGATGGTCTTTGTGATGCTCTCCTCCGTTGATCTTCGAGGATGAGCGGAACCTGGCCTTCCCTTCCATGAACGAGCCGCTCCTGCGCCCCTCCCCGCAGTTTCTCAAGCCTCAGTCCATCACTCATTTGTTGCATCTTGAACACCTTCACCACATTTGCTAGTCCTCCAATCAGGAACAACAGGCTTCCTCCCATCCCCAGCCACACCCAATTTCTACCCTGCACACATTAACCGATAAATTAATTGTGTAAAAAGTTATAATAATCAAAATTAAAGGAACTTAATTAAGTTACGGAGTATGGACTAATTACCAGTAGCTGTAGGCCATGAAGGAACAATCCATGTTGCTCACGGCTGTTGAGAATCGCACCAACTGTGAACAACACACTCCCAATCAGAAAAGGGATGTGCACACTTTGTTGCAGTATTTGGACTTGCCCGTCTGCCCTCTCGTAGATTTGACACGAGTTGTGGATCGATCCAAGCAGCCACAAAACAGGGCCAGCAATGAGCATGTTCTTCGCATGCCTCTCAAGCTTAGAGTATCCATATCCTTTCTCCGCCTGCAATTGGGACAATACGTAGCACTCACAAATTCACAAACAAATGAATACATTGCAATGTGCACAAGATATGTCCAACATAATCAAGGGTATGTCTACATCTATAGTATGAACGTGTACTCAATACGAACACTTGGAAATACCACACTCGTTAGATCATCATGCCTCCATTGAGTGGTGTATTACCACTCCAAGGGTCTATTGCACCATCTGAATGGTCATTTTTCACTATAGTAATTTGTATAGGTGTTCGTATTAAGTATGAGTTTGTACAAGGAAAAATAGTATGATCAATATTAATTAGGGGGGTTCATATAAGGGAGTAAAGTTATCATTCCATTAATAACCAATTAACAATCTTGTATACTATAGTGAAACACATATGGGTCCTCTAGAAAATAAGGTTCTCTAACAATTATTTATACAAGTATCATTTATTCAATTCAAATATGGGACATGTGTGATCAAATACCTGAATTAGGAGGAAAAGAATTCCCAAGAACGAAAGAACCGTTCCCATAGCCTGAACCACCGGGACAGCAAACTCGACGAGGGCGAGCTGCAAGTCGAACTCCATCAACGGCATCCGGTAATCGAACATGGCCAGGTGGGCCACAAGATCATGCAAATTCACCACCAAAATTAACGCCAAGGCTATGAGTATCAAGACTAGGCCCGACTTCGGCTCGTTCGACAGCTGGGCCACAAACCCGCCAAGCAGCACCGCGGTCGCGAACACGTAGAGCCCCGCGTTCATGTACTCGGCCCGGTTCCGGCTCAGCCGTGGGCCGTACATTCGGACCTCCCTTGCCGACGCCAGCTTCACCATTGCGTAACAAAATATACTTGAGAAAAATTAATGATTTTCTGTGGTTATTGTGAACTAAAATTATGAAATGGACTTTCCAGTTTTGTTATTCTTTCTGGTTTTCTGGGTTGAGAGTGAGAGAATGAGTCAAGAACAAGACTCTGTAAGTGATGAGGGAACAGAAGTGGTACGTGGCTTCTTGCATGGAGGGGGCGCTTGTATTTGGGATTTTAATAGTGGGTTGGTGACACGTGGCAGCTCGGGACTGAGCTTGGATCGACACGAAGTTCTCCTATGAATCATGTAAAATTTGACATGTTATAATTAATTCACCAAAAAAAATGATATCTTATCATAAGAAAATTTTGAATAATGCAAAAGTTCTAACAAGTTCTTCGAATCATCTGTTTACATGCTGAAATCGTGAAAGTTACTAATGAGAATGGTAACTTAGGGTTGTTCTTTTATTAATTAATTCAATTAAAATCTAGAAAAGTTATATTAATAGAAAATAGTCACAAATATATGCTGAGATGATATATTTATTTGTGCAAAATTTAAAATACAACATTTTTAACTAGAAAATGCTTTAACTCGATTGTTTGCATAAGATAAAAAAGAAAACTTTGCAAAATAGAAAACACTCTCAAGCAGCCACAGATCCAAGATTGAAAAGTGGGGCGGACTGAACTTTAAAGCTAAATTTCATTAGTAATTTTTTTTTTTGCAGAGTACTTTGTTTCTATTATTTTTCTCAATGTTAAAGATGTTAATGAATTCCAAATACAACATAATATAGAAAGTAAATTAAGATCAAAAACTAATTCAAATGTGTCGGTTGGAGGTTCGAGTAGAGTAGAAGAAGAAGAAGAAGAAAAGGAATGAAAAAAAAAGTGCAAACAAATGTTGGCTATAGAAAAAAAAACAAAGAAATTTGGTATGAAAACTAATAGGTTATATATAATACTATGACTATTTTAGCAAGATTTCATTATTAGTTGATGTGGCAAGGCACTTTGGCATGATTGAAGAAGGGTTCTCGGTTCGAATAGGCTTGAGAGTGCAAGGCTTTTACATATTTTCTAAATGTAATGGACTTTTTTTTCTGGGCTGATTAAGTTGGGATGGACTAAATGAGTTAATGTAGGTAAGTAACGACTATATGAAAAAAATTTCAGATGGCCTGGGCTGGTGCCTGCTTTCAAGAGTACAATTTGACAAAATTGCCAAATATGAGTATCATTTTCATACATGATTGCTTTAATTTTTCATTCATATGTTAATAAACGTATGAGAAATCAGAAATCCAAAATTACACTAACTGTTTGCATACTCATTATTGAAACATACCGTAAACTCAAAATTCTTTCAATTTGTCTATGGACTTTCAATTTGGAATTAAGTCCTAATCTTTTAAAACGCGTCAAACTTGTTTACTTTTTTTTTTTTCTGTTGAAATTAATGATTATATTCGTTCATTCAAGTAGAAATGCTTTTATGAGTTTTTTTCGGCCCTCAGAAGGGTTAAGTGTCGTAAGTTGGCTACTAGCTGGTCCATTTTTTTTTTTTTTTAGAGTAAGAAAAAAACTAGCATCACATGTGATAAATTGAAAAAAATTAACAAGTTTTGAAAAGATTTGCAACATATTAGCAAGTTTGAAAAAAATTAGGAATCTCCTAATCAGGCTTCGAAGCAAAATCGGAAAATGGTTATAAGTTAAGATGCTACTAAATTTTTTCGTTAAAACAGAAAATTCTTACAAGTGGAAGTAATATCATTAAAGCGTGTACCAATACTTTTTAATTCTTAAAAACTTGATTTTTATAGACATATGAGTTGCACGTGTTTTGTGTTAAAAATCTGGTGCACGAGTCTGTACGGTAGAAAGTCCAAAAAACAGAGACGGTGCGTTTTGTTACATTCATAAACCGGGGGTTAAGGCTGATACTATAACGACGTCGTCGACCTTCACTCACCTCATTGCTCTCTCTGAAAACGTTGATGGCGGGACCATGGAAGCACAATCGATGGAAGCACAACCTTGGACAATTCTCAGCCCTTTATTACAAAACTACGAAAACCCAAGACCCCAACATAATTTCCACCAACATTTGCATAACTCTACATTGCAAAAGCGGGCAGCTTGATGTTGCCCGGAAAGTGTTCGACGGAATGCCAATGAGAACCGTAGTCTCGTGGAACACCATGATTTCTGGATATTCAAAGTGGGGAAGATTCAGCAATGCTCTATCGTTGGTTTCGGATATGCATCATGACAATGTAAGGCTAAATGAGACGACTTTTTTGACAACTCTCAGCGCGTGCGCCCGTTCGGGGTCTTTGATTGAGGGAAAGGAGGTTCATTGCTTGGTTTTGAAATCTGGGTTAGAGTGTTTTGAGCTTTTGGGAAGTTCTATATTGTACTTTTACGCCAGTTGCCTTAAAATTGAGGATGCTAAGCGGATTTTTGATGAGCTGCGCGGTGGAAATGAGTTGTTGTGGAGCTTAATGCTCGTAGGTTATGTGCAGTGTAATTTGATGAGTGAAGCTATGGAGTTATTTGTGAATATGCCGAAGCGGGATGTTGTGGCATGGACTACAATGATTTCGTGGTACACTAAGAGCGAAGATGGGTGTGACAGAGCCTTGGAGTTGTTTAAATGGATGAGGGAGAGTGATGGGGTGGCGCCTAACGAGTTTACTTTGGATTGTGTTATAAGGGCTTGTGGGAGATTAGGAGAGCTGTGTGTAGGGAAGGCTGTGCATGGACTTTTGATCAAATATGGTTTTGAATCTGATGAATCGATTGGTGGTGCATTAATAGAATTGTATTGTGTTTGTGGAGCTGTTCATTGTGCCAAGAGAGTTTATGATAGAATAGAAAGCCCGAGTTTAAATGCTTCGAATTCGCTTATTGGAGGGCTTGTGTTGATGGATAGGATTGAAGATGCAAAAAGAATTTTCGATAGACTAAAAGAAAGGGATTCAGTTTCGTATAACTTGATGATTAAAGGTTATGCGATGAGTGGTCAAGTGGATGAATCAAAGAGATTATTTGAGAGTATGCCTCATAGAACTATAATTTCTTCAAATACTATGATTTCTGTGTATTCTAGGAATGGTGATATCGATAAGGCTTCAAAGATTTTTGAAGAAACGAAAGGGGAAAGAAACCCCGTGACATGGAATGCCATGATGTCGGGTTACATTCAAAATCATCTGCATGAAGAGGCTTTGGAATTATACGTGACGATGCGCAGATTGTCAATAGACCGTACAAGATCCACGTTCTCTGCTCTATTTCATGCCTGTTCATGCCTTGGATCCCTTCACTCGGGACAAGTAATTCATGGTCAGTTGATTAAAACACCATTTGAATCAAATGTGTATGTTGGGACATCCCTGATAGATATGTACTCCAAATGTGGAAGCATCACCGATGCTGAAACATCATTTATCTGCATTTGTGCACCCAATGTGGCGGCTTGGACTGCTCTCATAAATGGGTATGCGCAGTATGGGCTTGTCTCTGAGGCAATGTTGCTCTTAGAGAAAATGTTAAAGCTAGGAATCGTCCCTAATGCTGCTACTTTTGTGGGAATCCTCTCAGCTTGCAGTCGTGCTGGTCTAGTCAATGAAGGGATGAGAATTTTCCACATGATGGAAAGAAATTACGGAGTAGACCCTACTCTTGAACACTATGCGTGCATAGTGGATCTTCTCGGTCGGTCTGGTCGTTTACAAGAAGCTATGGAGTTTATTAAAGTAATGCCAATTGAACCAGATGGGGTTATCTGGGGAGCACTGCTAAATGCTTGTTGGTTCTGGATGGACATGGAACTGAGCGAGAGGGTGGCTGAGAAAATGTTAAGTTTGGATCCACAACCAGCATCCGCTTATGTAATTTTGTCGAACATATATGCAGTAATGGGAAAGTGGGGCGCGAAGATGAACGCAAGGAAGCGATTGAGAAGCTTGGAAGTGAAAAAGGATCCTGGATGTAGTTGGATTGAGCTGAACAGGAAAGTTCATGTATTCTATGTAGAAGATAAGTCCCACCCTCATTGTAATCTGATTTATGAAACTTTGGAGCGTCTGACAGCAAATATATATAAACTTTATCGTTCAATCTGATTGTGTTATTAGCAGCGAACATCGGATTATCATCTTATGAGTTAATATCTCAGCACTTCGTCAATGCTAATCAGCGCTGTTACTTCTCTCTATTGGCATACACTGGAAAAATTACAAATTAATGCTTAGTAAGAAAATAAATTTCTCATTAATTCTCCATGATTTTATATACAAAATTGACACACTTCGTAAGTTCAGAAGAAATTGCAACAATTAAGAGCTCTGTTTACAACACCCTACTGCTTTCACCGCCCCCGCGGAGAGTTATTCAGTTAAACCGGTAATTGCCGTGAGAAACTGTGTTTTCAACTACCTGCGAGTCTGCGACAGAATTGTAATTGCGTTAAATCTCCACTAATATATACTTAATAGCATAAACCTATTTTTCTCAAGAAAATGGAAGCACTCTGAACCAACCTTGGGTATACTTTTTCTTCAGTTTTTTCCATTTTCTGTGTCACAAATCACAACCTGCAGCTGTATCGTCTTTTCGTCGTTAACCTTATTCCCTTCAGGATCCCATTTGTTTGGTAACTCCGCAGTTCCCCCTTTCCTGTACTTGCAGTAGAGCACTAGTTGAAGGATGCTCAATGGGGTTCCGACCAGATTAGGAGACTGCAATGCAAGTCAAAAAATTCAAGTTAATCCTTTTTCGTACTTCCATTTTTGTTTCAGGACAACAATTAATCAGGTATAGGGTTTAAATTTTTTATACGAACCGCAACAAAGATATCGTGGCTGAGTAGTCCATAAGCCATCCAAAGGGAGCTAGAGACGAACGAGAAAAAAGACACGTAGAATGGCATGTATTCGACGCTCTTTGTTAGTATCACTTGCTTCTGCAATTATAAATGTTCCATTGAGAAGCTTAATTATTATTACTAATAGAGAGATTTTAATGGTGTTTGAAACAATGTGTAAAAAAGTACTTACCACAACCACGAGGGGTGAAGCATACATTGTCACAGAGGCCACTACAGCTACGCTTCCGACAAATACCTTTCGGTGTTGGTGGTCATGGAAAACTACGGCTGAGATAATGGCGGTGACGCAGAACACCATGATAGCAGGTACCACAGTCACAGTTACTTTTATCTGCAATTTCATGGTATTCAACAGTTAATACATATTTACCTTAATCACCTTATATTTTCATGCATCCATGCAGATGTTGCATGGCACCAGAAACTTTTCTATAAGAACAAAAATATTGGGTCAATTAATTGAAACTTGCCTTTCCTCTAGCTGTAGCAAACCAGAAATAGATGAAGATGAATGAGAACTCGAAAAGAATCCCCATGCCGTTAATGGTGATGAGCGGAACGTTTTCCCATTTGTTGCTTACAACTGGGAGTCCATACCAAGTGTAAAGGAAACAGTTGAGCAGCGTAGTGGCGTAAGGTACACACGAAAACCCCTCTGTGTTTTTCTTCCTTACGATCCTCAACATAGTCAATCTGCAGGAAACAAAAATAATATTAAACGATATCTGAGCTAGGCAGTAGTATACAAAAGTATTGTCTTCGCAGTGGGCATTACATTGGAGCAGCGAAAAGCAGCAAAGCGGCAGCATTTCCTGCAATAAACAACATTAGTAATTAGCCTTTCTGCTACATTAGTTTGAGCATTATATATGAACAATGTAGTAAGTATCGCTAACCCATCACTCCGATCACCAATCGCAACATGTCGTCGACGTTGATTTCTCCCTCGGAAAAATGATTCGTTGTTATAAGACTAAAGAATGTATAGCCTGATGTGTTTGATACACCCTGCTGGGAATGCATATATATACGACTGGACGAAAAGTTAGAGGACAATAAAAAAATTAAAAGCAGAAGAAGTGCTCTGTGTCTTTTATAAACTTGTGGATTGACTTTGCATCTTAGTTCTTGACGTTCAGATTGAAGCAGGAACAACACATGCAAATATACAAGATGAGAAGTGCTTAGCTGTTTTCACTGATGACGTGGCTTCCATTTAATCTGCTACAATAAGTTTAATTACCGAAAATCATACTTTTCTATGGGTCAAACTTCAATGGTATGTACCATTGAATGAATGGTACGCACTTTGAATGATTTAAGATTCATTTAAGGCTCACCTCAAATTAATCTGGGACCATTCAATGGTCATACCATTGAATAATATGTACCACCCCAGATTTTTCCCTTTTCTACTTCAAAGCAACTTTTTAGTCCCTAGTTTTAGGAGAGTGCAAAAAGGACAGTAATTGCATTTAATCAGGGCCTATTTGTTTATATGATCCCTGCGGTTTAACAAAAATCCTACTTTCTCCTTGAACTTGTAACGATACATATACGACTTTGCTCATGCACTTTCATTCATGTCCTATGTTACCAGATTTCATTAAGTAAGTCAGAAAAATCGTTAATTTAGCTGATGGATATATAACTGACCATTTGCTCGAAATATGGCATTTTTGTTTGACATTCCGATTGAAAAAGGAACATTTGGAAGTGTTAGTTGTTTTGGTTTCTCCAGTCTTATCAAAATTCGTCCACTTTTAGGAATGATTTGGCATCTATGTTTTGTTCCAAATTAAACCTGCACCATAATGTTGTAAATAGATTCTAGATATATATGTGCTAGTGATTAGCATTATTAAACATAAACACACAAATGTTGTTTTCACTGATGACGTGGCTTCCATTTAATCATGATACATAATTATTCTGTATATTTCTGAATCCTATTTTTCTACTTGAAACAACTCTGTAGTCTCTAGTTTGAGGACATAACAAAAAGGACGTACAGTAATTGCATTTCGAAAACCCTAGTTTCCTTTTTGAATTTGCAATTGTATGCCTTTGCTCATGCACTTTCATTACGTGTTCTATGTTACCCCGTTCTATCAAGTTTATTAGAAAAATTGTTAAATTGGCTACTGTGTGGAATTGACGTTTTGTTTGAAATATTACTTTATCCTTTTTTGCCTCTAGTTCTACAATAACAAAGTTAACAATTCTCCTAACTAGCTTGGCGTAACGAGGTAACTTGACACGCGAAATGAAAACATATGAAGCAAAACCACACAGTTTTGCAAATTCAGGAGGAAAAGTGAGATTTTCATCTAAGCAAAGGCCGCATATAAACGAAAAAGCCTTTAATCAACAAGGAAGTTTCATGCATTTGCTTTTCTTAAACCAAGCTAACTGGTTTTGGTTTTGATTTTGTGATGAAAGAAACCATTTGCTGTGTTATCTGAGTGGATCTAGCTTTTTTTTTTTTTTTTTTTGTAAACTGTTTGAGTGGAGCTTGATCGAGGGTCATGAGCTACGCATCCTATTCGGCTGTCGTCCATTATATATTTCCAGAACTAAACATTGGGCTTCAATTCTGTGATCTATTTCCAAAGTTGGTCGGATCTCGGCTGCAGCTCGATGGATTGGTAATTTAAATGGAAAAAAGTTTTTAGTTTTCCATAAATAAATAAAACTTGCATGGATTTGGCCTCGGACCCTATCGACCAAAATTCATCATAACTTTGAAAGTTTTCACCAAAAATTAGCAAAACATTCTACCCGCAATGGAATCATTTTTTTTTCACTTTTTGTTATTAAACAAAAAAAAAACCCTCATACTGCTGAAGTTTCTTAAAAAAAAATGAAAGTTTCACCAAAAAGTGTTACGAACTCTGTCACATGCCTTTTCATTATGTGACCTCAAATTTAAAATTTAACCCCAAGGAAAATTTCATTTTTAAGTTCCACAAAAAGAAAATTAAAAAAAAAAAAAACTTTCAAATAGTTTTCAGTTCCTCACTTGAAGGCATTTCAATAATCTATTATAATATGCCCTTTGCTTTTCATTTTCAAGTCGATAAATGTTAGTGCTCGTACGTAGGTACGTAGGTCAGCAGCCAAGTCAAGAACCATGCACAGTAAAAAGAAGGATGAATAAAAAAGAAAAAGAATCCAAGCGCATATAATTAACATTCTAACCGAGTTGCTGCCTGTTTCGGAAAGTGCATGAGAAATTTCCTGCCTAAACACCTTCACCAGTAGTGTAATATTATGTTCCCTGGCTAGTAGTCTATACGATTTTCTCTTTTTCTTTGCCAAAAGGTTAATTTGTAACTTAATTAATTAATCACAGCATATCAAAGTAAATTAAGCCTAGGCTTTGTTTAAACTTATTAAAACGTTGTCATCCAACTAGAGAATAAATTCCAAAGCCAAAACTCTTCACTCAAAGATGATGTTGATGTGTCATTGTGTTGTGTTTTGAGTCATTAAATCTTCTCATCGTTTGTCAAACCTTGTTTTCTTTTCTTATTAAGATTCAAGTTTTTGTAAAAAGTGATTTATAGACAACATTATCTGCAGACACCTCCGCTCAAATTTTCCTCTTGAGACAGGCCAATCAAAACACTAATATATGATAATTGATCTTTGACTCAAGGCAAATGCTATAGCCTAGAACCTAGTTTGTTACCAAGGAGTAGAAGGAGTAGTAATGACGCAGGTTCTAGGATTGAAATAGAAGGGCATGCATTTTGTCTTGGTTTCAAGCTGTGGTAATGTATGCATAGTATTTGCATAATTGCATTGTACATTTGTACGAGCTATAGTATCGAAATGTGGAAGCAAGTACTCAAATATCAGCCTGTAAGTTTGTAACCATCCGATACAATATTCCTTTGTGTTATGATAGTATGACATAATCTCTATATCCAGTACGTAGGACAGTGAATTATTGAAGAAGATGATACAATCCATGCATGTGACCAAAATAACATAATGAAGAAGAAGAACCACTCAAATGATGACCACCCCGTCGTATGCTATAATGATGATATATATAGGGCCAGTATATGAATGCGACAATGTTACTATTAGTATGGCTCATTACAAGAAATAACTTTCATGCCACGAGTACAACGCAAATAACGATTGACCGTTCAAATCAGATATTGGTGAATCAAACCAAATCGAGTTTAACTAACTGAATCAACCAAGTAATCTTGAATTAGTTCAATTTGGTTCGGTGGATATGGTCAATCTTCTGCAAAATTGAATTGAACTAAATCTTAGTTAAAATTACAATATGATACATATGTAGTGGATCAAAGTTTTCATCACCAATCTTAGTTAAAATTACAATTTTCGTTTGAACGCAGTTTAAAAGTTACATGTGAATCTTGCACACACAAGCAAATATATTCATGAAATGTTTTTAGACCATGAAATGACATTTTTAACTACGTATATAAGCCTCACGCGTCATTTTTGGACCAAAATCTTAGTTTTGCCTGAGCAAAAATTTGACTGAGATTGGTAAAAGATACTATATTGTTGGATTCCATGCATGCTGACAAAGGTTAAGAGATGAATGAGCCTTTTTGGGATAAAGCAGTTATAGCTTGGCAACTTACATACATATAAATATAATCTATATAGATATAGCTTTTGCCGATTGCCATCTCTTCTTTCCTTCCTTTCTTCCTCCCTTCTGCACACTCTCTGTGTTGTCAACTACAAGTCTACAAAGGCCTACGAGTCAACAAACAAACAAACTCTCACATAAACGCACTTTGTTGTTGTTTGCTGGGCAGCTTAAGCTAGTGCTATATGTTGGAAATAGAACAACAATCAATAATAATTTTATTTATGCTAATAATTAAATACAAAGAACAATTGCAGTATATAAACAATACGAAATAAATTTAAGAAAAACGAAGATCGAGGTTTGCGTACTGCAATGTCCTTGAAATAGAATTTTGTCCCTACTTTGTGCTTGTAGTTCGTTGGACGTCTGCTTCACCAGGATTCAACGATCTAAATCAAAATTCCAGCACCGGAAAATTGACTTCTGGTGAATATAGAATGTGGTTCTCTCAGTTGGATGGTTTTGGTTTACAGGAGATTTGAATGCGAATTTCTGGATGCATAAATGCCATGCAAATGGATGAATATATAGAGTATGGATACCTGTTCGCAACAGGTATGAGAATGGAATGTGACTGTTGGGAGGTATCTGTTGGAAAGGATGCTTTGCTCTCTGGTGCTTCTTCTTCAACCCAGACTTCATATGAAAAGATGAGTCTGTTGGAAGAATAAAATATTAAATCCGAAATTTAAAAAATAATAATTAATTAACGGATTTAATCATTAGAGCCCGAGCCCAAGGCCCATCTTTTGACAATTAATTAATATTAATTATATATATATATTAAATATTAATTAATTTTCACATCCCCAAAGCCCAAACCCAAGGTTGAGCCCAATTTTCCTCTCTATGGTTCCATTACTCCAATCACTTTGTAAGAGGTACAAAGCCTTATAAAGGGTATGAACTTTTTGGTGGTGATCAATGTGGGACAAAGTTTGGAATGGTATTACTACTCAAACATCTCCAACATTATACACATATATATACATACATATATATATATACACACACACATATATATATATATATACAGGGCCGGCCCTGAGATTTGAGAGGCCTGTGCGACAATTTAATCAAGACTCTTATTAAGAAAAAAATCATCATAAATTAAACTTACAAATTAATTTTTCAAATTTATATAAATTTAATTTCTGCGAAAACAAATATATCAAATACAATCAATTGAGTTGGAAATGAATTTTGAATTCTTCAAAAGGTCTTGGGTTCAAATAGCTTTGGTGATGTTTTGGATTTTTTTTTTTAATTTTGCAAAAAAATGCAAACCACGGGGTTTAAACCCACAACCTCGTGTGAAAGTTGCATTGCAAAAACCACCTTTGCTAAGCGTAAATTCAAATAATTTATTGCACAAAAATATATATAACATAATCTATATATATTACATACACATTAAAAATTCGGGGGCCCTATGCGAGTGCACCACCTGCACTCCCACAGGGCCGGCCCTGTATATACATATATATTCTATCATTCCTGATCTGATTATCTAGCTCATTCCAACTTTCTAAGTGCAAACCTTATTTAATTACTACATTTCTCCCATTCCTTCATTCATTCATTCCTTCTCCTCGAAAACTTCTGCTTTCTTTTTTTGGTATAAGAATTAAAGCGACGATGGACCGATGTCGTCGGAAGCGACCCAAAATCACCATTACTGATCAGTCTGAAGGTCTGTGTGTGTTTCAGTTTCTCCATTTTATATATGTTCCTTCCCAACAACCTTTTACTTACTAGTCAAGTCTGAGTTTTTAGTAAACTTAATTGTCTATATGTATTTGGGCAGAGGTTATTAGCAATGAATGGGAATTCATAAACATGACTGAACAAGAAGAAGATCTCATCTTTAGAATGTATAGGCTCGTTGGACGCAGGTATGTTGTGTTTCTCCAAATCAAAATCCAAATGTTTTTTTTTCTATTTTTATTTTTTAATTTTGCTCATTAGGAGACACTCCAAAATCCAAATGGTGTCTTTAGTTAGCTAACTTGTTTAATTCTATCATTGTGAGTAACAAGTTTATAAGAATGATCATAACACAATTGGACTTCCTTTTTCACCGTATGATTACGAAAATAATTTCTGATTTCTTTCTTTCTTCATATTTGTTGGTTTCAGGTGGGATTTAATAGCTGGTCGGATTCCAGGTCGAAAAGCAGAAGAACTAGAGAGGTTTTGGATCATGAGGCATAGTGATACGTTTGCTGAAAAACGAAATCAGCAAAAGAAAGGGGACTCTAAAATTGTTCCTCGTCGAAAGTTTAATAGATTTAAGTAGTTGTCTTCCTTTTCGATTGTTTTCTGTGGCTTTCTGTTCTTGTGCAGTAGTTTATATTAACTCTTGCAGTTATCTCTTTCTACATAAACTCTAATGAAGAAAGAAAGAGTAAATACATGGCAATGTAAATTTCGAGATTTCACAGAGAAGCAAAGCAAAGCAAAGCAGGCACGCGATAACACCACAGTGCATGAAATACTGATGCGTAAATCAGAATAATAATCGCACGTTTCAGTGTACTAAATGCATTTCGTACCTGTATGGAACGATATCATACAAAGGGGTGAAATATATTACATTTCATGTATACATGGGGTATATGTATGGAATCTCAAGTCTTTATATATCATTTGTAGAACTAGACAGTACGAGATCTCTATTTTACTGACTTACCTTAATAAAAAATTTTGTATGGTACAAATGTGACTAGCATACAACACCGAGATGGCAATCAGTAGTAATCCGAAGGTGGAAGATCTTTTTAAAAAGAGATGCATAATATTGTGTCGATCACTTTAGACTATGTATCTGCGAAGGTAATCTACTCGAGCTGGATGTTTGAGCTTCATGAGAGCCTTAACTTCATGCTTTCGAACCATTTCTCGTGAAATATTTAAGTTTCCAGCAATCTCTCCTAATGTTCTATCACCCTTACCATCAAGCCCGTATCTCTGTCTGATCACCAAGCTTTCTTTCGGCTTCAGGGAATCAAGCTGGGAGAGAGATTCATAGAAAGGATTAGCTACTTGAAATTAAATTTAAGAGCTCTTGAATTGAGAGGTATGAGATCAAATCAACTCAGCAAGTCAGTTAGCGTAAGTGAAAAAATGAAGCTTAATAATCCTATTGATGTCTAGCTAGCAATCAATTTTCCAGCAGAGAAAGCAGTGAAGCATTAATCTGAGGTTTTGGGAGAGGATAAGTACCACATCATCAATAGCAAGCCTGAGAAGAGCAGGTTTCCGCCGGTTATCACCTTCAACACCATCAACATCAGTAATACCGTTGATATACTCCTCTTGTGTGGTTGCATGCCTTGAATGAAGAGAGAAAACAGGTTTTGAGGCCCTCATTACTTCATGATACCTCTCAGGGGAAATTCCAACTTTTTCAATTATCTCTTCTTCAGTTGGCATTCTTTTGAGCGAAAACACCATTCCAAGCTTGGCCTTTTGGATTTCCGCCCTAACCTGCATAAATAGAAGAGCGAAAACCATAAGTTTCCATTACTATTAACTTGCATTCTATTCCTTTTCCTAATAAACTACGATCCATTAAACTTCAATGTATGATGCTGTAATTCGTTTAAAGCAAGTTCAGTTCCTTGAAGCAAAACACTGCCATTTGTTTCCTCTTTTATCATAGAAACTGCTTGAATCCAACATTTCCGACGAAGTCTAAAACCAATTTTAAAGTTGGAAACCTTTTTGTTTTTTCACCATCTATGTGAAGCTAAGC
The DNA here is from genome assembly GCA_018257905.1 of Gillenia trifoliata. NCBI lineage: Eukaryota > Viridiplantae > Streptophyta > Magnoliopsida > Rosales > Rosaceae > Gillenia > Gillenia trifoliata. The sequence goes on along the minus strand of CM031086.1, from coordinate 28,550,526 downwards.
CTGCCTATGTCATGCTTTTGTAGGTAGAAAAAATGCTTACCGACTCAAGGCCAAATGAGACACGAGTAAAGCTTGAGACTGTCATGGAACGTATGATGGCATGCCTGATCCAGAACAGACCATATGTGGAAAGCCGAAAACTTCTTTTTGGTTCAAAGCGATCAATTGCCGTAATAAGCCCCCTTACTCCTGCCTGGCAGAGGTCTTGAAATTTTGGACCGTTTGCAAAGTCTTGAAAATATTTATTAATGACAAATAACACAAGTCGGAGATTGTGCTGCAAGAAATATCAGCATTACCAGTTAGTTTCTCTGCTTCACATTTTAAAACCACAAATTCTTAATTAATATAATCAGTATTGAAGACTTAAGCCAGAAGCTTGCCTTGATGAGCTTGTTTCGTGCAGCTCGACCTACTTCGAAATGTTTTTTCACTTGAACCACACTCATATTTGTCGCCTCAGCCAATTCTCCGTTGGTTGGTTCTGTCCCCAAATCTTTTTGTAATTTCTCTCTCACTTCATGAAGACCCTGGATCATGACAAACATAATTATTTAACAGCAAAATACATCCCCTAATACACAACACGGGAACAATTCCTCAACACACAAGACAATTTTCAAGACTACAGCCAGAAAACGGAAATTTGAGGAGGCTCACCTTCATAGGTTGCATTAGCTTGAACAACCAAGCATGCTCCGAAGAAGTGAGAACCGGAGGAATCTTCATCTTTTTCCAGTCCAAACTGACCAGATCAGTTGAAGCCGAATACTCCCTAACCAGCTCCTCAATCTTCTCCTCTTCGTTCTTTTGATCTTTCCTCTTTCGAACTACTGAAGCAACCACTTTCTCGTCCTTATTCCATTTCAACGCAACCCTTTTATCAAGATTCAATCTTTTCGCCTTCTTTGTCTTGTTCCTAACCACATTATCACTTGTTCTCTTCTCTTCTTTCTCATGATCACTTTCGCTAGTCTTCTTCCTCCTTTTGCGACCCCTCCTCATCAAGCCGTCTGCATCTTCCACATCCAAATCAGCTTCAATCTCGGGGCTACGCTTGTACAAGTTTTCCAGCTTGGCAGCGGCTTCATTGTAATCCACTTCCAAAGTAGTACACGGAGCAGCTACATCAGTAGCGGTAGATTTCACACTTTTCGCTAGTTTTCTAGCTTTCCCTAGTCTCTTTTGGTGTTTCTTTCGTGTTTCTATAGGCAAAGGTATTTTCCCCTGGGGTGCAACCAATGCCGTCTTATTGGATTCATCTGTTTTAAATGCAACGATCAACGGCTTTCTCAACGTAGATCTCTGACTCGTCGATTTTGTGCTCAATCCTATCGGAGTCCTTGCCGCTGAGGTCGAAACTGTCACAACTCCCATGCCAAGTTGCCTCAGAAATAGCCGAAGCGATGAGGGAGAGAGCTTTATTTGTGCACAAACTCTGCAACCACATATACAGAAATGCAGCCATATTAAACTCTTCCCCTGTCTAGTACAAACGCACATATGTAATTATTTCAAAATATGCAAAATTATTCTCAATTTCCAATTCTGATGTCTCCATCTCTTTTATACAAGCGATATTCTACTTTAAGCTCTTTTATACAAGCGATATTCTACTTTAAACTAATCTATAATGCAACGAGGGAAATTCGAACTCAGATGCATAAAAGGGGAGCACTTGCGCTCTACCAATGTGACCATGTGACTACGCACACGTCTGCCAGTTTCGATCTCTCTAAATTCGGAAGCTTAGAAGTTATGATCAAAATAAAACTACACACTGAACTAAATTAGTCCGATTTGCCTTCACCAATCCCAACTGTCAAACCCCGTTGATTATGTATGATTAAAATTCAACACCCTCCAAAATTCATAGAAAATTAGAAATTAAGAACGAAGAAGCATGTAAATTATCAGTAGAGCAATAAAATAATTCTTTCTCAATGGGAAAAAAAGGGGGGAAATTAGACCACTAAAAATTCAGAACATTACTGATCATGAAGCACATCTCTTTACATATAATGTTCTCGGGAAACAAACACAACCCAACTGCTATGGAGAGCTGAGCTGCAGAGAACCATACCTCTTTTCCAGAAACAATGCTCGACCAATCCGATGACAAGAATTTCGGAGAATCTCGGGAGTAAGAGTTTAAGAAAGTTCCCAGACTTTTTTTTTGGTAACGAAAAAGTTCGAAGCTTTAATAGTGACAACGTAAATGCGGGAAATACGGTGTCCACAAATTATAATTCCACAGAATCGACGGTCGGAACTCTGCTGTTCTCCGAATATCGACGGCGACCAAGTGCACACGTAGGTCGCAGAAGCCCGGGTAATACTAAACTACGGTGACGTGGTTGTTTTGGAGCGGAGGATGGTGTTTGTGCAGCTCCGGCGTGGCTGGTTATGATTGGACCACTGGATATCTGTGGGAGACCTGTGGATGAAGTTGGTGACACATGGGCAGGTTTCCATTGGATGTGGTGTACTTTGTTTGTAGTTTGTGGGACCTACTTAAATGTGGGTGGTCTTTGGTATATTTACGTTGCTTAATATCAGCCAGTTACGGTGCATATTTTCTTTTTTGGTTACATGTCCGTAGGGAAAAATAAAGCAATTAATATGAACATACTAATTTGTAGAATTTCATACATTTTATTGTTGTTTTGACTTCTAGAGTTCATGATATTGTCTTTTATTGTTGGTTTTGCTTCTGGAATGACCTGTTTTAAAATATGAATCGAGAATTGAATGAATGTTTAAATTTTTAACTAAAGATTTAATAGTTTTAGTATTCACTAGGTCTAATCAAAACGTCCATGTACTAAACAAACTCTCGTCCAAAGATGTGAGACTTATTTTTCGTGAAGTAAATAGTTCGTGATGAATTGGCATCAATTGAACATCCCAAGATGAAAAACCCTAGCCTTACCCTCGACTACTTCCTAAACTCTAATTACAACGTAAAACCCTGAAGATAATGTGAGTTGAATTCTATTTGATCATCAAAGATCTAATTGATTCTACAAGACCACCAAGGTGCAAGGAAGAGTACAGAAATAAAGAGTCTTTTTGAGTAATGATCAGACCGGTCTGCCAAGTGCAGGTTTTCCAACTTTCCAGTTTTCATGTTTAACCAAATCACCAAACTTCAAGAGGCAAACTTTACACTTGGAAGGGGAGAGCAGAAGTACTTTTTCAGATGGCTGGCTACGTAAATACCCACCTCTAAAGCTCTGTGATATTATTAGGGTTTGCATCATCTTCAATTTGGATTCGTTTCTTTGAGCTGTGAGCCTGTGAGCCCTTCAATTTCATCTTATTTACTTATGTTACTTTTACTACCCGTGGCGGAACCAGAATTTTAAAATAATGAAATCATGATTTCGACCAAAATAAACTTCATTGGACCATTTCATTGAGCACTTGGTGGGCACTTGTAGATTCTTGCAGACATTTGCCGAAAGCTTATGCCAATGTATGTCGACAACTACTATGATTTGTAGAGGCTTGTTGAGGGCAGCTACAGAAAATTGTCGAGTAATGTTGAAGAATGTCATAGCTTGTCAACTGAGGCACTTCATAGCTGTTTATAGGGGTCAAATACAAATACACAAGCAAATATACACATGGATTTTGAAACTGTTGAGGTCATAGACAAGTGACGACCAATGACCCCATACTGACTCCGCCACTATCTATTCACGACATCATCGTAAATATATAACAGTCATATTATTGGACGAATTTATATAGATTGGCCTAGCTTGTTACTCAAGATCATATATCATTCGTACAAATCTGGAAATAGTCATACGACATATCATAAAATCAATCGAAGTACATAATTAATGATCTATGTTTTGAAGTTGTGAATTGTGATAGAGGAGTGTGTGTGTTTGTGTGTGTGTATATATATAATATTTTGCCAAGATCCTGTGATGGCTCATTAGTATAGATCGGTATCATATGGCTGGTCTGCTATTTTTATATCTTCACGATGAGAATTTGCGTTTAATAAATAATTATGTAATATGGTCATGGTCATAAACGAACTTCTTATTATACTAGTATAAATCCCCCTTGGACACAAATAGAAAGGGATTGGAAAAGTCACATTGCGGTCGTACTATTTCCACACGGCTAAACCCCTTGGATTTTAGTCAACAACTTGGCCAAATGAAGTGAACATCATCGCCATCACCATTCATCTAGAACACATATTGCGGCTACACGTACCAACTAGAAACACCAATATATAATAGGGGTGTTTAGATCTAGGTTCAAAATCTAAAGTTGTTATTAGGTCTAATCCAATTTTTTATCCTTATTTATTTAGGTCAACTACCTTTTTTATTGTGCCTAATCTACCCCTTGATAAATAAAGGATATTAGTTAAAATCTCCTAGCTAGTTTTATGCATGCATCCTAATTTGAAATTTGAATATTCAAATATTTCCAATCTATTTGTATTTTGAAAACGATTCTCTGCGCATATTAAATTAAATTAACATAGTCAATTACTGATAATAATTGCAACATGATGCCTTCTCAATAGGTAAATTAAAAATACGAAATCTAACTAAAGTACTCTAACAAAACATGTTAAACCTGATTTAAATGTACAAGAATATAAAATCTATATACAATGACTACATACCTATAAACAAAACACCTAAATCAATTAGCTACCTATGACGTGGACACATTTAATCAAATTACTATGGTATAAACAAAGGCACCTTAATCAATTGAAGTATACATATACAAACAATACACTAATAAAATTACTATACCTATATACACAAGAAACCTTAATCAATTGAGGCAATAAATAATATCAATGAAGAAGGAAAAGACGAAAAAAAAAATTAGGAGATGAACTTTTTGATAGGAGAAGATTGCACATGTCATTCATGGAAGAAGGAAAGAACAAAAAACACACAATTAGGAGATGAAGGAGCCCAAATTAACTTGAATTAATTGAGCAACATTCATTTGGAATATCAATCCTGGCTATATATGCAGACAATGGGAGCTTTGGAAGTTCTTGCCTTCAGTTCCACGAAGCAGCCCAAACTTGCTACAAGAGGAGATTTAATTCCTACAATTAATCATTTGAAGGAGATTTTATTCTTTAATTGTTAAATGTTTAAAAAAAGAAGATAATTTTGAAATTAAGAGATTCCGTACTTATGGTGTAAATTTGGTATAGCAATAACAATGAGGTGACTCATCGGACCTGTTTCAATAGTAACAAATAAAGTAGACTATTTCTAATAATGGCTCACAAAATTAGACTTATATCAAGTTTACTCTATATAGTATATACCTTGCAATTTCTCTCCATTTTCAGAGAGGTTATTGTGTGAGGCCACCGTTGGTGGTGGGCCATGGGTGTTGTGTGAGACGGGGGTAGGACACAAATGAAGCCGAGTGAACATGAAAAAATCAAGAGAGTGGAATAAGGAATGATTTTTGTGTATGAGCCACATGGTCCGATCTCCGAACCGAAGAATATATCCCATTTTACATTTAATTTGCTTCACTTTTTAAGTCACTTTTATGCCAATTATTGAACTTTTTGAATTGTCCCTTCGGGGACATATGATAAAGCTGAACTTTTTGAATTGGTCCAATTTTTGTTTTGAATGATTCGGTCATATATTAATGAAGTTAATTTATAAATAAAAATACATAGAAATGGAGTTTCAATTCAGAGGCACTAATTATAACTATGAGGATATACTAATGTTTGCCATGGTCAACTATTGATGAACAATATTGCTAAATCTAATCAGCATATGGTATATAAAGGTCAAGGGTTTATTCTCTTGTCCTTATCAGTTGGAAGAAAAATCATGACAGTCATGAGTGGAATATATATTAATTAGATAATTAAAAAAGAAGTTTAAGGTCTTATGTTACTGATTTTTTAATAAATTGTCGTACTCATGTCAAATAACTTGAAATTGGATTTTAACAACCAAATGAGAAAGCCCTATAGGTACAAGTTTTAGACCAACATGCATGTTATTAAATATTATTGGGGTCAAACTTCAATGGTACGTACCATTACGTACTGTTGAATAATTTAAGATTCATTTGGAGTCCACGGTAAATTAATCTGGGCCATTCAATAATTGTACCATTGAATGATACGTACCACCTAAGATTTTTCCATATTATTGGGCAATTGGCTTTAGTAGCCCTCTCACAAACATATCAATCTCTACTAGCATTGCACTAAACAACCAATCTCTATTAGCCCTCTTTACCCAAAATACCCCTAGTTAAATAACCTTCTACAACCAATCCCAATCATTTCATCTCTCTCAATCACTCCCTCTCAACCCGCTCTCAATTCTCACTCACAGCGTATAACGGCGCTGAATTCGATGTTCTCCATGTACGACAATCTCACCCACTCACCAACAACCCACGATCCCCCCCCCACCCCGACCCCGCGACCCCGTTCGTGACCCACCCACGCTGTTGCTGGCGACGACCTCATGACGATCCCACGATGTTGCTCGCGATGATCCCACGGGCTGCTTGCGACGACCCACACATGATGTTGCCCGCGACGACCCACCCCACCCCATAGTTGTACGACCGTTTGGATTTTTTGGTTTTAGGCAGTGGTTTGATTAATCACTATGACAGATGAGAATATTTGGATTGTTTGGATTGTGACCACCTCCCAGTACAAAGACGATTTATACGATTGTTTCAATTAGAAAGTGGCGGCAGATGGTGTGGGAGTACTCGTAAGTTTTCTTCCAGGTTTTGTATGATTGATGTTAGAGACATCGAGTCGAGATGTTGTCGTGATGCCGTCGAGAGGCCTTCGTGGTTCTCTCGAGATGCCAACGTTGAGACTGAGAGAATGAATAGTTCATTTTCAGGGGTTTCCAGGGGTATTTTAGGAAAAGAAGGGTAGTCGAGATTATAAATTTGGAGCAAGGCTATTTTTAATTGATGCGTTCGTAACACGGCTAATAGAGCCAATTTTCCAATATTATTACTGATTTTAACTACCATATGATATTGATACATACAGTTTCTTGCAATTTAGCGACCATAAGCTATTGTTTTACACTATTAAAAAGCATAAACGTTTTATTCTCTAAATTTGGCACATATATTTAGTATGCGCGTCTCAACTTGAAAAAGAAGAAAATAGAAGTGGAAAAAGCTCTCAAATAATACTATAACTATATCAATGTTCTCAAACAACCTTATTATATTGTAGTAATGTTCTTAATATTACTATTGTTGTATCAAATCAACAACATATTTTTAGGTTATATATGAATACTCCTATTTTGACTATTCACTATTGTTATGATGAGACGATTTGTTACGGTAATAATTTAGGGAATACTTTGTTAGCTAGTTTCCAACTTTCAATATCAATAGTTTTGATCCGGCTATAATGCTTACTACAAACATTTCATACTTACACGAATCTAACCATTAATTATTAGATTCATTTAATAATTAATGGTTAAATTCGTATAAGTATTGTAGCATATTCTCAATAGTAAAAAGAAAAAAAACAAAAGTTAAAAAGTTGTTCTTTGTTTTTCAATCTTTTGGGTTGGTAACTCACCTTACAAACGTGTTGATTGAACACTTGAACTTGAAGGTTCCAAACCTTAAAATAATGTCCCACTAGCTAAAACATAACAATAAAAGAAATTTTGTGATGTATCGGACCTAGAACCGATCAGATCCCACATAAAAACAGATTCTACTTGAACTTTGTCAATCATTCAACTCGATTACATCCCGTGTGTATTCTTAATTAGCTATCCTAAAAGTTCACTATTTATCAAATACTAAACAAAATTAGTGCTCTTGTTTGTTACAAAACATGTTCAAATTTAACCATGCATGCATGTTTCGACTTTCAACACGCTCGTTTGCTCAACGCGTGAGGACAGGTGACTGCACTATTTGCTTTTTCTTAGTTGGGAAATTATCTAGTTTCTAACTTTCTGTAAATCTTATGAATATGAAATACAATTAAAGGAAAAAATTATTATAATTAAGCTTAAGTATGTTACATGACCGAGCGTTCTTCACTAATAATAAGGCACGAAAAATACGCTAGCCAGGAGTAGCTAGTTCCCTAACAATCTGACTGTTTTTTATTAAATAATTGTAAAAAAATAGGATTTTTGGTGCTGGGTTCGATTTATGAAGTTAGTGAATCACACGATGATAGTCAGATAATGCTGAAATGTCTCTGTGAGTCTTTTCGGCATTTGAAAAAGTGAAATATCATGACTTGACCACCAGCTGATTTTTTTTTTTAAATATTAAATTATCAAGTTTTGTGTTGGGTTTTGGGTCTGAGCTTCTTGTCTCTTCGAAATTTCTAATATAGGAGAACCAATCCAATTTTGCATGGGTTTTTTTTTTGTTGTCAAAATCCAATTTGCACAATTAACGTAATCAAAGTTTTGAAGCTGATGTCATGTACATGTCACTCTTTGTTTTCATATATGCTATACTCTTAGAATTTCCCACTTTGGTACTTAAAATTTATTTTGTCTCAAATTGGCTCATAAACTTTTGAAAAGTGTGTTTGTTAAGGATAGAAAGTGAGATTCAGCTAGAATGTTTATAAACATTCAATTCTTACACGAATCTAACTATTAATTGTTAGATTCCTTTAATGATTAATAGTTGGATTCGTGTAAACATGAAATGCTTGTAAGCATTATAGCCTATCCCTAGAAAGTAATTATCTTTACAAAAATTAATAAAGTAGCACGTGACGATTAGAATGCTCTCTATCTCTTGGCACATGTCCACTTATGTTCGAGAGTAGGCGTATATGCTAAAAAATGGACAAAACCAACAAATCCCATCCGTCATTTTGGTTGTAACAGTCTCTTTTAATGGGGACTAAAATTGACTAAACCATAAAACTAGTTTTCACTATAAGAAAATTGATGATAAGAGACATGACGGTACATGTCTTTTTGAGTGGTTGTTTTAGTGTTACAGTGGTTCGTAAAACACCTTACCAATTGGTTCAATGTCAGTGTGAAAAACTTTCTTGCTAATGTAGTTGACACCGTAGTGTGATAGAGCCAAAAAAGCAACCGAATTGACTCTCCCTCACCATTAAACTTAACTGATGTACTTATTGGTTTTTTTTTTTTATCAAAACGTACTTATTGCCATTCATCGCATTTTAAAAACTTTAGAGACAAACTTTGGGAAAAAAAAAACTTTAGAGACAAACTTGAGACGGAAAAAATGTTTGAGGACCAAAGTGGAACAACCACTAAAATTCAGAGGCAAATTTGTAATTAAGTTTTCTCAAAAAATCTCTCTTGCTTTAGCTTTGACTTTAGTAGAATAATAGTAGTAGTAGTAACAACGCGGAACTAAGTTTGAAGATTCTTTGTTCTCTCTCCTACCTTATGACTTTCTTTCATTTCCCTCTTAATCATCAAATCAAAAAGTGGTATAATTTTGGTGTTTAGCTTAGCTTAGCTTATGGGAAGGACAAAGCACATGAAGGCTGAAACGGTCAGCAATTGGACTTCCTATTACTCTTAACTTTGAACCTCCAATTCCTATGACCAAAGACTGGTCTCCCGTGAGGAAATTCCACTCGAATTTTCTCAGTCAAACTTCCCTATTCTTTCCCTCACTTTCTTTAGATTAAAACATCCTTCCTTTAAACCCCCATAACTATCTCTCCCTCTCCTTCCTCATCAAGTTTCCACCTTCAGATTTTTCCCATCTCACTAATCGGTCATTACACAAACTAATCCAAAGCACAAAAACTCAGCTTATACGCTTCTCACAAATCTCTCTCCTTTCTTGTTTTGGTAGTTTTTGTCTCTGATTTTGGTAAAACTACATATTTTAGTTCAATCTGTTGAAAACCCAGTTCTTGTTTTGGTTATATCCCTCGCTGGCCCGACTTTGAAATCTTAGCAGATAACTTCGTTCCTATATCTCATGTTCTACGACTGACAAATGGAGAACTGCAATATACATTGGGAGCAAAAGAGACTTGTAAATGAGCTAGCACAAGGGAGGGAGCTGGCTAGGCAGCTACAGATCCATCTCAACGTTCCATCTTCCTCTCATGGAACCCGGGAACTGCTTGCTCAAAAGATCATACTATCGTACGAAAAGGCACTTGCCATGCTGAACTCTGTCGGATCAGCCTCAGGAGGTGAGCAACAACAGCCCACAGGTCATGTCGCAATTCGAATGGTTGAGTCACCGCCGCATTCCCTTAATGGAAGCCCCTGGAGTGAAGACTCCGACCGTGAATTCAAGGACCACGACAACAAAGATTCCTCCAGGAAGAGGTTAATATAGAAGAGTTTTTCATGATAATGTTTTAGTACTTAAGGCGATGTTCATGGTGGTAGTTTTGAATTTTTCATGAATGTTGCAGGAAAACTCTGCCAAGGTGGACACAACAAATAAGAGTTACATCTGGTATGGGGCTTGAGGGGCCTCTCGATGATGGATTTAGTTGGAGGAAGTATGGCCAAAAGGACATACTTGGAGCCAAATATCCGAGGTATAGGACTTTACATTTTCTTCATACATATGAAATCTATCTTTAATTAGTTCTTCCGATTAAATACAATTATAGTTTAATTGCTATGACATATAAGAAGTCCCTTTCTCGTAAGGAAAGCTTTGCTATCTCTGTTGTGTATTATTTCTCTGTCGTTTTCATCATTTCTCTCTCATCTCTCGTATGATGAGAGAGACAAAGTAAACATCAGATGGCATGACTTGGTCAATCGAACCATTTGTTACCCTTTATGACTGGTCAACTGAACCGTTGACAAAAAAAACTTCATGCAAGCGCATAACATTAGATTTGTTCACCTTGGCAGAGGCTACTACCGGTGCACTCACCGAAACGTCCAGGGATGCTTGGCCACAAAGCAAGTCCAACGTTCCGACGAAGACCCGTCGATCTTCGAAATTACATACAGAGGAAGGCACACATGTACACAAGCCTCGACCGGCACAAGTACTCCTCCTTCACCGTCACCGTTGCCGCCCGAAAGGACGGAACCGCAGAATAACCTAGTGGAATCTCAACAAAATCAGCAGCATTCGCAACAACGCATGCTCTTAAACCTTCCGGAAGGCCTCAGAGTCATAACTGAAGGGTTAGACACTCGTGAGGATCTGTTCCCCTCGTTCAACAATCCCTCACCATTGAACAGCAATTATGTGGAGCATTCTCCTCCATTTGTGGGCCCTACAGATCCTGGAACGAGCTATTTCTCAGTGTCTCAGCAGGGTTTTGGAGTTGACCAAAATTTTCAGGGTGCAGAGATAATCTCGGCTGCAACTTCAGCTGCCAACTCTCCAAGTGTTGGTTTGGATTTCCCATTTGGTCAGGCTGATCAGTTGTTCCCCAACTTCTCATTTGACGGTCCAGGATTCTTTTCCTAATTTTATAGGCTCCCACAACACACACAGTGAGAGGGAAATTAATTAGCATATAAAGTTTCAATTAAGCATTTTGAATTTTAGGTACATTTTGTGTGTAGCATCTGTGAGAAAGAGTAGAATAATGTGTCATGTATCATCTGTTAAAGTAGTCTGATATGTAGTTTTTCCCCAATTTTATTCAGATAAATAAACTGAATAATGTATTTTTATGATTTTGTGTTTCTATTATCTTTATTGGGTAAGGGCCAACTACTATTGTGTTTTATGTATTGGGCTGATTAAGGTCCAATAGTAGCTGGGTCAGGCCAGTATTTCTTTTTGTATATTTTAGTCTGAATTGAACTAAAAGGAGATTCAAACTTGTATGTAGAAGGGTGAATAATGAACACATTGCTCTAATAAGCTTAGTTACGTCTAGATTTGTATACCCATGATCTCTTTAAAACCAACATTATTGTATCCGTCCATTAACTAATTTTTTTAATCACTTGCTAATTCCATGGGAAAATTCAAAAGAAGAAAAGAAAAAAAAATGTACAGTAACGGTGTTCAAACTTTTTGGTTAATATATATTGGTTACCGAGTTAGAGCATCTCCAATCATGTTCTCTATTTTATTGTAAAATTTTAGCTAAAACTATCAAAAAGTTATTTTAGGAGCTCTCTAAAATAGTTGTACTCCAACCATACTTTCTACTTTAGAGAGTCATAATGATCATGAGTCAATAACTAGCCAATAGGAATTAATTAATTATTTAAAATAATATTAAAACAGTTAGAATTAATTATAGAGAGCCACTATGAGCTCTTTTCTCCCTTCCTATATTTTAGAAGCTTTTAGATGAATTCCTATCTTAGGAGGTGGATAGGAGCATGATTGAAGTTGAATTTTTTGAAATCCTCCCTAAATTCTAGTTAGGAGCTCATTTAAAAAGCTCATTGAAAATGCTCTTATAGGAAAAATAAAATGGAATTTGAGTGTCTTGAAGAAGTGTGGTCCATGCATGATCCATCCATATAAATATATGTTTCCCAGCCTCAAACATGCCGCTTGTTAACTGAAAGAGGCATCTCACATGAAAAAACCAATGGAACTTGTAGCAATTTGCCCCACTTTTGTTGATGTGTGTTATAAGTTATAATGTTCTTGTATATATGTCTATTCTTTTAGGGTGGTCCAGTTGAGTTTGGTAATCATGAGCTACCTAGCTAGTTACAACTAGAATTTAGCTTTAGTAGTACGGAAAACGATGTCCAACTTATAGGCAAAGAGCTTTATAGGGATACATAACATAAGGGTATCACATCTTCGCCTTCGTTGCATTTAATTTTGCAAAATTTTTTGGGTGCTCCGAAGTATTCTATACTCCAAATTTTTTAACCGTTGCATCTTAATTTTTATATTTTAAAACAAAAATTTAACGGTTAAAATACCTGAAGTACGAAATACTCCGAAATATGCAAAAAAGTCCCTTAATTTTGACCTACTCTCAACGAATGAATGGTTGTAGTACTAGTAGTCTATACCCATCGTTTAATTTCAAAAAAGGAAGTTGAATGAAAGGGGTAAACACGATGTATAATCGATTCACATTTTTTTGATGATATGTGTGACAATGAGTTTATGCTTTATGAAACAATATTAAAATTAATTTATATGTTATAACACAAGTGAATTGGTTATGCCAGACGATAATGTTTAAGACTTTGCTATAAGGGAATGTCAAGTCTCATTTTATAATTACGTAACACTAGTAATTAAATACTTTCCATAATTTGAAGCAAGAAAAGTTATATTTATCCTTATTTGGAAATTAATTATCAGAACTAAGGAATAGTATCCATGTAACCACGACAAGTGGTCCAGTAGAAATGTGATAGAATTTCAAGTCAGGTATATTTTCTGGTCTTGGATTCGTGGTACAAAACTGGTAAAAATACAGATGATTTCCTGGTTGAATACTTTGGGAGGACTTGTGCCATTTGATTGAGACTGGAGGTAGGCTGAAATGCCTTTACCCTTTCCGAGCTCTATTGGAGATTAATCCAACCCTTCAAGGTGTGGATACCTCAGACTTCGGTAAAAAAAAAAAGAAAAAAGAATAGTATCCATGCATGGACAATATATTCACACATCCACATGTAGCTTTTTCAGTAATAAAAAAGAATCGTGAAATTAAAATTCATGCATGCATGTATACATGAAAATAGACCTTGAGAATGCTCAATCGACAATTACAAAGGGTTACCCTAGCTAGGCTAGCTAAATGTAAAACAAAGTTATTACTGATCTACAATTACATTGGTTAACAAGAATATGGCAAAATGCATGGCTTCCCACATTCTATTTTATTGGCACCAGATAGAGAGATAGACGTTGTAGTTAGGGTAATTTTGATCGAGTGATGAAATATGATAGCTACTACTTCGGGATATTCTATATTTCAGAATTTTTAATTGTTAGATCTTTGATTAAAAATACAATAATCAAGATCTAACGATTAAAAATTTCAGTGTATAAAATACTTCGAAGCACCATAAAATTTTTGAGCTAGGTGACTCAATTAGCAGAATGTTTGCTGGATTTGGTGAGCGAGTTCCTCGGCACTAAGTTGGCATTCAATTCCAATCTAGCAAGAAAGCACATACCAATCATTAGCAGCTAGCTAGCTTCAATAAAATCACAATTTAATCACCACAGTATTAAAACAATCCCTCTTTTAATATATACATTTGTACTTGGTAGCTAGAAAATCAATGTCTGAAAGTGAAAGATGCCCTAGATTTCAACACTTATTTTTAGTGGGGTTTCAAGGAGACAAGCCTTTAAATCATTGCTCAGTACAGGTACAATCCAACACAGTACACATATCACAGGAAATGAAATTACTGCAAGTATAGTACAATGTGAGATGATATCCATGGCAGCTAGCTAGCTAACATATATTTACCTATTAATATGATCTGGTAAAAGTGATAAGACCCTCTATGCATTTAACATTTTAAAATTTCAAGGTTATTAGATATGTCGATATCTTTTATATTGTATTTCCATGTAGTTAATACTACTACTACTACGAATGCTAAAAATGGTTGTCAATGTTGTGGGTGTCTGTTAGCTGTTAATATTATGTTGTGAGTGACAATCAGCTGTTAATAGAAGTGGGTATCACCCACACAACGAATGTAGCACAGCTCTTTATAACACAAAAGTCTGACAGGATTGGTATGCTCAGCAGATATTTTAAACAAAATCTAAAACTAGCAACTTATTAACGAAAGTAATGAAGTTAATTAATCATGTATTTGGGTAAAATAAAAATAAAATACCTTGATGGTGAAGGAATTAAGCATGGTTTCGTCAACGGTGGTGATACTGACATCGAGAATTTCAAGTGAAAGGTCTTCGAGAGCGGAAATGATTTTGAGAGCCTGTCCGGGTATCCGAGGAGACACTGTTTTCAAAAGAACATTTGGACCCGAAAATTTCACCTCCACGTCCGCAATGGCAGACTTGGAGTTGGCTACAAGCTCGTTGAGATTGTCGATACTATTATTAATGGAGGAAGTAGCACCTGAAGAAGTAGGGGATGGCTCAAGTGATGAGCTAGCACCCATGGTTGGACTAGAAATCACATAATTACTAATAATATTAGCAGCTGCAGGTAATATTTGTGGCGGTTGCAATATCCTGGCTGCCGTGGGCTTATAAGGGCTGGTGGGTTGTGGAGTTCTTGGGCTGATGGGAGGTAAGCTGCTGCCGCTGAGCCTAGGGCTGAGAGGTGGCTTTCTAGGGCTGAGAACTGGTGGTGAGGGACCAGGAGGCCTTGGACTTGAAACCTGCTGCAGCCTAGGGCTGCTTAACACTTCACAGCTGTATGCTTTTCGTTGCTTTTTGGCTTCGAGTGATTGAAGAACTTGCTGCAGCTCATTGATGTAATCAACCACCCCTCCAATAATTGATGCTTGATCTCCCTGATGGATCAATTAAGAAAAGAAAATTAGGTACACAATATATAATTGCACTAAATGGAAAAAAGAAGAATTAGTTTGTTCTCTTTGTTTTAAAAAAAAAACTTCGACGGTGCAAGGGAAATTTTTTTGAATAAGAAGAATTAGTTCGTTCTTCAAGTAGCTAGTTAATACTCAATAGTGAGGAATAGGCTACAATGCTTACACGAATCTAACCATTAATCATTAAAGAAATCTAACCATTAATGGTTAGATTCGTGTAAACATGGAATGCTTGTAAGCATTCTAGCCCGATCCCCAATAGCGATGCGATTCTACTTTTTTCTTGTAAGTTTGAGGTTGTTTGTGAAGGAAGAGAACATATGCCGGGAAAAAGAAGAAAAAGCAAATATCCAAAAATATCATCAGAACTAAATAAAAGAAAAGACAGGATACTGACTCGTTTAACATAGAAGCAAGGCATAAGAGTGCGCAAGACAGTCAAGTGGTCGTTCATTTGCTTTCTACGGTTGCGCTCCACCGTTATATGAGACATCCGCCCTCCATCCTGATCTGAAGAATTCGTGGTTGTTGTGGTGGCAGTGGCGGTGGAGGTGGCAGCTGATGAGAGCTTGAGTCTCTTGGTTTTGAGGGGAGAGTTAGTTTCATCAACCCCGGTCTGATCAGCCGAGGAGGAGAAGTCTTTTGGTGATAAGCTAAAAACAGCAAGTAGTTGTTCATCATCCAATGGCGCTGTAGCTGATGGCAGAGGAAAGTCCACGACTCCGCCGCCTCCTCTTCCAAGATCATCTAAGCTCTCTAATATGCTAAAAATATCGTCTCCCGGAGTGCCCAAGTTACAATTGGTATCGCTGTAGTAGTACTGCTCATGTTCTTCCAGAAAATCAGATGAACGGTCGTGATCGTCCATGGCCATCTATGGTTGCTGGATATATAACTTTGGTTAGCCAAAAAAAAAACAAAAGGAAAGGAACAAGAAGCGAACAAAAGGAAAAAGACGAAATGTGAGGGAGGGAGAGGGAGAAGGAAATAGATGGTGAGAGAGAGAGAGAGGTTGTCAAGATCAAGAGAAAGTATGTATGGAATATGTAGCGGTAGCTAGGTATACGAAAAGAAGTAAATAAGAGAGGCTCAGGTGAAAGGGACTAAACTAAACCATCGCCATCATCTCTCTATTTTTCATTTTTTATCATGCATTGGCTTTGGCTTTGGCTCTGTCTTGCTTGGTTTGCAGTACTGTGCATGAGAGAGAGAGAGAGAGAGGTTAAGTCCTATTCAATTTTCTTGGTTCTGATTCAACCGTTAGATTTATGTCTGCGTGGATCTTGTACAGGAATCAGAGAGGCACCAGTGGAACACAGAATCCCAAGAAATTATATGTATATACATACATATATTTATATATTTTAAAAAGAAAGAAAAAAGATTGAATAATTGTCGACTTGGGTAAAAATATTGGAAATTTATTCTGGTCGTAAAGTGGATTCTTCAATTTAACTAGCTGCAAATGGAAGATGACAAAATTCGTGGTGTATATATGTCATTCATTAGGGTACTACAAAACCATTGATGGCATATAATAACCACTACTCCTCAATTTAACTAGGTCATATATATAGTACGGGTACTGCAAAGATGATGTCGTCACAGTAACTTGTTAGGTAGCTAGGGTTTCTCAATTATAATCAAATGTACCAATTAATTAATCAATGTTCCTAACGTCGGAAAACGTAGGCCTTGGGGGTATATGAAGTTATGAGCTAGGACTACTACAGGAAGCTAAGCTAGGGTTTCGGTGCAAGCTGCATTAGGGTTTAGGGTTTTTTTTTTACAGATTGTTTCATTTTTACTTTAGTTATGGTCTACAGTAATTAATGGCATTGGTTGGGTTGCATAAAAAGGCACGTACGTACTTGAATATAATGACCTAATAATATTCTGAATCTACCAGAGGTGGCAGCAGAAAATTCTAAAAAGTGAGGAATCAATTGAAGGACTTTGGTTCTTTAATTATAGGGAGGGGAGAAAGAAAAGAAAGTGTGAATATTGAATGTGAAATTCTTGTTATAGATGGTTATCTATGCTGCAATTGCCAAAAGGGCTGAGGGAATGTTCCTCTGAGAATTATTAACCTCCCCGCCCAAAAGCAATAGTACTATACTTATCCCACTGGTGGTCAGAGAGGCAGCTAGCTGCGCGCTGATGATGAATTGATCATCATCACTAATAAGATATATTGATCATCAATATCTTACACTGACTCGAAACTAAATGAATACTGATGGTGATGGTGATGGGATCGGTTCTTGAAATTAATCTGAACTTTAGAAAACGTACCAACATTGCCTAATTAAATATTTAAATAGAAAATTAGATATAAACTCAAAAAATTTAGAATTTAAAGTTTAGGGATTACGGTTGAAGACATACGTGCATGCAGTAATTGTAATAATATTAGAAGCAGCTTAATTGGTCTTCTTGGGTTCTTTTTCGGTGCATGATGGGGTCTGCATTAAACTACTGTTTTATATAGCTAGGCAAAAGTTCATACCCAACATTTAGTAAAAATATATCTAGAATATTATAGAAAATAGGAATCTGTAAAATGGGACAAATTGAACAAGTACATGCATGTGTTTGAGCAAGAAAAGAGTAGAAACAAATGAATGAGGGACAGGCCACAGCAGCCAGCAGGCAGCCCTAGAGAGATCGATCCAGTTTCAGATGATGGTGATGAGGACATATATTTGAGAGGATCTGTGCAACTTGTTTTCCTAATTAATATTAATATTATTATATATATGGGCGAATTGAAATGTAGGCTTTCAATGTACGTGCAGACACGGCATCTCCGTGCCTACGATGAAATCCAAATCAATTTCAACCATTCTTAGATATTGGCATATTGTACACCTTCTTCATCTCTCTCTCTCTCTCTCTCGTTTGCCACGCTGCAATACATTTTTTCAAGAGTAAACGATGATTGGTATTGATAGAATAAAAAGATCACAACCCAGAAAAAGAAAACGTAACTCATGTCATAAAAGATAAGACGAGTTAGACAACATCTAAACCTGAACCCTAACTGTAAATGCATGCAACTTACCCCTTCCTGGCTCAGTTCAATACAGTGGAGGTAATTAGTTGTGAAAGGGTTCATCAAATCAGTACACAATGTCTACGTTGTCGTAGAAAGTCCAAAAAACTACAATACAATACGTCACTCGCCAGTGTGAAACTGTGCAAGTGCAATTGTGCAAATTGCAATGCATGGTGGGCAGGAAGGGTGAGTAACAAAGGGGAAGGGAAGTAATTAATTGCAAGTTATAGCATGGGAGTTTGCGCGTTTCATTTAAGTGGTTCTGTGTGTACTCTATAATTTGATTTATCACATTTACTTCCCTCCTCCATATGAATCCAATTCTAGGTTATCACCTATCAATTTTCACATTTACCACCCTCAACAACCTCTCTCTCTCTCTCAATTTGGTGGAATGAGTTCATCACCATTATCATGACGTTCTGAACCAATGGAGAGACTCCTACACATAACCTTGTATTAATAGTTCTGAATGTCACGATGACGATAAAACTGTTCTATGAAAATCTCTCTCATCTCGCTCTCATCTATTATATATTATTATAATTTGTAGATTTTGTGTATATTTATCGTCTTAATACCTCTTTGTTCTTCATTGTTCTTCTTGTTATAAATATAACTGTGTTTAAGTCAAAACAAGGGAAAAATCTTGAGTTGTACGTATCATTCAATGGTACGACTATTGAATGGTTCAGATTAATTTGCAGTGGACCCCAAATGAATCTTAGCCATTTAACAGTACGTACCATTCAATGGTACGTACCACTGAAGTTGGACCCCAAAACAAGTTAAGCCATGGAATCTTTCTTCTTGTTACATATATATACTCCACCCTTCCTTTTTCTTACAACTCATCCATGGAATCTTTATATTGATGTAAAACAGTAAAATAAATATATGTGTAGTAATGGTGTCTGTAGAACACTGCATACCTACCTGACCGTAGAATTTGGAACCGCACTACTCCTATAAATAGCATGTACATAAGGCTGCATACCTATATCAGTATCACTGTACCTGCTGCAGTATTTTGGACAAAACTATATGATGCTGGAAGAGTACGTAGGGTAGAGGAAAGTAATATGACGAGTTTGAGTAAATAAGCGATTGTATTTTATTTTCTGAAGCTCGCTAGTTCTTAAGTTGGCCTGTAGAAGAAAACGAAAATCTTTACTCATTCTTGTAGATTTTTGTTTGCTTGTTTATATGGATAGTATTATTTGATGCGTTTTAGTAATTAACACACACACACACATATATATATATATATATATCTTGTTTTCCACAAATTAAACATGTTTTCACATTTTCAACCAAATTATTATTGAACTTAATTTTTCTTTTTATAGCCATCTATGTTCATATAATAACACATAAATGTTTTTATTGTCACATGATAACCAAGAAATGTATAGTCACTCACTTATAGATTTGATATTAAAAGTGGAGAACAAATGAATGTGTTTTTAATGCTTTAATTTCAGTCTTTAATATAAGAGTGAGTGACCATAAATCTATGGTCACTTGGTGACCAAAACAACGAGACCGCACAAATTAAACTTGTTTTCAAATTTCAACCAAATTATAATTGTTCTTGTTTGGTGGGCATTTATATATTGATAACTGTAAGACATAACAATGCATAATGCTATGACACTTAGCAGTTCCCGACAAATGAAACATGTTTTCAAATTTCAACCAAATTACTCTTCAGAATCTTTGTTTTTTTGGTGGGCATTTATACTAATAACAGTAGTTCATAACAATACACAATGCTAGTACACTTGCACATTTTTAATTTCATATCAAGGGAAGTTAGCTAGGGTCAGACAGCCTGCTATGTATGATATAGATTTACCCAGATCTAGATAAGCTCTGCATGAAGCAGCATTTTTAAAATTTTTGTAAATGAATTGGAACATACTACTGCTCAACATTTATATCTTCCTACAGAGAAAAATGAATGAGAATGTGGGACAAAATTTTAAAACAAAGTTTGCAAGAATCAATACATTGGGACCCTCCTCCCTCCCTCCCCCTCAAACTTCATTCACTTCCAAATCTGCAAACTCATTCAATACCCTCCACACACAATTTATAACACCCACGCTATGTATGAGAGAAACATTACTACTCCGCATAGCCCACACTACAGTCCACCCTTATTACATATATATTAGGGGGTGTATTTATTTGAAATTTTGAAGAATTTTAAAAAGTTAAAAATCTATTTTGAAGAATTTAAAAAAAGTTTAAAATCTACATAGTTTGGGAAATTTTAATAGATTTTCATAGACTCTCTGGATTTTGGGCAACTCCATGTGAATTTTGTTTGAATTTCCTCAAAGAATAATACTTGCATCCCTTTTTAAGGGTGGGAATGCAAATATCTCACTCCTCATGATTAACGCATCCATAATCGAAAATGTTCAATTTCTTAAATTTCTTAATCTTCATTTGAAGATCATCCATACAACAAAATTATTCGAATCGGAGATAATTTAATCATCCGAATGTACCAAATAAATGGACTGTTGATCATGAATATGTTACTTGATACTCATTGATTTGCTCCATATATACATTTGGACGCATAAACGATCTTTGTTTCGAATGATTGATTTGTTTCATATATATATTTGGATGCATAAACGATCTATGTTTCAAATGATTTTTTGTAGGAATGATCTTCAAATGAAGATTACGAAATTGAACAATTCCGATTAAAATAAAAATAAAGTAAAGATACGTTATTCACATAGAGTGAGATATGTGCATTCCCCCATGGGGATGCAAGTATTATCCTTCCTCAAAATCTCAGGGAAAGAGACATAATTTGTTAAGTCTTAAAATACAGTATGAAATCTCTCCAAATCCACTAATTAAAATCTATCACTTTCTAAATCTTTTAAAAACTTTTATAAACTCGTTTAAAACACTGAGTGAAAAAACCATAATCCTGATTGAAGATACCTTAATTTCTATAAACTATTATAAACTCGTTTAAAATACTGAGTGAATACACCTTAGATGTGACATCCCACAGCGACCAACAGAGAGGGGTGATGTGTCTTATATGTACATGCCCACCTCCATTTAGTACAAGGCCTTTTGGGAGCTCACTGACTTCAGATTCCATCGGAACTCCGAAGTTAAGCGAGTTTGGGTAGAGCAATCCCAAGATGGGTGACCCACTGGGAAGTTGCTTGTGAGTTCCCAGAAACAAAAATGTGAGAGCGTGGCCAAAAGCGGATAATATCGTGCTACAGCGGAGTCGGTCCAGAATGTGACAGAATGGTATCAGAGCCACTCTGCCGTTTGGTACGGATGTGCCGGTAATGACGCCTGATTCCCTTTAAGTGGGGTGGATTGTGACATCTCACATCGATCAACGGAGAGGGGGTGATGTGTCTTATATGTACATGCCCACCTCTATTTAGCACGAGGCATTTTGGAAGCTCACTGGCTTCAGATTCCATTGTAACTCTGAAGTTAAGCGAGTTTGGACTAAGAGCAACCCCAAGATGGGTGACCCACTGGAAAGTTGCTCGTGAGTTCACAGAAACAAAACCGTGAAGGTGTGGCCTAAAGCGGACAATATCGTGCTACGGCGGAGTCAGTTCGAGATGTGACAGAATGGTATCCAAGCCACTCTGCCGTTTGGTACAGATGTGTCGGCGAGCAGTGGCGAAGCCAGGATTTCTCAGAGGGAGGTGCGAACTTAAAAGAATGCAAGGTTAAAGAAAAATAGCAACAACTAAATCTTTTTATATGGTAATGTCTTCCATAATTAATTAATACAAACAAATTACAATTGTTGTCGGCGAGGTTTCATGTCATGAAAACGTCGCATAATAGGCTCATTATCAATACAAGCAAATACATCTTTCTCAATGTAAACAAACATGCTATCACTCAACCATTGATCTCTCATTTTGTTACACAATGGTGTTTTCACAATCTTCATAGCAAAAAAAGTTTTCTCCACCGAAGTGGTTGCAACTGGTAACACCAAAGCCAATGTAAGAAGCTTATACACTAACATAAAACTTTCACACCTTCGAGTCTTCACTAACTCTTTTGCAAGATCACTAATTCCTCTCAATGAAGATTGTAATAATATGCACTCTTGACTTCTTCCCTTTCGTCTAAAACAAATTAATAATAATAATCCACAACAAGTCAACATACAGGGTCATCTAAGTCAACACGTTCTTTTCTTCTAAACTCTCTCTGTTTCGTTTCTTAAAAATCATAAAAATCATAATCATTTTCCAATGCCTCCAAATCCCACGGTTTTTAATTTCTAATTCACAGAAAACAAAATTCCACACGCCCCACCTGAAATTCTCTCTCTGCTCCTCTTATTCTTCTTCTTTTGTGTTCATTTATGGGGCTTGGGCTGTTTTAAAAGTCACATAAAACCATGACCAAGTCCAAGAATTTCCTCAACAATCTCATCAAAACTTTTGGGTTCACCTCCAACAAAAGTAAAAATCGAAACCCGGTTCGCAATTTCATGAATTTCAGAAACCCAGTTTGCAATTTCGTGAATTTCAATCGTCTTCTACTTGTATTAGATGATTGATGTTCTGTTTTCCGGCGAATGAAGGGGCGGCCGCCCCCCTTCGCTCCTACGTAGCTTCGCCACTGCCGGCATGGACGCCTAGTTCCCTTTAAGTGGGGTGGATTGTGACATCTCACATCGACCAACGGAGAGGGGGTGATGTGCCTTATATGTACATGCACACCTCCATTTAGCACGAGGCCTTTTGGAAGCTCATTGGCTTCGGATTCCATCGGAACTTCGAAGTTAAGTGAGTTTGAGCTAGAGCAATCCCAGGATGGGTGACCCACTGATAAGTTGATCGTGAGTTCCCAGAAACAAAACCGTGAGGGCGTGGCCTAAAGCGGACAATATCATGCTACGACGGAGTCGGTTCGGAATGTGACATTAGATTTCCATAGACTTTATAAACTTCTTTTATATCTTAGTACACTGCCTTGAACATTCTTAGACTCATTAATTGTTAAGAGTTGAATTCCACATCAGGAAAAAGAATAGACCTTGCATATGCTTATAAGTAGTTGGGCTACTCTCCAAATTGCCAATTGGTTTTATAGTGGAACCTCAACTTCTTCGTGGTATCAAAGCAGGTTGTCTCGCATGTGACGCCCAACAGCCACACTTGCTACACGTCACCAAATCTGTGTTGTGCAAGTGTTAGGCTTTAAAATTCATCACACGTGAGGGGGCGTGTTGAGAGTTGAATCTCACATCATAAAAAGAAGGAACCTTGCATGTGTTTATAAATAGTTAGGCTACTCCCCATATTGCTAATTGGTTTTACGATAGAACCTCAACTTCTTCATTAATATCCTGCTTAAATACCCCTGAATTTTTAAAAGTGATTGAAAACTTTTTAAAATCTCAATTGAATACAATCAACCAAATTTATTTTCTTTCGTTTTCTCACTGAACTCATCTCATCATGAAATTGTTGTAGTATTCAGGGATTGTCTTAAGTATCCCCCATTTTGTCCGTCGCCTTCCACGCCGGTAATGGGTCGAGATCTCCGGGAGTTGTTGGGCATTGTGGGTCACGTTGAGATGGATATGTCGGATAATTCAATTAGCTAGGGCCGTCAACCATCTTAAAATCTTGATTTTTGATTGCATATATTTATGAACATTAATATATGTTCGATTTTGTGTGTCCCATATTTTATATTTTGGAGCGTCATGTCTCCATCCCCTCTGCCCCCATTACCGTTGGGAGCTCAATTTTGGTGCACCGCCCCCTTCCTCCACTCTCATTTGAGCTAATATCATACTTTATTAGTTCGGCAATATGTGTTCATCTGTGTCTCTTCTCTTTTATGGATAAACTAACCAAACTTCATATTTCTCTCTCTCTCTCCTTTGCAGCAAACTAACACTACTTAATTACACGTTTCATGCATTTTGCAATTAGGGTTTCAAATTTGGATGAAACATGACTGTTTATATATATTTTGGATGAATAAGTATAAATGATTTTTCGACAAAGGACAGGAGATCAACAGAGCAACAAAGTTCACAGTAGGCCCCTTTAGATTCCAAGCTGATGAGAACGAATATACATATATATATGCCAAAATTAAAATATTATTGGACAAACTAATATGCATGCTATGTACAGATTCCTTGTTAGGTGTAGAAAATATTGCACCCTGAATGCCATTGTTAGCCCTGCCTATGTTTTCTGTCCAAAACAAAAAGAAAAAAAAAATTGAATGAGCTTTTTAAATTATTTTGCTGATGGCTGATGGCGACCAGTGGTACAGGTAGGGCTGGGTTTGGTTCGGGAACTGAACCGAAATCCCAATACCGAATACCGAAACCGAATCCATTCACATATTCATACATACACACATATTAACTCTAAATTCTAATGACTCTAATCCATTGAATCCATTCTTAAATTGAAAAATTCTAATCCATTCACATATTCATACATACATACACATACATACGCACATATATATACATACCGAATGAAATATTAGTTTTGCAACAATTATACAATCCAAACACAGCTGTAGCATTGCAGCAAACACAGCAAACACAATGTAGCATTGCAGCAAACACAACAAACAACACAGCAAACCCAACCCAAATTCCCAAAAACAGAATGCAATTCAACTTATTGGTCATAGTAATCCAAATTCCCAATATTTCTGAACTCAGCGTCTACATCCATTATAAGAAAACAAACAATTCGTAATACTTATACTCTATTCTTCTCTAAACTATATGCTCAACAAGCAATTCGTAATGCTTGTCCAAATATTCGACAAGCAGCACTAGAGCCCCATCGGATTAACAAAGATAATTGTGTCGTAAATACTTGACAGGAACTACTTCAAAGACACTCGAGTACAAGACATAATCTTTATAAGTAAACACAATGTACTGTAAACTAAGGCGAAATTAGAGTAATTTATGGGAGGTGAATTACATGAAGCTTAGTTTAAATTTACTCACGAACTCAATACTTTATATCGAGTACCCAGAGATCATATCGAAGATAATTAAACTAGAACTTAAAGATTGATTGACATGATCTCAAAAGACAATTTATGTTGGTAAACTATAAAGCGGTTATGCAAATTCTACATTATACAAGAATCTAAATTAAATAGATTTCCGAATCAATCTAGCATATCCTTCACCATTACTGATTTTAGACAGCAAAGACACACAAATTGCACGCTTCATGAGACGCAATAACAAGAAATCGCCAAGGCAGATGGACAACACAAGTTACAATTTATCCCGGACACGCTTCATCGATCCTTCACGTTTTGAATCGTGTTTTCATAACTTAAAACACAAACGTCCAACAACTAATCAGTAGCTTAAGAAAACTACACAGTAAAAAAAAAATGCATTGATTAATTGTACTACTTTACCAACTTTCCACACATCTGTAAATAGACCAGTAAAAAAGAAAGATCATCGATTCAAATCAAATAGCTGGTCCATGAAGACAAAAAGACAATAATTTCTTAATCAAGCAAGTTGCTTTGCAATCATTAAAGCCCTTATTCACTTCAACAAGCAACACACAGACATCTGAATAATTTTCATATGATTAAATTGCTGAGCAAATAAGAGAGGATTTATGAATAAATAATAAAGAAATAGCAAGGGGAGAGGGTTTTAAAGAATGATCACAACCATTATTTAACAGTAAATCAATCTTCTAGCCATGACAAGATGAAAATATCAGAATTCGAAGGCTGGCTGCAGACAAAATCTGAAGAACCATATAAACCATCTTTCTCCAAATTGAAAACCCTAAAAAACAGAATTATTCCCAAATTTCCCAAATCCCGCAAACCCAAACCTTAATATGAAATTACAAGTATAGAACTTACCAAATTGCTGCAGAGCTGCATAGTTGCAGAATTGAGAGAGAATCGATGGAGCAAAGCTGCAGAATTCCTGAAGAAGCACGGAGAGCCAGTCGGAGGGGAGGAGAAGAGAAGAAGAAGAAGAACGGAAGTCGAAGTAGAGTCGGGAAAGTGTTTCGATAGAGTTGGAAGCTTGGAAGGATTCAATCTCAAACCAATGGTTGAGATTAAACAGCAAACCAATCCAACAGACGAAATAATTAATAGATATATATATATATATATAAAATTAAAATATATTTTATATATATTTCAGTTCGATTCGGTATTACCAAATATACGGTAATAAGGTTCCGATCCCCGTACCGAACTTTCGGTATTTTTTTTGTTTCGGGTACCGAACCATTCGGGGTATTTCGGTATTGGTATTTTCGGTATTATGTTTGGTTTTTTTGGGTACGGTTTCGGTATCTTGGTACAAAATTCCCAGCCCTAGGTATAGGTTGTTCATTTTACTAAGCACTCAGGTCCAAACTCCAAATTGTTCCAAGAGAATGTCTTAAAGTGTTCACGTTGATTAATCAATTAGTTAACATTCTATCAATACGCAATTAGTTTTAAGGAGTTTACAAAGCAGTTGATTAAAAGCATTCACATTTGCATACGAGATTTTGCATTCAATTTCTCTCTCCTAATATCATCATTTGTGTGAAAAAAAAAGAAGTTTTCCCATATTTTTTCTGTTCTATGTATTAACAGTGTCCACTTTGATATAAGGAATATTTGAGACTGAATTTGGTGTGGACCGTATGATCATCATACTCTAAAAATTTACCATGCATGGTTAAATTTATTTGATATTTGTGAGGTGATGGTAGTATTGAAATCTGAGAGCTCATACTCATTGCATTGTATCCATATCTCTTGAACATGCATGTAGGACTAGAGCCTACAGGAAGAACATTAAGTTGCTGGAAAAAGTTTCTGGAGTGAGAGAGAGAGAGGTACTTGTATTAAGGGGGACCAAAATAAATTAGATACGCCAAATGGGATCAACAGTACTCTCATGCATGCTTTCCCTGCCGCGCAGAGTGATAATGTTGGAGCAAGCATGCAAAAGGGATTCAAGATATAACTATATTATATATGCGAAAAGATCAGCAACATGGCCTGATCACCTTTGAAGAACCAATATATATATAGTGGTCCTTATGAATGTGCATGCCACTACCACATCAACATGTAAAGACAACACAATGGATACTGGATTCGATTTATAATTCAAAGCGTTTATTGTTTTTGTCAATTTAATTCGATTTAGGAATTGTTTTAGTCATTCATATCAACTAAATAAGTTGACAGTTAATCGGTCTTTATATTAAACGTGCTTTTCTAGAGATAATGATAAAAAAATAGTTGCATTAGATTATGATGTTTATATGCTAAACTAATAATATAAAGATCGATAAATAATTTTTTACATGTAAAAAGTCATGTATTATTCCCCTACGATATTATATATTTACCATCGTCTAGTCGCAACTTTCATGTTATGCTGCCATGCATACATACATGTACCACCCTATCTAAAGCCTATCAATAGATCTGGTAAAGTAGAATAGCTGTATAGCTAAACTTGCATATATGCACGCGAAAACCTAAGAGCATGTTGCAGACTTGCAGTTGCACCACACACATATGAATCCTCACCTATATACCCTATTTCCCTATGTATAGATGTGTCCCAAAATTGGATAAGTTTTGCACCGTTGTTTTCATCCTTTTTTTTGGAGAAAAGAATTGTTGCTCCGTAACCCAAGTATTGCTTTAGTAATACTACTATTAAATACAATTATTATTTTTAATTAATGACAACTGTTACATTAAACATGAACAGTAAACTGTGCTAATTCCTTCCCAAATAATAAATCACCATTTGATTAGGTAGATATGATATTGGGAGATATTCGTGTCAAGTCACGCGGTGTTACAAATTCACCCATATTATTTATATGATGACCTATTCATTAATGGTATGCCCTAAGTTGATGAAATATCAACCATGTTGGTTATTTATATTAGAGGTATTTGTTGATTTTCCCCCTAAACTTGTAGAGCTTGGCCAATTTTCCCTCATGCTGTTAAGTTTTTAAATTTTCCATTCAACATTCTATTAACTTTTGCCATGGTTGCAGGAAAAATCTTGAGTGGTACGTACCATTCAATGGTACGACTATTGAATGGTTCAGATTAATTTGCAGTGGGCCCCAAATGAATCTTAGTCATTTAACAGTACGTACCATTCAATGGTACGTACCATTCAACTGAAGTTGGACCCATGTTTGCAACTTCAAATAGTAGAAAAGTTTTTTTTTCTCAATATATATATATATATATATATTTTTTCTTTTTTCTAAATTCTAATTCTCTCTCTAAAAGTCTCCTTCATGGCCCTCCATCATTTTCAAACTTGAACGCTCATCCTCTAACAATCAACCGAATTGACTTTTTTAACCCTTTGAAAGCAACAAAGGGTGGCAGAGTGACACACCCCGACCCGAATATCCAGGTGGACACCGGATATCGAGGCGTGCTGACCATCACTCCGGAGGAGTGACGAAGTCATAAGAAATTTATAGAGAAATAATGAAGGAATTTAAATCATAGTTTGTGCTAAATTAAAAGAAATACAGAGCGGAAGTGTATGGTGTGGGTTAAGACCCATGAATACACAAATATCAGAGCTAGGTGCAGTAGTTTAAAAGAATATTCTCATCCCGTAGGATGGATATTGTAAAGTTTAGATTTAAGTGTGTTTGGCTTTCCTTGTCAAAATTGTAATTAACATCACACAAGCTCTTAGATGAATCCCAATTAGATTAGATTAAGAAAGTTACATCATTTTGAAGAATCTGGCATGAAATCAAAAGAGGTATGGCTTTGCATGTGCATTCAAATATCATTACTGTTTAATGCATTTTACGTCAAAGTTTTTTTTGTCTTTTTGACTAGTCTTTTTGTCTAGTCAAATAGAGTCTGTCTTTTCCAGAAAGCTGGCACACCAATTAAGAAAACCCACATGGGTCACTGACACTATTCAGTTCCCCAATGCAGTTCCCCACCGTTGATCTTTAGAGATCTGTTTTGGTTGTGACACCTGCCCTCCTTTTTGTTTCTCTGATCTTTTAAGGTTGTTTGGGGTCGTCAGAAAAACTTGGTTGTTGTACACAGAAAATATCCAAAAATTACAGAGAGTGTTTTTTAGCTTTCAAGCTTCCTCTCTGTTGAGTTTACAAACCCAGCATAAAACAGTTTTGCATAAGCTTTAAAATCTTGTGTTTCTTTACACAAATCTTTCGAAAAACTGTTGTGTTTATTTATTGTCTAAAACCTGAATTTCTCCAAATCTTTTTAGACAATTGTTTTTGGATTCACGTTAGTTTTCTCTTCAATTATTTTGAGCGGGAGAAACTGACTGGTCAGATTTGAATCCACATTTGCATTTCATCTTTACATCTTCATTCCATTTGCTTGGTTCATGCCTTGATTCGGTGCCACAAGACGTTGAGCTCGTAGGACAAGCTGCCCTCTCGTGAAGACCGAAGCAAGATCCATTTGGTGCTAAATAAGGTTGCACAAAGGTACAAGCTGCCCTTTGAACATGTCTAGGATTTGAGCTTGTTGTGTGAAACTTTGTATGAACCTTATTCATCACTAGTGGATAGGACTCCTTGGAGTCCCCCGGTTTTTTAACCCAGTTAGGGGTTTTTCCGGGCACCAAATTGACGTGTGTTATTTGATTTGTGAGATATGTTAAATGCATGTTTATTGTGTTAAACTGAATCTGTGTTGTTTCTGACTAGTTGTGTGTTCTAATCAATTAAGTTTGATTCTTATATCTGGGTTTACTGTCAGTAACTGTTTTGTATCTAGTTGACTAGTGTTTCGACTAGTCATACAGACAAGAGTTTGCGTTTGTTATAGGTTATTCCGCCTGGTATCAATTTCAGATATAGAACACAACTGAAAGGAAATTAACATACTTCTACTGAGGGTAAAAAGGTAATATCAGCAGCAGCCACGCGGTCTCGTCAGCTAACTAAGATCTATGTCATGGAGGGGCGAAAAACAAGGGTGAGTGGGCCAAGTACAGTTTTATAAAACTTTTTCAAAAGTTTAGAATAACCCTTCGCTATAAAACCCGTAGTTTACTGAAAATATAAGTTTACTAACAGTACTGGTAATAACGAAATAAACGGGCCTACGCTCACAAGGATACGGGTAAAAAGATATCAACAGCAGTATAAAACATCACATTACTTATCACATAATCAATGCACACAAGTCATGCAGAAGGTAGCTACATGACAGGCTGGGTGTTTATAGTTTACGCTCTAGCACTACATGCACGTGAAGCTGGTGCTAAGCGCGTCACAACAAGTCTAGTCGCCAAGACGACCTAGAACAGGCTGGCACCTACGATGGATCCAAAGTGAGCGTGTCGGTGCATGTGAACATACACGTGAAGCTGGTCCTGGCCCGGACAGTGCTAACACCGTGCAATATACGTGATAAGTAATAATTTGCTAAAATGTATAGACATGCCAACATTTATTCAATAAAGCCAAATAAACATGAGTACTAAGTCATAATAGGCTAGATAAAACATTTCACAAATTTTCATAAAACATGGCATGCTATACAAATCATAAAAATCACAGTTAAACACATAATAGTATAATATTTTGAGTAAAGAAAGAGCCCACTCACTGGTATGTCGTTGGGTCGTAACCACCGTATCTAGCTTGAGCTCGTAGCTCCTCGAGATAGGTCTCACCTATATGGGAAGTTACTAAACTAATCATTAAACAAGTCTATTCCAATTTTAAATAAGGAAAAGACTCGAAATCCCCTTTGTTTGCTCGTTTCGGGACTTGAAATCGTTGGAAAAGTGGTTCACGCGCTGCCACACTCCGCCACGGGGCTCCACGTGCCGCCACAAGGCAGCACTCGCCGTCAAGCGCCCACACGGGGCCTACTGTTCACTCGCCGTTTAAGTTAATGGCGTGCTGTTAACTTTAACGGAATATTTTGTTTGACTGACGAAATATTCTCTAACGGCGTTACGGAATATTCTATTACCGTTAGGGAATATTCCTTGACGGCGTTAAGATTAAACGGAATATACCTTTGGAATATTCCTCCGGTTCGACCGGTTGAACCGAATCCGCTGACGTCATAGACCGGTTTGCTGACGTCAGGACCGGATTCGATGAGGTCACTCCTTTGGTGACCACTGCAACTTCCGGCCGCCGTGCGCCGCTGCAGTCCGCCGCCGCAAGAATCTGGAAAATTTCACAGGTTCTTCATTTCTCAACCATTTTTCACGAAATTGGTGTCAAATTGAAGCTAGTGAAGAGTAGAGTTCGAATTTACCTACTAGGAGTTTGAAAGTTGGCCGGAAATGGCCTCGAAAGAATCGGCCAAATGTGAAACTCGTCGATCTTGAGGTTTTCCTCACATGCAAGCCCTGGGTTGTGATCCCAGGGTTCCCAGAAGTGGTTTTGTGTAGGTTTGGGGCTAGTTCGAGGCTCGGATTGTCGCGTTTAGCCAAGGGGAAGTTCGCCGGAAAATTGTGAGTTTTGGTTCACTGGTTTTGGCTGGGTTTCTGGGCTCACCGTGGCTCAGGTTTGGTTTCTTGGATGTCGACTGAGATCACAGGGGTGGTGTGTGATCAAATGAAGGCCGAGAATGGTGGTGGTCGTGGCTCGGGGTGTCTAGAGTAGTTTGTGTGTGTGAGTAGTTTGCAGAGCTTGTAATCTGTGAGTTAGGCTTCTCAACACAGACACGGGAATACAGGGAAGGTAAAGGCAGAGATAAGGATTAGTTTGGTGTGTGAAAAATTTACACGGTTTACAAGTTTTAAAAGCACAAAAGTGCACTAGCACATGCATGCAGACAAGCATGCACACAGAGTCTGAAAAAGAATACAGAGGTGCAGAGCAGCTTGGTTTCAAATGAAACCACGGGAAGACAATCCACTGTTTCAGAAACTACCGCAATTTGATAAATTACCAAATTGCCCCTGTTCATAACTTGTCTGTTGCAAGTCTGAAATTTGTCCCGTTCGCGTCTACGGGTTCATAATACGGCAAACAAGCTGAAAAGTACGCTAAAAGTACAGAATTAAGTCGATAGCAAATAATTGCCTACGAAGGACTCAATAAGCCTCCAAGGGCATTTTCGTCAATTTACACCGTCAGGGAATAAAATACAGTAAAGTTAGGGACGGGATGTAACACAGAGGTTAACAAAATGTATGATAAAAAATTCAAAAACATAACAACATGGAAAAAATTGACTACTTATAAGAGTTTAGGAGGGTAATTGACTAAAATTAAAGTTCAGAGGTAAATCAGCACCCCTACAAGAAATTGGCCAATACTTCTTTATGTTATAACAAGTAGTAGGAACGCATGACTCTCCTCATAAAAAATAAAAAAAATATACAATATTGTTACATGCTCAATGACATAACTCACAAGCAAGTCCTAGTCCTACCGTTCTAGTTGTTAATACAAAAAGATGACAAGGAACTGGATTCTTAAACGAGAAACCCTAATTCCAATCTGGGAGGATGGAAAGGCGGGGTTAAAAATAAAAATTACAGATTAACCATGAAGGGTAGCTAACACCAATGAAACAACATGCAAGGAACCTGTAATTACAACAATTTCTAACCGGTCCCCAGTTCTTCCGCTGATGATCTGATTTGCTATCTTCAGGGAAGCCTGAAACGAAGCCTCAGTGGCCAAAATGGGTCTATTTCCCAACTTACTTAAGCAAATTAATTGATCCATAGCCGAGTTTTGATGTTCTGGCATTTCATCGTGAAGAACATCTGTTCCTAATTCTTGTGAAGCTTGGATCCAGCAATTTCGTAGCAATGAGGCTGCAGTTGTCCGAGACTTTGCCCCAGCGATGTTGGCTTCGGTCAACACTACACCCTCTACATTCCCACCTAGAAAAACGAAAAAAGCGGTCAAATCTTTTTTGAGTCTTTCATGAAGGTACATGCTCCCATCTTTCCCACGCTTGACGCCCCAACATTGAAACATTACAACCAGGGAATATTAGAATAAGTAATAATACAATCATAGTAACTGAGTACCGAGTCCCAACTGTACCTGAAAGACACTGTTTTGCAAACCCTAGATGATCTTTGTCACTAGCCATTGCAACCACAAGAGTCAGTCCTGCCTCTGGAAATGTCATCTTTATAGTGTCCATCAATGCTCTAGCAGAATCTTTGGTGTGGGCTGAAGAACAATCACGGAAAGTATTAACATTGTAGGTTACACAATGGTAGTAATAAATAGAAAACCGTAAAGGAAACTGAGTTTCATGTCAGAAATCATTCATACTAAGTTAGAGCCTCGTCTGGATCTATTCAGGAGGGAGGGAAATAAAGAATAAAGGAAAAAACATACCTCCGTCAAGCAATATTGTTGCTCCAGATAGTCCTAATGCCTGAGCTTCTTTTGACGTTAGAAATTGACTTCTTCCAAGCAAGTGTGTTTGCTCTAAACCATTTCTAATGGATCCGTCCGAAATTCTCCATCCTGAAGTGCATATAGAAGAGTTAGGGGGGGAAATCTAAAGGACACGAGCCTGCTCGACAAAGCATGGTATTCAACCAGTTATGTTCAATAACCATGAAGCGACTCTGACCTTATTTAACACGGAAAAACCTATTGGTTTCCAATATGACAACATTATATTCAAACAGAAGATAATGAGTAATTAACCCCCTCACCTAAGTTACGGAGACATAGTGCTGCACAAGTAGCAGTTGCTGCATTCTGAAGTTGGTGAGTCCC
Source organism: Gillenia trifoliata (assembly GCA_018257905.1). Lineage (NCBI taxonomy): Eukaryota > Viridiplantae > Streptophyta > Magnoliopsida > Rosales > Rosaceae > Gillenia > Gillenia trifoliata. Next base: position 28,516,213 of record CM031086.1, on the reverse strand, counting down.
AAGCATGTATAGTTTCACATCCAATAACTCAAGGAACTGCAAGGAATAATACAATTACAAATTTTTCACAAAATCTTGTAATGATTTAAATAAAAATACGCACGATAACCATAGCATATTAGATGAATATGAAAATAAAACCCAATAGATCCTAAAGTTATGACTCAAATGTGTACCAGCTTTAAGTCTCTTTTAACTTGTATCACTATATCACAAGACTGGAAAGGTCTACCATTGAGCACGCTAACACCATTTATCTTACTTCTATTTCCAGCATCAGATGCTAACACTACAGGAGAACTCTTCAACAACGCTTGATCACGAAGAATGTGCTCAATATGAGGAAGGAATGGACCACCCAGAACCACCTGAAAGTTTATACCACTCAGTAAAGTCTAAATAGTACAAAAAATTCAATACACCGCCATGATGAAACAAATGAAGTGTATATCTGTGGTCAGCAATAACAGTTTGACTAATAATAGCAAGTGTAATGCAGAGAAAACAGGTAGCATATAACTACGATTGTTCTATAAGATCTACCAAAGGAAAGCACATAGTTGAACATTTAATAAACTAACATAATTTTTGCAATGACAAAATGTGTAGAAAAGGTATGGGAGACAGAATAAGAAAAATGGAAGATAATGCAGGAAGATTTTTAGCATATTTCTGCAGATGATATTAAATTCCAAAAGAATCTCCAAGGTAGAACCACCTAACTGGGCGGCCATGTTTAATGATTCCAGACTTCGCCATTGCAATGCTTTCCAAAGAACCACCAAGAGCAGCCAAATGCTCCTCACCTATTGTGCTAATGATCGATGTAGCAAGTCCGGAGCTGCAAATGACATTAGTTGCATCACGTGCACCCCCCAATCCAGCCTGTTCATTTGCATAAATGAAAGTCAGCACCACTGCAATCATAGCCTGCTTTTGGTTTGTAGAAGAAACTCAAAACAACCCTCAGAGTTATGTTGATTCCCTTCAATTCATTTTTTTCCTTTTTACAAATAAAATCTAAACAAGACAATTAAAGGAAAATTGGATAACCTCAATAACCGCAATGTCAACATTCTCTTGAGCAAATAGTGTGAATGCCATAGCAGTGAGAACCTAACAAATTCCAATTAGTTACCGCATATATCCAAACAACATTGTAAATGATTAAATAGCAAAAAAAAAAAAGACTTCTAACACTACATGATGTCCAACTGGTACAATAGAAAAAATGTTGAACGGAAAAAAAATCATCTCATGAATTCAACTGCATGCTCCCGACCCAAGATTTTGAAGCATAAATTCTCACTGTATATCACAATATAATAACTTATTGAGAGCAAGACAGTTTCTCAACCACAATTGGAAATAATTTTCTGTAATTAGTATACTTTAATTATCAAATTAAATAGAAAACAACAACATCGTACATAAGTTGATACCTCAAAATGACTGATACACCCATTTTCAACTTCTATTGCACGATCAAGAATCTTCTTAACCCTATCAAAAAGAGAACTCAATGCCTTTGCTGACACCGGTTCGCCAAACCTCCCCACTGATATGCGCTCCCTTATAGTTTGAATGTGCGGGCTGCGTAGACATAAACGAAATCTCTTCTCAACAAAAGGACAATAAAAACTCAGAGGAAGTTCAAAACGTAAAGAAAAATAACATATATTGAAACAAACCAATAAGCCACACCTAGTATAACAACCAACAGAATAACCTTCTGCCCTCAGAATGTTGGAGAGAAATGCAGCGGTTGATCCTTTCCCCTTCGTCCCGGCAATGTGAACGGCCTATAATTGCTGTCATGCCAGTTAATTACACTTGTTCTCAAACTCAGACAAATAACCACATCAAAAACAACAAGACCATAAAAATTGGGAAAAAAAAATGTCTGCTAACTTATGTCATGCATAAATTTCACTTCATGGGTCTTAAGCAAAGTAGAAAAGCACTTTCAAGCTAAGCACTTTCCACAAATAAAACACAAAAGGCTCTCACTTTCACTGTTAAATTTCGCAACTTTCCCACTAAACAAACAGAGCACGAGCATTAAAAAATAGAGTTCAGAATTCGAACCTTGAACTTAGAGTGAGGATTACCCAGTAGCTCCAGCAGCCGTCGCATCCGACCCAGATCGAACCCCTCTTCCGAATCCGTACCCGCGTCTTTGGGTACGCCCGATTTCTCGTAGTTCTTCAGCGAATCCATGTATTCCAGCAATCCCTTCAGCTCCAAGTCCTCTGAGCGCGTGCAAAAGCATCGTTCGGGCCCCACATTTCGCACGAGCCCGACGCCAATCGAAGAAATTAGTGTTTTCCTGCGAGTAGGAATGAAGTATTGTCTGAGATGTTGGGAAAGTTTCATTCTTTCCGTTTGTTTCTCGGGAAATTTTAGTGATGGCAACCCAGTCAGTTGAGGCTATTCTACTCATCGCACCGCACCGCACCGCCACTTAAATTGTAACATGGGCCCTCAACTACTATCGAATTGCGATTTTAGTCAAAATGTGCCATAAAATTTCAATTTTCTCACATTGCACCTTTAGATTTTAAAATTAGATCAATTTATACTTTTTGTTTCTTTGAACATCTAATACTCTATAAGATTTATGAGTTTTTGTCAATATAGTGTAAATGCAACTTACACATTAGCCCATATAAATGTCTCACGCTTATCATGTCATTAATTTAATGAAAAATTAAACAATCAATTTGACCAAATGAAGCAATTTGTATAATTCAAAACCTTATTGTGCAAAATGAAAAAATTAAAACTTTATTACCCATTTTAAAAATCACTTCAACTTAAAATTTGTGAAGTGTAGTTACTTGATAAAATGTGAAATATTAATCTTTAACACCATTTTTTTTTTAAATTATGTCAAAATTAAGCACACACTTATTTAAAAAAGACATTGCTACTGTTTCTCAATTTACTTATTATTTCTCAAAAGAAGCTCACGTTAGTCATGTATATTTTACGTGCTTAATTTTGACGAAATTTTCAAACAATAATACTACTACAATGTATCAAATTTCAGATAATAAATGCAAAATATATTTTAAATTTAAAGGCCAACTACAATTCAGTTATTGTCCAAGGACCAATCTTCAATTTTTTTCTGTTCATAAGGAAAACTGAGCGTTGTGACAATTAGACACGTGGCGGCCATTCCGCGCCTCCATCCCCTTGCGTTTCAGTTATTGTGTGTTTGGGACGCTCCGCTCTCACACACTCCATTTGCAGAATCAGTAAAACCCTATCGAGTGTCTGCTCCGATCGCCGGATTCTGCCGCTGCCGTTGAAATTTCTGCTGCAAAGTAAGTTCGTATTTCTTGTATCTTACATTTAAAATTTTTTTTTTGTTTCTTGAAAGTGAGAAGCTGATCATTTTTTCTTGAAAGAATGGAGCTTTTTATTGTTTGATTTTTGTCCCCAAATCTTCAATTTCTGAACGCTGCAATTTTTTTTGAATTTTTATTTTTATGATTTAGTCATCTGTTAATGGGAGAACTGGGGTGGTGCTTTCTGAAATTCTTAGGTAGGATTTTTGTATTAGGTTAGGAAAATAATGGAGGTTGTGGGAAGTGAGGATGCCGCCAGTGTCGGTTGTCGAAAAGGTTTGGATGGTTGTGGGGATGGTGAACTGGAGAAGGGGAGCAAGAGAGCTGAGGAGAGGTGTGTGGAGTTAGAATTGGAGATTGTAAAGAGAGAGGGAGAGTATGAAGCTCTGGAGGCCAAGTTTCGGGAGTTGGAACGCGAAAAGATTGCGGTGGAAGAGGAGATCAAGGCTTTGAAGAGGGAGAGTGGTGGAGAGGAAAAGAAGAAATTTTGTGGGGGAGAAAAGGGGGAGGGAATTGGTGATCTGATGGAGGAGAACGGGGAGGAAGATAGGGTCTTTCAGCTTATGGTTGAGAATAAAGTATTGGAGTGCGAGAAGAAAAAGGCTGAAAGCGAGGTTGAGACTTGGAAGCAAAAGTTCAAGGAACTGGAATCGTTGTTGCTAAAGTTGGACAAGAATTCAGTCTTGGGAGGCAGGGAATTACTGCTGGCTGGAAGGATGAAGGTGGCGGGGATAGGATTGCCAAATGTGGATTCTCTTGAAGATAGTGGGAATGTGCAACCGAATAAAAGGATTAAACTTGCGGATGAATTGCAAGTTGAAAGTGGCTTGGAGTTTTTGAGAGACAAAGATATGGCAGTGGATCTGGTGGATGTTGGTTCTAAATGTCTCTGCCTTGGTAAAGTGGCCGGCGATCTGCAGTCAGCAGGTATGAAACAAATTACAGTAATCACCTATATAGTATGGTTATTTGGTATCTATTTTAGTCTGTGGTCCTGTTCCCTTCCTCAAACAATTAGTTTGACTAAATCAATGTACCCGTATCCAAGCGTTTTTGGAATTGTTAATAGAATATGTGCAAATTTGTATAATTACTCAAATTTGTTCACAAAGTTTTGATTGATTACGGGCATTAGCTGTGCTCATGTTGGTTTGGTTTCACTCATATAACTGCTATGCTTCGAAGTACTTCGCCCATAGCATCTCCTCTGTGAGCAACTCTTCTTATTTGCATTCAAAGGATTCCTAGTTTCGAATGGAACTATACTCCAATATTCATGAAGGGAAAATTTGTTTTTTGTTTTGTTTTAAGTATTAAGTTTTTTAAGTGCTATATTGTCTTACCAAAACGAATCAATCATTTTCCTTGAAGAAAACTCACTTTACACGACGACTATATATGTTTTCACGTTTCTTAAACGAATGCAATTATTCTCTTATGAATTTGCTTCCATTGGTACATAACAGTAGGTTTCAATCTATGCCAGGTACTCCGTGCATTGACACAGCGTGTAAGCATTGGGATGGTATCAAGGGAGAGAAGAAAGGTGTCTGTGTAGAGCCTGATATGGAATATTCTAAAAGCAGACAAGCTAGGAAACGGTTGGCATTCAACAAAGAGGGGAGTCCTTGCAAGAAGATGGCTCCATCCACGCCTGGTGGTGGCGTACCTTCTACTCTCACTGTCGTCAATATTAGTGATAGCGATGATGAACTTTTGCCTGCAGATAATCAGGAAAGCAAAAAGGTCAGCATTTCGTCGGGTTCAGTATTAGGAGAAACTGTGGGTTATGAAATAGATATGACTACAAAAGACTGTAAGCAGACACATACTGAACAAAATGTTGAGGAAGATACTGATAATATCAATGAGGCTTTTCTGCCTGCCTCAAAACCCAATAGGAAACGTGCTGTTAATATTGTTACTAGTGACTCTGAAAGTAGTGATGATGATATTCCGATCGGAAAACTCAAGAAAATGCATCTTAAGGAAATTATACATGACAAAGTAGGATCTGATCTCAATGGCAGCTCATTGACTGCTACTGCTTCTGAGGATGACAATGCCACGGGTACTGTTAGCCCTCCCAGGCGGCGTCTCATTAGGTTGAGAAAATGTGGGGAAAGTGGTGGGGCACAAAGAAACGATTCAAGTCAGATTAGTGAAAGTAAACATGATGGAGAAAGTCCGGAAAACAAGGATGTTGAAGATGACGACTTGGAAGAGGCTGGGTCGGAAAGTGAAGGTGAAAGCTTGGGTGGATTTATTGTGAATAGCACTGATGATTCTGATGATTCTGAAGGTCATGATGCTTCTACAAACTCGGAAGGTTCCTCAGATGATGATGTGAACTTTGATGAAATTCTATCGAAATTTCAGAGAAATAAAGATCAGAAATCGAAGTGGGAGTTTGAGGCAGACATGCTTTCTGCATTTGGTAAGGATCCAGAGCTGTGCATGAAAGCTGTGTGTGCTCTTTATCGACAGCAGACTTCTGAAGAACAATATACCAAGGGATCATTGTGCACCAATAGTCGTGGTTTTAGCAAGTTCGATGCTCTCAAGTAAGAATTTGAATTGTGATTTATGTGTATTAGGATTAAATTATTGATTCTACGTGTTTCTTCAATTATATTGCTGCTGATTTTCTGCTCTCCCATTTTACAGGGGATCTTTATTGGCTGAGTTTCTCACTGATGGAGACCCGAACGGAGATCTCAAGAGAACTGTGAAGGAGTTGCAGGCATCTGACCCGAACGGCATTGAAACGTGTAGAACATTGGCGAGTCGTTACTCTAAGCAACTGTTCGAGATCTACAAGAACAAAGAGGATCCTCTCTTTCTACCATTTTGATGGGGGATGTTACTAGTCCAGATCCTCTGCCAGAAGTGCTTCCAGAGATGAGACGTAGGGTTTCCTAATGCTTGTATTTGTATATAATATCTAATTAAGAACATCTGAAAAATTAGGTCACTTATGTAATTAACGTCGGATGTTTTGTGTCCACGTCGGCATTTACCTATATCATTATTATTCTGCCATGAATGAAAAAACATGCTACCTAGCTTTTGAGGGATGGGCAGCCCTCTCGCACGAGGACTTATAAATGTAGCCCCAAACCTAGCATGTGCACGTGTTTAAACTTAGTTGCATGGCCTCGTATGATTGGTATGAGATATCAACACCTTGGTGTTCATGTTTCAGTAAATCTCTCTCCTCTTGTAGAAAGACCTGCATAAAAATGGAGCGTGAAGGTGGTGATGTCCCACTCCTATCATGCCTCATCATGTGGTTTGAGACACCGATACTTTGGTGTTTCCGTTTCATATAAATTTCTTTTCTTTTACCAAAGTGAGGCCAAGATACAAGAAATCTCGTGCTTTATAAAATTGGTCACACCATCAGCAGCCTGACAAAAGATTTTTTATATTTTTCTATTGTTTTTGCGAAAAATCTTTAGTGTTGCGCATCATCAAATACTAATAAATAATAGATGATTGTGATTGATTCATATTTAATCTAACGGTTGACATTAATTTAAAAAAGAATAAAATGTGATTATATTCAATAGTACAAAATATTAGGACAATGCACATGTTTCTTTGCCCCAGCGCAACTACGTGCTTACAAAAGTTCCTCCTCTAGTGTGAGATGGGCAGCTGCCGCGCAGCAGACAAGCCCTTGGAAATATGGAAAACGAGATTGTAGTTGGTGACTAAATGCAACTACTCCAACAACTCATTAGCTCTTGCTCCTTGCCTTAGTAGTCAGTATATTAAATTTCCCGAGAAAATGAATAGTTCTGAATATTAAATTAGGGTTTCTTCTTATAAAAGGCCACCTTATATTATGTTTTATAATCCATATGATATGGAGTCATCAGTTGCAAGTTTTCAAGTGGGCAGAAGAGGAAGAGCAGATCAAAAGGGAGAGAAATGTGGTGTGTTCTTTAAAATGCCGTTGCACTACCCAACGTATGCAAAATCCGACTACGAAACCATGCCGGAAGAGAAGCTCGACCGCCTTCTGTCCGAATACGGGCTTCCGGTTGTGGGAAGTGTGGAGCAGAAGAGGAAGTTTGCCATGGGAGCTTTCCTTTGGCCTCACTACATCAGTAGTTCTTGCTAGCTTCCACATCATTAATAAAATTAAGGGTCTATATAGCTAGCTAGCAAGCTAGCTAAACTTGTTTCTTTTGTTTTGTCTGTCTCGTGAGACCTTAAACATATAGTTAAGTACTATCTAGCTAAGCTAGCTGATGATAATGTTATGTGTTTTATATTTGTTTTGCTGGTTACTGGGCTATCGATCGACCTACTCTACAACTCTTAATTTGATTTCTCTCGTCTCTAACGTGTCAATATTAGTAATGCGTGGTGAGATTCAAGATCATTTAAACTATTAAAATTAGAATTTTCTTTTTTTATAGGTGAATATTTTTGTATGTAGAAGTTCGTGTAACGTATTAAAAAGCTCCCATATATTCTTTTAGTTGTTTCATCATGCCATAACTAAGCTCGAGCACTCGAGAAATCCATTAAATTGGAGGATTCACATCTCTTGCGACCAACACGCCACAGCCCTTTTTTTTGGAGAAAAATCAATTTGCTTAGCTTTACATTCGTCCCAACCTTTATCGTTTTTAATTAATACATCCGTTTTATAGGGTAGCAAACAAAGGGGTCCGAAATATATATAAGTTTTTTCGAAGCAAACTATGTCTTTCTCGTTTGTTGCCATTCGACAATAGCAGGTCTCAGCTCTGCACATTCCTAAAAACTACGGGCTACGGCTGATCATATGATACGGATGTCCGAATTCAAGAATTTCTCTTCCGAATGACAAGTACTCTAGTACAACAATATTAGAAATCAATATAACTGGGCAAACGCAATACAGTCTGTCTCAGTCCCAAATACAGCTTATTATAGATTTACAACATTAATATCAAACACCAACCCTAAACACACAAACAAACAAACATGTTGTAAATTTAGCAAAATTATTAAGGAAAAAAGAAAATGAAGGGTAGCATGGGTAGGTGGGTCCCCTAAAGACGCGGGTTGACCCCACAATTCGTCATGCACAATATTTGGCTATAAAAGCAGAACGTTGTCGATCCAGAATTTCCCTACCCTTGGGCCTCCCTTTAAGCCATTTGATTAGTCTCTTAATTTATTTGGTTAATTGAGATTAGCTTATCTCTCCCTCTCTCTCTCTCTCTAGGTTAACGTTGTTGTTGATCTCTCCTTGTTTACAGGAAGAGATCTTCAAACGTTAAACAAAGAGAAGAGGAGGAGGAAAGGGAGAAAAAATGGCGGCAATGAACTCATCATCTTTTGGAGTGGTTGCAATTATTGCCATCTTTTACGCTGTCGTTTTGCCCATGTCTCATGCGACCAGGTTTGCTCCGGCACCGGCTCCGGCACCAACAAGCGATGGTAACCTCTCTTACATTTCTCTCTTCGCATTGATGATGACGACATGTTTATGTTATGTTTAATTTGTTTTCATATGATACGTACCACTTAAGACTTTTTCTATTTTTTGCATTGATCCCATTTTTAGGTGTTAAGGTATGTTTGGGGATTAATAAGCTCTTATAGTTAAACGCGCATATATGTGGTTTCTCCAAAATGTACATAGAAAGCAATTGCTATGTGCTTCGTTCAGGAAAATCTTTTTACTAAAAATTTGGATATGCTTTTAATAGAAGCGTAAAAATACTTATGAGCATAAGTACTTTCTAAATAAACATTTTCAAATGTTTCATCTTTAAAACTAAGAGCATTTTCTGGTGTTTTCTAAATAAGCACTTATCATGGGCATTCATAAATTTCTTCCAAATGTTGTTTCATAAAGCATTTGAATTTCAAATAAAATTTTAATTCTAAAAGCGCTTACGAATAAAAATGAATCTTACAAATGAAACCCCTACCGACTACTGAATAAAGAAGCAATAGATCAAGGGACAGCATACGTTATATAATTAATGAATTTTAGTGTTAATTACTTTATTTTTGTATTGTTTAATTTGCAGGGACAGCAATAGACCAAGGGATAGCATACGTTCTGATGCTGCTGGCATTAGTGCTCACATATCTCATCCACTGAACTGTCCCGTCCGATGATAAACGATGATAGAGATGGTGCAAGATCAAGCAAGGGAACAACATGCCATTGCCCGACTGATTTAATTAGTTGTGTAATTTAGGGCGGGTGTGATGTGGTGTGGTGTAAAATCAGTTTGGAAATTGTATTAGAGTAAATTTATTTGAGGATGTATTGCTAATTTGGTCAGGTTCTTGTTGAATATTCTTCCAAGTATATTGGTTCTCCAACGTTAAATCTCATTAATTTAGTAAACTTCTTGCTTTTCTTCGATTTGATCAGAAAAACCGAACTTTGAAACTAAAGAAATGAAAATTAAAAAGCATGCGCCACACCCGAAACTATAATACGTATATGTGTTTAGTATATCTAGGTTCATGACGTGTAAAAATCGTCATCCATCCATATTATAAAGGATAATACTTGGGTACTCACTAGTGAGTACCCTATATACTCACTTTTTGATTTGGCCCAATCAAAAGATGACATATGTTCCTTATTTTTAAAAGCCCAAGAAAAATTAAATAGCATATGTTTTATTTTTTAAAACAATAAAACATGTGTTAAAATATCATTGGGCCAAATCATTAAAATGAGTATATAGGGTACTCACTAGTGAGTACCTAAGTATTGTCCTATTATAAAATGTAAATTAATTCTCCCGATAAATTTTCATTTATGATTTTATTAATGAAGCTTGTAAATTTCTTGAAAGAATGAATAAATGTGCGAGTTTTGTTTTTTGTTTCTATTAATTGTCGGGTTCAAGAAGCATTGAAGATGTTTTGGCCAAATTATGTGCTCCATTACTGAGAAAAATGGGAGAGATTGATCGCACCAAAAAGAAACTGAACCCTAACTTTACAGGCCTATTGAAACTGCTTTTGGAAGTTTAAAAACGCTTTCTGACAAATAAAAGCATTTCAAACTATGTCTGGCATAAAAACTTTTTAAGTATTTTAAATCGAAGAAGCGTGGTGCAAGTGCTTCTTCATCATACACTTCCAAATGCTTTTTCAGCAAGCACTTAGATTTGTCATGCAAATTTCAACCTGTTTCTAATAAACGCATTTCTCGAAAAGCCCTTGCGAACAATGGTGCTTCCTACAACAGTCCTAAACGGACCCTAAACCGAGGTGATTAAATTAGTCATACCAGTTGATTGCAAACAGTAAGTCGGGTTTGAAGAAGTTAACTAGTTTATGAAAATATATTATGCAAAGTAGGGATCAAGAGAAAATTTTAGAGAAACGGCATAACTTACTTAACTGAGATGAACTCTCTCAGAAAAAATTTAGCCAAATAAGGCAAGGGCAGAACCTAAACGCAACAATATGTCTGCTTAAAACTGAGCAAAAAAAGTAAACATTCAAAACTAGAGGATAAATCTATTGTATCTGCAAAACTTGTAGCTGATCTTCCGTATCAAAATCGTTTCCTCATCCTTTGCAAAGTCACGGGACGCCACATCAAAGGACGCATTCGAAGGATCTTAAGAAAGGAGAAAAAATGGATCAGCCGCACTATCATGAAGCTGCATACCGCTGATGGAGAACATACTTCACAACTTCGTAGAAGGAAACCACAATCCCAACAGAAGGGCCTGCACGGCCAACACGAGGACCAACTCCTGTAAACAATCCCTTCAGCCCTCCACCCCTGTACCAAAGTAAAGATTAGTGCAAGTGTCATTACTAGGAAAGATCTAAATGACTCATCGGATGCCTATCACTGAAATTTATAGATTAGACGGATACCTCCAAATCTCCAGAAGTGTTTGCCGTGTCGTCATTTTCATTGCCCTGATTGGATTGTTCTGATTTTGTAATATTCAAAAAAGAAATGGAGATAGTTAAGAGCAGAGTAAAGATACACAAAAAAGTGCAATAATTTTCCCCAAAAAAACATATAGAATTGCTAATGCTATTATCATAAGCAGCACCGTCATTATGCTATTTTTTTCCTTTGATTTCATTCATCTAATCAGTTTTCGAAAAGTTTGGGAAAAGCATCAAACTCTTTTACTTTTTCAGTTTCCTTTCTGTGGTTTTCAAAACTTTCATAAGCACCACATGTTCATCAAAAGAAGTTCCTGCTTATCAAGAGATCCATTCAGAACAGAACACAGAGAAGCAAATTACCTCTATCTGCCTTCGGGTTTTTGCAACATCCAACGGACATGTAGCTGCAGCAGCAAGGCTTCCTGCAACAAAAGCAGCGGAAAAATTTGCCCCAAGGATATTGAGTGCGCTGGCTTCATCACCCACCAGACCAAGAAGTTTTCTCCTGAGCTGTTCAGACAGAAAAAACATTTTGTCAAAGCAAGTAAAGATACAAAAGAATAAGCAATCAGAAGAATGAATCCTTACTGGCTCAAGGGTTGCCCAACAGATTCCTGAGAAGGGAACATCACGAGCAAGTTGTGCTCCCATACCCGTCCACAGGACGCGATAACCTTGCACTGTTAAAGGAGAGACTATATCAAAATCATTAACTTCAAAAAAATAATAACTGAAGCCAAAGCAGCAAACCGTTCTCAAAAAATGCATAATGAGATGTCTCATTGTCACTTATGTCACTTCAGGTCTTAATTTGTATTCATGGACAAGTTAATGCAGGAGTGATTCTATTTAAGCTAAAAAAATTTCTCAGTAATTCCCCCAAGTTATTTCATAAAATTTTAACCTCTACAAATTTAAGGTAAAAAATCTACTTTGCCAATTTCTGAAGTTCGAAAAGAAAAGGATAAAAAATGGATCTGAGAAATGCAGGAAAAATGGACTTACAGTTGCTCTGAACATTACTTGTGGTCTTGACATTAGAGACGACGCCAAATAAAGTCTTCAAAACACCAGGAGGCTTCCCGCCATTTTGCATCACTTTGAATGCCTATTAACAATTTTTTATAAATTAAAATAAATAAAGGTACCAGAAACCTCCACAACTCGGCTCTGAAAGTCAGACCAAAATTTGCCAAAATACATCTCAGAAAACATCCATAACATGAAAGCAGAACAAAATTAAGCTTAATATGAAGTTCTAAACTTCTAAGTTACCTGCATGCGAGTTCTAGCAAGTTCAATAGGATAGCAAGTTGCACATGCTAATGAGCGTGCCAAAGAACCAGCAACTAGCGGGACATAAGCTGTCATGCTTGGTGCATTATGGGCAGTGAATTCCTCTAACCGGTTGCGAAACACATCATAGCATGGTAGGTAAATTCCCACCTGATTAACAAAAAGGCAAGTCACATAAATGAAAGATCAATGGTATGCCCAAGAGGAAACCAACTAAGACCTGATAACATTAAAAACTTACTGTTGGAACAGCGAGGGCTAACCCTGCATTTGTGCCTCTCCATAGCCTTGCAAATCCTTCCTGCAATATCACTCTCCAAAGTCAAAATCACGAACAAGCACAGTGGAGATGAAGGCGACTACTTAAACAGGCATGGATAAGCACTATGCATATATATCATGCTTTATGAACAGGAACTAACAAAGCAATATAATCACGAATAATTAAGCAGGTGCACACTTTTAACTACAGTTCTCTTTTCATGAACATTGGACATCATTAATATATCTAAAACAGTGCCGCAAATCCATCAACCTGTCTAATGATTTTGTAGAAGACATCCAATGTGCCTTTGTACTGAAAACAATCTGGAGGACATATTGAAACAGTGCCTTGAATTCCAGCACGCGTGCATGATGGTGAACACCTCAGATCCGCAAACATCTGAGCACACAAAAAATAAACAAACAATAGTGAGAAAAGTAGAACAAAATTATTTCTGCTAAACCAACAGAAAATAAAAGGGAAAAATCCAAGCACATATCTCAGCCTCTCGGGCAATTTCAACAACCTTGGGAAAATACATATATGTAACTCCTTGTACTCACAATAACACTAACATTACAAATGTCAGTTAACTGAAGAAACAAAGAAATTAAAAGGTTTCATGCCGAGACACCAATGCAAGTAATAAACACAACTTATCACATGATCAAATAGTAGAGTCTATCAAACCACCACAGCGACATATGTACACCATTTCATTTCGCATTACCGATAAACCACAATAACAACACGAGCAACCAGAATAAGGGTTAAGAATCTCATTGTCCACAAGTATGGCAACCATACCATGTTCGGCCCGAAATACGCCATCCGACTAATGACATTACTTAGCGGATGCGAGTAAGGAACCCCAGCTGCCTGAGCTTGTAGCCTCGTCTGCAACAACACAAAAACACAACATTTGCTCAGTCCGTGATTCCAACAGGAAGCTTTCATATTAATGTTTCATTAAAACAACCAAAAATTTTATCAGTCTTTCATTTTTTTGGTAAAATTTTAACACCCATATAGCAAAAATACCCAAAATTCAACATTTCAGTTCTTCCCCTGCTACTAAATTGGATTAAATCCTAAAATAAATAAAATTAAAATCAAAGACAATGAATGTCGGTTTCGTTTTACACTTTCTTCTCAAATTAGGGTTTAGGGGGCGTACCTTTACAACATCAAGCGGATTAACAATAATCGCCGATAAAAATGCAGCCCCCGCCGCCGAGAAAGCTCGCTCAGCAACCCCCAATTGCCAGTCCGACGTGCTGGGAGGCTGCGCCGCAGAGAATTCCGCCCCATCTCTAACCGTAACGATGGATTCCAGGCCTGACAAATCTCCGCCGTCAATCCCAACCGACTGCGTTTGCTCCGTGCTCATCCATGGATTCTGGGCTCGCTCCAACTCCACCATCTTATTCGCCGCTCTCTTTGATCAGTATGACCCGACAAAATGGAAATATTTTTGTTTTTAAATGAGAAATTGGAAACAAATAAAAAAATTAAAAAAATGGTCTATTTTTTGTTTTGTTTTTCCGAATTGCTTGGAGAGGGGGAAAGTAGAGAGAGAGAGAGGAGCAGTAATCAAAAGGGTTACCAGAAAGTAAGGCGGGCAAGAGGAGAGAGAGAGAGAGAGGGAGAAGAAGCGTATGAGCTGCGTGGAATTTGTGAGGGCCACGTTTGGCAGCGTCTGTGAGAGCGACTATTTTTGGTAGTAAAACCTACTGGTGAAACGGAAAACTACTATATACTACCCGCAATTTTAAAAAAATTTAAAAATTTAAAGTCAAAATAATGGGCATTTTTTAGGTGACTAGCGTTTAGGTAACGACGTTTGTTTAACATTAAGTGATGATCTAAACAAATGTTGAAGATGGTTTTCATTGACACGCTATTTATAAAACTCTGAATCCTCAAAAATATTTAAGTTAAAACCCTCTTCAATATTAGTCTACATTATCACTGAACACTAGGCACAACTGAGTAAACAAAATAAAATTGCACTTAACGCAAGTATTGTCATATTTATTTAGTTTGCTTTGATTTTAAAAATAAAATTTAGTGATATTCTTTTTCACTTGTAAGTAAGATGTTTTCGGTTCGAAACTAATTTATTCTCTATTAGATATATCGTTGTATTCGAAAAAATTTATTAACAAATACGATATTTGGTTTCTTAAAATAGATTGGTTTTGAAACGAACCATTGCCAACCTCCTTTTTAAAATTCCAATTATTTCCCATTTTTTAAATTTTGCTCTTAGCATATTAACAACAATTTAATTATCAAGATACTTATGTCAAACTAGAAAATCAATTTATTAAGAAATTAATTTCTCACAATTTCACTTTCACTTCACCTCCCTTCTTTCTTCGACTGCTCAATACATGCATAGCATATGTGCAGTTGCTAGTATTTCTTATGCTGATGATTTTTACCCGGAGCCGTGATTTTGGTGGAAACAAACAGGGCCGTGTAGTTTGTTCAAGAGATTTGACCGTTGATCACTTTCTTCTAGAGCGTTCGATTGTGCGTTAGACTAGATGTGGCGCGACTCTGGCTATGGAATAAATGACACCAAGCAAAGCTACACTTTTCTTCCCATATTTAGTATTTAATTCTTTTTCTTCATGGACCACTAGTTGTTTACAACTTGGGAACAGAAATGACAAACATGTAAAATGGGAAGATTGACAAATATGATATCTTTTATATATATATATATATATACAAAGGAGTCCATTTTTGCTCACCCCCTAACCAGGGTGACCGTTACCTCCCTTCCAGATTTACGCCACGTGTTTAAAAATCTAACTATAGTTAATCTATTCTCTTCAACTATTTAATATGCAAAAAAATAATAATTAAACTAATTAAGCACAAAACTTACCATTTATTCTCTCTCATTATCTCCTCATCAAATTAAACAATTGATTGACAATAATATACCCTTTCCCGTCCTGCCTCCTTCAGCTAGGGGTGCAACTCGGGCGGGTTGGATGGTCAACCCAACCCTAACCCAATCTTTACAATTCAAGTTTGAGTTGGGTTCGGGTTCATATGGGTTTAGTTGGGTTCGGGTTTTAATTAGGTTTGGGCTTATTCGGGTTAGGTTCGGGTTCGCCCAACTTTATCGAGTTCAATCTTATAACACCTTATTTTGCATGATTTTTCAAATTTTAAATCAAACAACGTCAAAACTAGTTAAAATTTCATTTACATACAAAAGTTAAAGCAAACAACTTGAAGACAATTTATAATGTTTCAACCATGCAAAGTTGGAATTAAATTACAAGACGTATACCAAAGGTTCAACCAAAAGAAATGTAAAAGTAACACTATCATTCATTAATTATCAATATGAAAGCAAACAATACACTTCAAGTATAGTCATTCCAAAACTTATACATAACTTATATAATATAAAGGGAGATGGGTAATATATGCATAAGCGAATTCGGGCTCAAACTAGGGTTGGGTTTGGGTTGACATGGGCGTGCAAGGCATCAACCCAACCCAACTCAATAAATGATCGGGTTGAGGTCGGGTTGGGTTTGGGCGGATTTTTTCTTCATTCTAACCCACCCGATTGGGTTTGAAATCAGGTTGGGAATGAGCGAATTCGAGTTGACCCAACCCAAGTTGCACCCCTACCTTCAGCTATGACATAGCAAAAGAAATTAAAAGATGAAGTATGTAACCAAAGAAATGTTAATTTGGTTCCAACTGATTTGACGCACTATCAATAAATTGAAGCAGGAGCACCACCCAATTCTAACTTTTTCTTATCTTGACACACCTCGACCCAGATATCTCGAAGGGTATCGAAATCGAGGCATGCTGGGCGACACCCCGGAGGATGACGAAAGCCATGTCATGCAGACTAAGTGGAATTTCTGAATAAAATAAAACCAAAGTCTGGAATTATTAAAATTATGCAGCAGAGAACGCATAAGTACGGGTAGAACCCTCGATACATAGCATGAGATGTTCAGAGCATAGATAAATACAGTAAAGAAAGTAGGAATTATTCTCATCCTGAACATGATGGATAAAGCATACTAGCAGGAGGAAGAAATCCTACATTTATCTGGTGCGGAAGTCGTAAACACCGGAATGGTTGCGTTCACCACTAATCCAGCTACTACGTCCTGGAGGGGCGCAAAACAGAAGGTGCGAGTAGGCAAAAATAAACATTTCTTAAACTTTTGTTTTTCATAACATAATAACCCATCTTTTAAAATTCCTGTATAGCTTCCCAAAATCATACTACGTATAGTATGAAAATTTTCAAAGATATGGATAAATACCTTTATCTCAACATAATATAATATTCGACGTCAAAACAGTATAAAGGCAGCAAGGCCAAAGGTATAAGTACCAAATCTCAACATATAACATACTCAACAACATTGAAATGTATAATACGATATGCTCATCGATAAAACTGTATAAAGGCATCCATGCCAAAGGTATGAGTAAATATCAATATCTCAACAACATTTATAATATGCTCATCAATGTATGCAGACACACAAGCCCATGTAGAAAGTAACTACATGGAACAGGCTAGGTGTAATAAATATATACTCGGTACTACGATCACGTGAACATACACGTGAAGGCTGGTCTTGGCCCGGACGAGTACTAGACACCGGTGAATGCATGTATGATGAGCAGATAAAATACACATAATCATGCCATTGCAATTTCACAAGCCTCAACATAATATAATTTCTTTATACTTAAATCATAAGTAAAAGCATGGCATGATAGAAAATAAGTCATGAAATCACAGTGAGAAATAGTATAAATAATATCAGTTTCTCAAAACAAAGCCCACTCACTGATATGTAGTTGGGTCGTAGCCGCCTTGCCTTGCCAGACCCCCATGTACTCCTCGTGGTAAGTCTCACCTATATGAGATATCACTATAGTAATGATTAAACTCATAAAGGTTACTAATTAAAATAATAAACGACATTTATCCTTGGTTTGCTCAACACGGAGGTCCAAAACACTCCGAAAAATACCATACGTACTGCCCAGAGGTAGTACGCGTCGTCACGAGTCGCCTCGAAGTGATGAAAGTCGAAAAAGTGCTCCCACACGCCCACACGCACTGCCCACGCGCGGTCAAATAAAGTTAGTCAAACTAACGGCATTAGTTGACGCCGTTAGATTTAACAGAAGATTCTGGCATCTCCGTTAAATCTAACGGAATATTCCTAACGGCATTAAAAAGAATATTTTCCGCTCTGGACCGGTTGCTGATGTCAGCGATGACGTCACTAGCCGGTTGCCGCTACAACTATCTCCAGCCGCCGGCCAACTCGTCGAAAATCTGGGAAATTTTCTAAAATTCCTAACTTCTTCATTTCTCAACCATTTTACATGGTCCACATGTCAAAATGAAGCTAGAGAGAAGGGGAACACAATTTTACCTATTTAGAGTCCAAAAATTGGTCGGAAATTGGCCGGAAAACCTCAGTTTATGAACGAAGTTCAATCTACCTCAAAACACAACCAAATAACATGATCTTAGTATGAAAATCTATCTACTCAACACGAGGAAACTAAAGGTGGTGGTTAGGAACCTCACCTAGGTCGGTATTTTTGCGAAACTCACCGGAAAAGTCTGGTTCTTCCGTGTGCGATTACCACCAAACGGTAAAGAATTTGGGCAAACGGCTTGCATCATTGAACAAAGTGAGTTACAACGAACAAGATGGTGGTGATGGTTTGGCTCGGTTCGACCGATTTTGTGTGGCCACTGTGCACTTTTCTTACCGGGAGAAGAAAGAGAGCGGAAAAAAAGAGTGGGGAAAAGAAAGAGATTAGGGGAAAAAAGAAGGGATTTTTCCCAAATTAGATGGGCAACTGGGTACCCGCACCACCATATTTCCATAACAGGAAATAATATTTAAACGTACGTAACGTTTCCGTTACACGTCGAATTTTCGTCTCGTTCACGCTCCCACGCTCATAAGAAAGAGTACTACAAGAATACAACAAGTAAGAATTCAAAATTCATAAAGAGATCAAACGTCCACGTAGGACTTTCACTTAACCCGTTCAAGGGCAATTTGGTAACTTTACACGTTCCAAAAATAAAATACAATAAAAATTAGGGACGGGTTCTCACATATCTCATGCCATTTGGTGCTTCTTTTTTTTCCTTCCCATCTGTTGGTGGTGTAGTAGGATGTTGGTGTAGAAGAAGAGTTAATCTCATGAAAAAAGGAAAAAAAGAAGAAGAAGTGAAGTTGTGCTGTTTGCCGAGAAGAGAGAAAGAGAAATAAGATAATTTAATCAAATCTTTAATTGATAGGATAACAAGGAATGAATAAATGGTAAGTCTTTTTTTTTCCATAAAAGTTTAATCAAATGCATAGTTAATCATAGGTTGGTTAAAGAGACACGTGGCGCAAATCTGGAAGAGGGCAACGGTCACCCTAGGTTAAGAGGGTGAGAAAAAACGGACTCATATATAAAAGGAGAAGGCAAAAAGGTGGAGCTTTCATAATATCTAAATTGTCCTTCTTTCATTAGGATTTCAAAAAAAAAAATTATATATATATATGACACATCCCGATCCTGACACGTCAGGTGTCGGGAAGTGCTGACCGACACGTGTTAAATGACGAAAGCCAATTATGCATGTATATGAGAAAAAGTGAATAGATTTAGAGTTGGAAGCAAAAGTTAGAGTGCGGTGATGGGTAAAATCCATTATTACAGGTGCATAACAGTCAGAGCATAGTAAATAGTGCAAGGAATATAAACATTCACATCCTTGTGAGGATGGATAAGTAGAAATTAATTAAAAGTAGGAGCAAATCCTACATAATCCGGAGACACTGTCAGAACCACCAACCACAGCCGAAGCAAGCCCACGTCTCACTGGAAATCAAATCCGCCACTAAGTCTTGGAGGGGCGCAAAACATAAAAAGGTGAGTGGGTCAAAAAGCAAGGTTTGATAAAACCTTTGTTTTCAAGAGCATACTATCCCCTCGCTGGAAAACATGTATAGTTTTTTAAAATATGTCATACTCCCCGGTATGATCCTTAAAATACTATAATAGTAATACGGGTACTCCCCGATAATCAAACTAAAAGCTCAAAACACGGGTACTCCCAAAAAATCTGACTGACTGCTCAAAACACGGGTACTCCTCGAAAATCAGACTGACTGCTCAAAACACGGGTACTCCCCGAAAATCTGACTAACTGCTCAAAACACGGAAAATCCCCGAAAATCAGACTGACTGCTCATCCATATGTAAACACACAAGCCCAAGTAGATAAGCTACGAGGAACAGGCTAGGTATATGAGTAATACGCTAAGTACTACAATGACGCAAGTCTAACGTTAATCGCTGTGCACAAAGTGCGTTACACAAGTTCGAGTTGCCTTATGCAACCTAGAACAGGCTAGTACCTACAATGGATCCAAAGTTGCGTAGCGGTACTGGTAGTGACATCTCTAAACGTCAAGGCTAGTCCTGGCCACAAGACTGAGTACTGATACCCGGGGTGTTATACATGTACTGATGAGCAACAGTATAGAAACATGTATGGCAATATAATATGAATATTCTACCTCCAACATTCGCATATGATATGAGCCACGCTAACAAATTAAAGAAAGCAGTGAAAACCATACATAATAATACATTTATCAAAACAAAGACCCACTCACTCACCTGTAAGTAGCCGGGTCGTAGCCCATCTGTCCTAGGTAGCCCCGATAGTCCTCTGGATAAGTCTCATCTTTATGAGATGTCACTATAGTAATGATTAAACTCATAAAGGTTACTAATTAAACTAATTAATTAAACCTATCATTTGTTTGCTCAACATGGAGGTCCGAAACACTCCGAAAAATACCATACTTACTGCCCCTAGGTAGTACACGTCGTCACAAGTCGCCTCGCGTTAATGAAATTCAAAAATAAGGTCCCACGCACTGGTCAACGCGCCAGTCAACTGACAGCGTCAGTTAACAGCGTTAGATCTAACGGAATATTCCAGCATCTCCGTTAAATTTAACGGAATATTCCTAACGACGTTAAAAGGAATATTCTCGGTCGCTGACATCACCGCCCGGTTTGGACCGGTTGCTGACGTCACCGGTCTGTCGCCGTCGCTGTCGCCGGAATTTTGGCCGGTTTCTGGAAAATTTTCAAATCTCCATAACTTCTTCATTTCTTGGCCATTTCACGTTATTTATACCAAAATGAAGCTAGAGAGGAGTAGAATGAAGGTGTACCTTTGGTTTGGCCGTACAAGCTCGGAAAATGGCCTGTAATTTCCTCGAAAGGCCGCGGCTACTGTAGCTTCGTCGATCTACGTCAAAACTCGACCAAATCAAGCAAACGACATATGAAAATTCATCTACTCAACGAGAGGAACCCAATGGTGGTAGTTAGAAACCTCACCTCAGTCTAGAATGGCCGAGAAAATCGCCGGGAATGTCCGGTTCTTCCGTGAGCTTTTCCCGTCAAACGGTTGGGAGTTGGGACGAACGGTTTGCACCGTTGAGTCCAGGGAGTCGAGATGAAAATGGTGGTGAATTTAGTTCGCCTCGGTTCAACGGTTTTTCGTCGACGTGCACTGTGCACATATGGTGAGAACGAGAGAGGGAGAGAAAGAGAAATGAAAATAAGGATAAAGAAGAAAAAATGACGGGGAAGAGGGAAGGAAAAAGGTATTTTGGGTTTTGGGGGTATTGTGCACCCACCAAAACAGTAAGATCACACGATCCTGTGTACAAAATAATCACGCACGTGTCCAAAATATCCCCCGAAAATTATTTTATAATAAATTTTTTATGGGATGTTACATATATGTAGTGGGACTGTGAGTGGTTAATAAGTTCATTATTTTTCAAAACTTATTTTAATAAAAAACAATAATAACTAATAAGTAAAATTAAAAAAAAAAAATATATATATATATATATATTATCAAATAAAATAAATATATTTGTAGTGGGACTGTGAGTGGTTAATAAGTTCATTATTTTTCAAAACATATTTTAATAAAAAATAATAATAACTAAGAAGTAAAATTAAAATATATATCTTATCAAATAAAATAATAAATAAATAAAATCAATTTCCGCACGTGTACTAGTTTGGTTTAAGTGTAAAATCTAATAAGTGGTGGATTGTCATAGTAGTTAGAGTTTTCTTTTTAACTCACTACGTCTCGAATTTAAAATTTTTCCTTTTTTCCCAATGTAGATTAGTGTTATTTATGTGGGTAAAAAGGGTAAAATTTGATTTTTTTTTTTTTTCTTTCAATAGTTATGTGGGGCTATGAGGGAAACAGAAGAGAGAGTGGGAGCCTTGAATCTGAGTGAGGAGAATCACAAAAGGTGTTTGATTTTCACTATAACACTATTGGATAATTTCTAATTTCCCAATGAAAAATTTCATTTTGAATCTAAAGGTTTTCATGCAATGACATATTGTTCATAAGATTTGAACTTATGTAATGATTAATTGTACAATAAAACAAGGGTTAAACTCACTTTACTACCTTCAAGTATCGTGAAATTCTCACTTTGCTACCCTTAGTTTTTTTCGTCTCACTTTCATACCTAAAGTTTGATTTTTCTGACACTTTCATACCTCCGTTGGTATTTTCGTTAAGTTCTCCGTTAAAGCTGACGTGGCACTGTGGACAATTAAAAAAAAAATGTCGTCTCCGAATTCTCCTCCGGCATTTGTTGCAATTCCTAGGAACCCACCACAGCCATTAACTCCTCCCTCCCATCATCCTCTCTTTCCTTCCCTCTCACTCATTCCCTCCCTCCCTCTGAAGCAAGAGCCAGCCACCTCACACCACCGGCAAGCGCGTCGGGGGAAACACCACAACCATGGCCACCATCAACGACCTGCCGGAGGCCATACTCTCCATCGTCATCACCTTAGTTTCCGACACCCGGAACTCGCTCTCCCGCGTCTGTAAAAAGTTTCGGAGCATGGAGAGGGCCACGCGTGCCTCTCTCACCCTCCTGGGCAACGCGTGCGACCTCCACCGGATCCCGATTTGCTTCACAGCTGCGACCCACCTCGACCTCTCACTCTTATCCCCATGAGGCCACGCTCTGCTCTCCCCATCTGCCGCCAACACCGACCCTCTTCTCCTCGCCCAGCGCCTCCGTGACGCATTCTCATCTGTCACCTCACTCACCGTCTATTCCCGATCTCCCTCAACCGTCCAGATCGTCTCCCATCTGTGGCCTAGATTGGGCCGCGTCAAGCTCATCCGCTGGCATCAACGGCCCCAATCGCCTCTTGGCGCCGACTTCGATCTTCTATTCTCAAAATGTCAATCTTTCTCGGAGCTTGACTTGTCGGAGTTCTACTACTGGACGGAGGACCTCCCGTCGGTTCTGGAAGCCCATCCCAGCGTGGCTTGATTTCTCACCAAGCTCAATCTCCTGACGACGTCGCTGTCGATTAAGAACTCGGTCGATTTGACGGACATGGGGTTGATTGAGATTACGAGAGGGTGTTGCAGATTGGCCAAATCTGGAGGAGATTCAGATTCGGGTTAAAGGGGATTCAGATTCGAGTAACTAACATTAAGGAATGCATCATTTCCCAACAGAATACAAACCCAACTGAATCTGATTGCTCAATTTGACAAAAAAAATGTTCAAAATCCAAGTTGTCAGCTGTCAAAATTCCGAAAATCAAATTAGAAACATGGGTTCTTCATTTCCAAGTAAAAAATATTCAAAACTACCCACTGAACGAAGCATAACATAAAATAGAGGGAAATTAGAAAAAAAAAATAGAGAAAATTGAAATGAAATTTGGCAATTTTGGAACCTGTTTGCGGTTATCCGAGAAGAGGCAAGAAAACCTGCTGCGGCACTTGAGCTTGAACAGCAGAGAATTCCAGTCTTGGGTTGCTTCATTTTGGCGGGAAGTAACAGTCGGCAGCGGGGGAGTGGAGGAGGACGACGACCGAAAGAGTAGGGTTTGGGCTTGGGATGGTGGCTGGCTCTTGCTTAAGAGGGAGGGAGGGAATGAGTGAGAGGGAAGGAAAGAGAGGATGATGGGAGGGAGGAGTTAATGGCTGTGGTGGGTTCCTGGGAATTGCAGCAAATGCCGAAGGAGAATTGGGAGACGACATTTTTTTTTTTTTAATTGTCCACAGTGCCACGTCAGCTTTAACGGAGAACTTAACGAAAATATTAACGGAGGTATGAAAGTGTCAGAAAAATCAAACTTTAGGTATGAAAGTGAGACGAAAAAAACTAAGGGTAGCAAAGTGAGAATTTCACGATACTTGAGGGTAGTAAAGTGAGTTTAACCCATAAAACAAAAACCAGGTGTCATGAGCCATGACTTTGTATGAACATATATGTATATATTTTATAGAACTTTGAATCAAAATATTACAATCAATCCTACAGAAAATCCCTAAACCTAAAAAAAATAAGGCAAATTAGGATTAAATACCAAGTGGATAATGGTTTTAAGAAAAAGTACCAACTTTAAGGAAAAGTACCAAAGCCCACCCATTTCTTTGGATTAAGCTATGCTTTGTGGACCAAGATATTTATAAGAATTGTACATTTACATGTTTGCCTCCATTGCACAATACCCAAGTCCACCTAACTCACTCGCCGGAAAGGTTGCCGGAAAATCTCTGGCGCCGGCAACATCTCGCCGGCCACCGCCGGACTTCACCACCACCACAGATGGAGCCCTCACATAGAAAATTGGGAATAAAAATTAAAAATAATGTCTACATGAAAACTTGAACCCCTCAACCTCATGCATAAAGTAAATACATTTTGCCAACTCAACTACACCAACTTTTTTGTGTATTTTCATGTTATAAAATATTTATATCATTCTAACAAGCATATCAAACTTTTTGTTGTTGTTGTTTTTTTTAAAAGAAAAAACCTTTTGTGAGGTATTTAATAATTTATTTCAACCATACAACTTAAACGAAACCAATTTACTAACTCAACTATCATAGATTTTTCTCCTCCTCAATCATATTTGTTAAAAATGACAGATAATTTTATGTCACTATTGAGTAGTGACATCAAAATAATAACATTAGATGTAATTTTTTTTTCCTTCCTCAATCATATTTGTCAAGAATGATTGATATCTTCAAGTCACTGTTGAGAGTGACATGAAAATAATAATATTAAATGTATTTATTTTTTCTCAATCAAATTTGTTAAGAATGATGAATAACTTCAAGCCAATAATAACCAATAACCTCAAAATAATAGTATAAAACATAAATTTCTCTCCTCCTTAATCATATTTGTTGTGAGAGTTACTGATTTTTTAGAGCTTTTAAAAAGAAGAAAATTCAGTTGACATTATTTTTCAAAACATCACTATTTCACAGTGACATGAGAGTGAAAATGTTTTAAAAAAATCAACTCATGCATGTAAATTTAAAGGTTCCAATTGTTTGGCACAAGTGTTTTTTCTTTTTTATTGAGCATCTAAATTATCATTACGAATCATTGATCATTGTTTTTCATATGTATATACAATTAAAATGGAGAATTGTTGACAATTGCATGAATTTTTCAAAAGTCACTAGTAGACAGTGACATGAGTTTGAACTAAATAAATATTAAAAAAATGTAATACTTATCATAATTAGTGTTTTGGTGTAGTGGTACAAGTGATTGTTTTGCACATGGAGGTCATGGGTTCAAATTCAATTGAAAACATTTTTTAAATTATTTTTGAGAGAAAGCAACCACTTGAAAGTCACTTGACATGAGAGTGAACTAAATAAATATTAAAAAAATGTAATAGATATTATAAATGATGGTTTGGTGTAGTGGTACAAGTGGTTGTTTTGCACATGGAGATCTTGGGTGCAAATCCAATTGAAGGTATTTAAGAAATTATTTTTATGGCCGCCGGAAAAGTTCACCGGCCGGTCACCATCGCCGGAAACTCTGGTCGGCCGGTCTTGTTGACTTTTCAATTGGTACCTAAACTAAAAATGTGGTTTTTTTTTTTTTTTTTTGTAGAAATAGTATTTAAAATTGCCTGAAATAATATTACAATCAATAAAGAAATGTGTTTTTTTTTTTCTCACTGAATTCAATTAGCCACCCTAAGTTTTAATTTGATCCCTTATTGAAAAGGGTGGTTCTGAAACCCAAAGGCATCAATTACGACCTTTTGTTTTCTTAGGATTACGACCTTGTTTTTGACTCAAAAATGTAAAGCATGTTCGACCAAATTAACAAAGGACGATATCGTGCATACAAATATAAAACTGTTAAATTAACCATATAATTTTCAAGAATGATAATTAATAACTCCGACGGAGAGACAAAGACAGCGGCAGATGTTGATCAAATTAACCCCTATATAGCGTCATTTCAAGATAGTTACCATCCACATACCACGACAATTATAGATATTAGACCAACAAAATTAACAGCTAGCTAGCTAGCTTGCTTAAAAACCCAGAAAATTGATGGGTTAATTTGTCTAGGACGTTGAAGATAAATTTGATCTCTTGGATGCCACAACCATCCAATAACTTCGATCTCCCAATTCATGTTACCATTATTATTGAAAGAAAACTAGCAATCCATTCCAATATCTAAAGCAATTTTTCAGTGTACGTACCTGAAACACAGTCACGTGATGTTCTACTCAAATTCTAATGTGTGGATTCATTTTTCATTAATATACTTTAGAAGTGTGACATATCAATCATGTTGTATACTCTTATTATAACACGTAGAAGGACCCGATACCCATGTGTTTACTCTAATTGTGGCTATGAATATTGTTGGACTATATCAAGTTTTGTCATTGATTAAACCATAATTTTAATTAGAATAAACCATTTTATTACAAATTCACAATCTAAGCATAAAGCACATATGTAGAATATCCTTGATACGTACCCTTTGTGATTTCTTGTAGTTCTCTCAAAACCTAGGTATAAACGTCCGTCCCTGTAATATATACTTATTACTTAGCCATCAATAATTCCTACAAATTAGCACCTATATATAAAATCATCATCGCCAACTACACCAGCACCAAACACACAACTAAGAGTAGAGTATAAGGCCCCAGTTTTGAATTACCAAAATGGCCTTAGCCGTGCTGCATGCACTGGACTCAGCCAAGACGCAATGGTACCACGTGACGGCCATTGTCATCGCCGGAATGGGTTTCTTCACCGACGCTTACGACCTCTTCTGCATCTCCACAGTCTCCAAACTCCTCGGCCGACTTTATTACTACGACCCTAGTTCCCCAAAGCCGGGGAAGCTCCCACCGAACGTCAACAACGTCGTGATAGGTGTTGCCCTAGTTGGAACCCTATCGGGCCAGCTCGTATTCGGGTGGCTCGGTGACAAGCTAGGCCGAAAGAAGGTCTACGGAATAACCCTAATCATGATGGTTATTTGTGCCATTTGCTCCGGCCTATCATTTGGCTCCTCAGCAGGCTCTGTTCTGACAACCTTGTGCTTCTTCAGGTTTTGGTTAGGGTTTGGTATAGGCGGCGATTATCCTCTCTCCGCCACGATCATGTCCGAATACGCCAACAAAATGACTCGTGGGATGTTTATAGCGGCGGTGTTTGCGATGCAGGGTGTTGGGATCATTTTTGCCGGGTTGGTGTCTATGATCTTGTCTAAAATCTTCCTCGGCATGTATCCTGCACCGGCATTCAACGACAGCCCAGTGGATTATTCGCGAGTGTTGTCCACGCAGCCACAGGGGGACTATCTGTGGCGGATTGTGCTTATGCTTGGAGCTTTGCCCGCACTTGCCACTTACTACTGGAGGATGAAAATGCCTGAAACAGGTCGGTACACCGCCTTGATTGAAGGCAACGCCAAACAAGCAGCTGCTGACATGGGTAAGGTTTTGGAGATCGAAATCCAAGCTGAACAAGATAAGTTGGCACAGTTCAAGGCTTCCAATGAGTACCCATTATTATCCAAGGAGTTCTTTAGGCGTCACGGAAAACACCTAATTGGTACGTGCATGATAATATCCTTCATATATACTACTCTTTTTTACCTTGTCAAAACATCAACTATGTCCCAAATACTGTAAATTAGTAACACAATACCATATAAACTTGGTCTCAAACAAGATATATATTAATTAGAATAAAAACATTGGATTTGTATATTTTAGGATTGAGAATTTACATAGAATATTTCTCTAGATATCTTATCGATCGATGTTTGCTATATGCCTCAGGTACAACAACTACTTGGTTCTTGTTGGATATCGCCTTTTACAGCCAAAACCTAACACAAAAGGACATTTTCCCAGTGATGGGTCTCACTCAAAAGGACGTCGAGGTTAACGCGCTTAGCGAAATGTTTGAGACCTCTCGAGCAATGTTAGTAATTGCGTTTTTCGGCACCTTCCCTGGTTACTGGTTCACCGTCTTCTTCATCGAGAAGCTAGGCAGGTTCAAGATCCAACTTGTGGGATTCTTCATGATGTCTTTGTTCATGGCCATTATAGGCTACAAATATGACGACCTCAAGAATAACAAGTACATGTTTGGAACCTTGTACGGCCTCACTTTTTTCTTTGCCAACTTTGGCCCCAACAGCACCACGTTTGTGCTTCCGGCTGAGCTGTTTCCGACTAGGGTTAGATCCACGTGTCACGCGTTGAGTGCGGCGGCGGGGAAGGCCGGGGCCATGGTGGGCGCATTTGGGGTGCAGTACTATACTTTGAAAGGTGAGGTGGCGCAAATTAAGAAGGCTATGTTCTTCTTGGCGTTTACTAACATGCTAGGGTTTTTCTTCACATTCTTGGTCACTGAGACCAAAGGCCGGTCCTTGGAGGAGATCTCGGGTGAGGATGGTGGCGGCGATCACGCAGCTGGAACACAGATGACTGGTACCAATACATCAGCGACAACCGCGACGACGTACTAGGTAGTTAATTAAGGAGTTTGATTAGCTAGCAAAACGTTACTATTCAGTTAGAAAATATATCAAATAAATTAGCTCGAGCAAATTTGTGGTCATTTGCTCTGATATCCATGCCCTAGCATACCAATAAGAGCCAATAAGAGCCGCTATATATAAGTGTTCGGAACTTTAAAGTCGAGGAAAAAACAGAGATGGATGTTGTAGCGAAAAGAAAGAAAAAGTTTGAGTTTGTGTGAGGTTTGTATTTATTTATTTCATTTGAATTTCTCATGTAACATGCGTGAAATGAAAATGAAAATGTGCGTATATGTTTGCTACTGTACTATATGAAGATAAAATAATGGTTTTAGGCCACTACTTCTGAATCGTCAAAATATCTAGACTCATTTCGCCCCTTTGAATAGAGGATATAGTAATTTCTCTTAGATTTATCAATCTAAGCAGGAGACAATATACGTTGATGTTATTGATTATTTTTTTATTTAAAGAATCATCCCATCTCAATTGAAAATACAAATACAAATACCTTTTTAGGAATAAATCAAACTCCGCTTTTTTTTCTCTATTAAAAAAGAGCTTTGTAATGAGCAAAATGATTAGGTTAGTTTAAATTCAGTATATATTTCACTTGTCACTAGAGTTAAATTACAAATTGAATAATAGTCTTTTGATTAAATATTCACGTTATCATTAATATTAAATTTATATTTTCTTGTTATTAATATTTAGTGTGCTTTTTTAAACCCTATAGCTCAATATTATCATACTTACGTGCATCATTAACTAATGGGATTGGAGAGTGAGTACTAATATTGCGGATTGATGCATAGATAATAAATGTACATGCATGATAAAATATACCAAAATAATATTAGTTACACATTATAAAAAAGTCAAACCGAATATACATTAATTGTACCTAATTATGCAAAGTCACAATTATACCAAATTAGTACAAGTAACCATTTATGGTACCAAAACGAATGTACCCAAAAGAATAAGTATTTGTACGAAAGTATCGGTACAAAAGTGTCAGTATATAACTATCGGCACTGAAATGTCAGTATGGAAGCTAATATATCGGTACATAATTGTCGATATGGAAATATCGGTGAATTTGGTATATAAGTATGGTATGTACAAAAACATAATATGTAAATATATAAATATATATATATATATATAAATATATATATATATATATATATATAAATATATATATATATATGTACATAAACGGAGAAACCTTGTACATAAAGTAAGTAATCAACACCGAATATTACATAAAATGAAAAACAATGCCATACCTACTTATAGGGGCGCGCTAGCGGAGACTTCCTCCCCTGTCACTCTTTCCCGCAGCCGCCTCTGATTCAGGTGGCGATTCAATTGCAATTGTATATTTATTTATAAAGGCTCGGTACTCTTGGTATAAATATAGATACGTACATATCGGCATGTTGATCGCCTTCATTGCAATTCGTTGGCCTCCACCGAAACATACATGGTCATATATGCCGTTCAAAACGGAAAGGAAGAAAGTAGGGACAGTTGACCAAAACCACCAACAATGAAAAAAAGAATGTAAAATTGGGAATGGTGGCCTTATCCCTTTCTTCAACAAAAATTACAATTATAAATAAAACATCTGATTTTATTGATTAGATAAATGTGCAAGGGATTCGGATAAGGAGAATAAATTGGATCAGACCATAAGTTACTTGTCACCTAAATAATGTGAACAATATGTACTGTAGATAGTAAATAATGTATCGATATTAATTACATTTTACACTATTAAAGTTTGAAGTAATTTTTAAAATGTCGATTTTCTCACATTATCACATAAGGTTTTGAAATTATATCAATTACACTTTTTGTCTAATAAATTATTTGAATTTTCATTAAATTAATGACATAGTGAGCATGAAACCCGTAACTTGGTTGACAATGACATGTAAGCCACATGCCTAAAAAACTAATCAGTTTAATAAATAATTAAACATTCAATTATACAAAAAGTGTATATTAATATAATTTCAGAACTTTAGAAGACAATGTAAAAAAATTAAAACTTCGTAGTCTAATAAAAAAATTACCTCAAATTTGAAAAAAAGTAAAATGTAATTAGCCCTGTTAGTGACAGAAATTACTAACAACAATATTGTAGTTGCGCCTGCCAACTTTAAGATTACGTGTCGCGCTTTGCTAACGACACTTGACGAACCCGATTCGCATAAGCCGGACCACACCCTGAAAAATTGAATTGAAAACCCTAGATATACAGTTCCTTTGTTCTCCCCCAAATTTCCCTCCATGAAATGGGACATGGAAGTCGAAGAAATCGAGGCAGTCCTCGAGAAGATTTGGGACCTCCACGATAAGCTCAGCGACGCCATCCACTCCATTTCCAGAGCTCACTTCCTCAACTCCGTGAAGTCCCTCAGAAGTTCCGACAAGAAGAAGCCACAGCAGCCACCCAACGACGCCGCCGCCGATGAGAACCGGACCGGCTACGTGTACTTGAAGGACTTCCGAGTCGAGCACGACGATGACTCGGCGATTCGGGAGGCCAAGAGCCTCAATGCGATTCGGACCGCGCTCGAGAACCTCGAGGACCAGCTCGAGTTTTTCCATGTAAGTTCATGGCTTTTTTTAGGGGTTGTTTGGTTGCTGAGAAAATTTGAGGAAAATTGAAGAATGAGTGATGAAATGCTTGATTGGTCTTGTGGTTTGAGATGTATTGATTCGAAATTAGAAGTGTAGATATATAAATGCTTAGATAATGTAAATAATAGCTCATTCGGGCTCTTAACTTCCAAGATATTTGGTAAATTTGCTTCGGTGCATGTTATTTAGTTAATTTCTGCTCGGTTGCTGAGAAAATGGAGAAACAGAGTGGGAAGATAGTAAAGGAAATTTCAACATATTATATACGGTTTGTGCTGTTGTAATTTCAGAAATTCTGTAGTCGATAGGTAAATGCTTGCAGCTTGTGAAATCATGAAAACCGCCCCGCTTGCGTTCCTTCATTTTATGAGTAATAAAAAGCACAACACTAGTGTTTTCTTGAAGGCAAATGAAGTTCCGAACATGATTAGCTAATGTTAGAGAGACAGGATAGTGAATAGTTTCCGTAGAGCAAAAGACACTGCAATGAGTAAGGGATAAGAAAAATAATTGGTTGTGAAATTGCTGGCAATTGGGTAGGACGGACATCACACACCTGTTAAGCTATAATACAAGGCATAAGGTCACATGGTAGCAGGGCTAATTGTTGAGTTCAATTGTGCTGAATGCATTTTGTGTCCAATTTTGAAAAGCGAGATTGAAAGTTATATTGGGGTTTTGTTTTGTATTGATGACAGCAGCATTGCTCTTAAAGGATGAAATTCTCGGTGCTTATATTACTGATGTGTGGCTTTGCTCATGAAACTGTGTTTGGATTTGAAATGTGCACTTTGCTATGGGAACATTCCCAACTCAGCTATTTATGTCAGGTTTTTTTATTTTAAAGACTGTGCAGGTGCAGCAGCGGGCTGAGAGAGATGCTGCGATTGCACGCTTGGAGCAAAGTCGTATTGTTCTGGCAATGAGATTGTCTGAACACAATGGTAAGAAGTACCAAGTTATTGAGGAAGCTCTTGCCTTTGTTGGAGATGTCTGCAATGCAAGTCGTTTGGTCTCTCCTGAAAGTCTTTATGGAGGTCCTCCAATCAGTCCTCCTGGTGAGAAGTTGGTGGCCTCTGAAGGGAAGAAGTGTAATATTTTGATCAAATTTCTCATTTCAAGTATCACATTTGCTAAGAAAACCCTTAAGTTGGATAATACGGGTGGAATACTTGGAAATGCTGCATTGGTGGCGTTTAGTATGATTGCATTGGTGCATCTGAATCAGGTAGGTATTAAGGAGCACCCACAGAAGCTGGAAGATAAAATCTACATCAACAGAAATGTTAGAAAAACTTCCCCGTCTATTGGTCGTTTCAGCAACTTGGATGTTCGATTAGCCAGGGGTTAGCTCTGAAATCTGAATTCTGTAGCAGGGAATTCAATGGTAGGTGGCCATGCTGTTGTTATAGTCGTATTTCTTCTTCCCACGGAAAGTTTCAGAGATTTTGGCGAGAGTGTAAGCCCGTAGGCAGTTCTCCTCTTTCAAACTGTAGTGGAGACAACTTATACGCTATATGTTCACAGGTCGTTTGGCTCCTTTCCTGTTATTTCAAATTCGTTGTGTATATGATGAATTCTGATATCTCCAGATTACTGAAGTCCGTCTTTCTTTTTCCTCGTCTATTGGAAATTCAGCGTATATCCCAATTATGTGGTTTGTGGTTGTGAATGTCGATGGTGAATGTATGGCATACATGCAGTAGAAATTTCTATGAGGTCTACTTACCAGTAACTTGTCTATAGTTTCTCCCTCGAGTTAGATTCCAATGAAAACAAGGAGTCGCATTCCAATTGCGTAGTATTCATGTTTTACTAACCATAGAATAATCAAAATAAAAGGTGAATCCCACACAAGATTGAAGATAATGAATTCAATTCTTCATCTTGGAAAAATTGGACTATACTATGGGGGACGTGGTATTTGAATTTTGTGAGAAAGGAAAGAGGATTTTTTATTTTTTGCCCTTTTACGCCTTCAATAATTTCTGAAATTTCACTGAAATTTCAAATTTACTATTAGATGGCATAAAGGTAACGATTTCTATTTCGATTTAGGTGAATCAGTAAAAAACTTATATAAAATCAATACCACTCATAATTACTCTAAAAATTTCAAAAGAGGACAAATAGGTTGCAATTTTTGATGATTTACTTTTATTTTATCTTTTACTCTGCCAATCTAATGTATTTCATTTCATGGTATTTTGATTTCTTTTCTCTTGCCTCTTTTTTTTTGTGCCCCTTTTTTGTTTTACTATCATATATAATCAGCATATCATTGGTTGTTACTAGTTGCTTTCTTGATAGCCAAGCTTGTCGAATGCTCACCGGAAAACATTATTTTTTTATTTTTTAAAACATGTTGATATGCTTCTAGTCTAGTCGCGCATGTCTGTTTACTTTACTGCGTATTTATTTATGTATGTATATCGCTGAACTAACTTCACCATTTGGGTGCCGCTAAAGCATACTGTGTAGTCGCAGATAAGACTATATAGGTCGAGAAATTCCTCTTGCCTCCTTTGATCAAATCAAGGAGTTTACAAGAAAATTTTGTGGAGGACTAGAAGATGCAGCAGCAATTGCAAAGATTGTGAAAAACAGATTAAGGTAGCTGTTACTTTTTCTTTTCATTCAATAAATTGATTGCGCCTTTCCTTTCCTATGAGGTGGTGTTGTAAATTGTAATGCCTCAACTTTGGTTGCAATGTTATAGGTTTGACTCCAAAGTCCAAACTGCAGGAGCATATGTTACGTGCCGAGGTGAAAGCTGCTGCTCAAGTCCCAAAAGACATAAGAGTTGCGATACAAAATATTGAAATGGTAAAGGGCATGTTGTGGCCTGCCTGTTTGCCATCTATTTCATGTGATCAGCACGCGCGCTTTGTGTTTTCTTTTTCATTTTATTTCTCAATTGTAAGTGATTAATTGTTAACATGTTTAAGCGTTGCGTTTTATAGCTCGTTTGTAAATGGTAATCACTTTGCATTTATGATTGATCATTGTAGGAAGACGAGGAAGACGAGGAAGAGGGCTGAGAGAGATGCTGCGATTGCACGCTTGGACCAGAGCCGTATTGTTCGAGCAATGAGATTGTCTGAACACCGCGGTAAGACGTACCAAGTCATTGAGGAAGCTCTTGCATTTGTTGGAGATGTCTGTGATGCAAGTCGTTTAGTCTGAAAGTCTTTATGGAGGTCCTCCAATCAGTCCTTCTGGTGAGAAGTCGGTGGCCTCTGAAGGGAAGAAGTGTAATATTTTGATCAAATTTCTCTTTTCAAGCATCACATTTGCTAAGAAAACCCTTAAGTTGGATAATATGGGTGGAATACTTGGGAATGCTGCACTGGTGGCATTTAGCATGATTGCAATGGTGCATTTGAATCAAGTAGGTATTAAGGAGCAACCACAGAAGCTGGAAGATAAAATCTACATCAACAGAAATATTGCTAGAAAAACTTCACCGTCTATTGGTCGTTACAGCAACTTGGATGTTCGATTAGCCAGGGGTTAGCTCTGAACTTATAAAATTCTGTGGTAGGGAATCCAGTGATAGGTGGCCGGACTGTTGTTGTTGCCGTATTTCTTCCCCCGGAAAGTTTTGGAGAATTTGACAAGTGGTGTGGTAACTTGTAAGCCCGTAGGCGGTTCTCTTTCAAACTGTGGCGGTGACGACATATACCCTAGTTGTTTACAGGTTGTTTGGTTTCTTTCCTGTTGTGTATTTCAAATCCGTTGTGTATAGATGAATTCTGATATCTCCAGATTACTGCAATCTTTCTTTCTTTCTTCCTTTTTCATCGTCTATTGGAAATTCAGTGTATATCCCAATCATGATTTGTGATTGTGAACTGAAAGAGATAAGTTTTCTTAGTTAGTAATCCATCTTTTTTCTTCAAGTTTGACTCATTTTTTAAGTTTTTTTTCTTTGACATATGTTGAATTTATTAAATCTTACGCAGAAAACGAGTGCGCTTTATTGTTAAAATCATCTAATTAATTAGTATTATCAATTAGTATTACGATATATTATTATTTCTTTTTACTTGTAAGATTTTATATTCTACTAACATGAATGACTAGAACATATAATATTTGTGTGAGTCTGGTAACTAGGGCCTCGATTAGATTTGGTGGTACAACGAGCCTACAGATTTCTAATGCGGCTGAGTACATTCTCAATACTTTGGAGCCCGAGAGGCTGTTTGCATGGGCCCGCCCCTATAAGACTTTGGAACGTCGTCGTCTGCGAGTCTATATAGCTCTTCACTCTCAATTTTTGGTCAAAACCCTAATTTGAAGGCGGACTATTTTAGGCGATATTTTTCTAGCCAATCCGACCATGCCACAACATTTGCACATGCAACAGGAAAACCCAAGAACCCTATTGTTGACGAACCCTAGTGAATATTTAATCTCCATTCCGACTAATTTCAAGATTAGTTGGAACGAATTAATGTTTACATTAAATATATATTATGGGAAGATAATGCCGAATTACAAAAGGAATAATGTCGGAAAGCTGTATCAATTCTTTAGGCTTTTTGGGGTGTGCTTTTAATTTGTTTTATGAGGCAAAAACGAAAAGTTTAAAGGGTTTGAACACATAATTAGCCTCATAATTTGCAAGTGGTGCGTCTAAACACTTTCTTGGACTTCCTATTGGATGCATGACTCAAAAGTTACATGTTAAAAGAAAAAAAAATAGAGAAGATCGGCAAGGTGAAAACATCCTTTCCTTCTTTTGTCCAACTTTTCTTTGTTCGGCCGATCCTTTTTGTGATCTTAAATTTGACAACAAAGATTTTGTGTCCTCGAATAGAGAATGTCAACCAAACGAGGTACTAGGTCAACTCGAAAATGAAAAAGGAAATTGCATTTTATTGGAATTTTGAAAAATTGGAAATATATAATCGAAATGATATTTCCTTATTTTTTTGGTTAGTAAACGGGGCACAAAGCCCAAGAAACCGCAATATAAAAAGATAAACTTAACCCGTAGAGCTAGAGGAAATAGTTCTTGACCATGGCACACCGACTAAATCATTCAAAACAGTAACAGATATTTCAGGAGGTGATTCTCAAAGAAACAACCACCCAGCATTAAAGGAAGACGAAGTTGAAACGGTCTTTCGATGGTTTGAAATGCCAAGTAAATTATAAAGGACGTTTATCTTTTTGGAATGATTCAAACACAATCTAATGGTTTAAGTTTTGTATATTTCTTGTTTATAAAGTTTACCAGCTGTCGACACAAATAAAGTAAGCTAAAGAGCAAATGTTTATTAATTTTGTCTTTCTTCTTGATCTCAAATGCAGAAGTGTCCTTTTCATAAAGATACTGAGATACACACGTGAATGCAGGCTCCCACATGTTTATTACAGAAAGAATTAAAATATATTATGCAATACATATACATACAAATTATGAAGGCATGCGAACTGCTAAATTTCAGTCGTCGACACAAAAACATCGCAGATTTCCCACATGCATGGTATATATGATATTGCAGAGTGCATTCTTTACTTTCGAAAATATTTGATATACTATTTCATCTAAAAACGACTATAATGTTCAAGCAATCCAACATGAGAAAACATGTAGTACTGCGTTCTAACTGAAAAGAGCACCGATGTTTTTCAAGTGATCAATCTCAACATCATTTTTGTAACGAATGGGAACACAAAACTGCAAATGATTTTGAGAATAGATGGTTTGGACATGTATTAAACAATGTATAGTCCACCTGATTGCTGTGTGACATGCATGAGATTTTGAATGTGAGATTTTAAATTAATAACCAAGGAATAGAATAGAAAAAGACATTGCTTTGGTTCCAAGTTTAATGAGTAGCTTCTGTCCAAATCAAATCTTCTTCCATGGACCATATGGTCCATGCCACCATTGCCAAAAAGGAAGAATAAACAGGCCGAAGGGTATGGGGTTTTGCAATTATTTTTATTTAATTAAACTAAAAATTATAAATTTATAATCCCATATATATGCAGAATAATTTCACACATTCCCTCCGCGACTCCGTCCCATAAGGCCATAACTCGATTAACCATCGTTGTCGGTAGGTGAAATTTGAGTGCTTTGCCCTAGTGGGGCCACGGTGCGTGCCGGTGACACGTGTCACGTGATAAGTAGTGCTGACTCTTCTTCAAACCGGCCACGTATATGCACAAATTAGAGACAGTGGCAATTTGGGTGGCAGTCAGAGGCCCCATATATATATTTTCACGTGTTACCCACCACATTTGTCTTCTTGGTTCAGGGCCCTCCTGATGAATTTTGTAGAAAAAATTTGAAAAGAAAATATAAATTATGGAAAAAAAAAGGATGTTTATAGAGGAGGAATTGGACGGTTGCCGTACATGAGAACGTGAGGAATCAGAGGGTCGACCATCATTCGTCAACCTTCAAAAAAAAAAAGTCATGATTTCCATTAATTTAGCATGATTTGGTGGAGCATATGTTAATCACTTTCAAACGATCAAGTTTTAAGGTCCTAGTCCAACTCAACTTAGTAATAGAATACCGGCCGCTTTGTTCTAGGGCTAGTTGTTTCCCTTCAGTTGAAGGTCTCACGGCTACGAGATATTTTTTTGCGGTGAGTTTGACATTTAATTGTAACTGAATTTGTATCATTTATTGTGATGATATAGTTTTACTGAGTGCCTTATCACTTAGTAATATCATTTTTGTAGATATATTATCGATTATTAATCAGGTAGGAATTCGGATAGGTCGGAGCTTCAAGAGTTTGGATTGAAACTTTGATGACAAATAAATGAATTAAAATTACAAGTACAACTAAAGATGTAAAACATTTCCCAATGCATGTAGCATATAAATGTAGCCCGAAAATATTCAAATGTTCATATATAGGGTGGGCGAACCATGCTAAGTGATGGCTGGTTCCTGCATGTCTGAAGACTTATTAGCTTAGTGAGTGGGGGGACCATGCTAGCTAATCCAAGCTGAAACGAAAGCAAAGAAATCAAATGTGTGTTTGGAATACAAATACAATGGGCTCCTCCGGTGCGTGTTGTCATTGTTCATTAACTTGGAAGGCATTAAAACCTGAAAGATAACTTTGAAAAAAAGAACCACGGCGTGAGTGAGAACCCACTTGCAAATTAACCAGGCATCTCCATGCATGTATGCAACTTGCAACTGATGTCTCTGACATTAAAGCCTCCTACTTTTCCCCTCTCCCTCCTTTGCCTCACCCCATTGCGCGCGCCCCCCCCATCCCCTCCTTTTTTGTTAGTTAATTTGTAGAAATTAACTTTTTTTTATACGGTTCAATAATTTAAAATTCATTTAAGGTCTACTACAAATTAATTTAGAACCATTTAATAACCGAATCATTGAATAGTACGTACTACCCAAGATTTTTTTCTTCTTTTTTACTAAAAGTTCTATGAAAGTATCATTTTGTATAGAGCACCTTAAAGAGAGTATAAAATTAAATTTGATCAGTGTCACGTAAAATTTTTTATGTTCCAACTGAGTTATCAAATGAGTCTTTAAATGTAGAGAATTATCTACACTCTCTAAATTTAGAGATTCTCTATCAAAATCATTTGTATACGTGCGTGAGCGACTGCTTCTAGCATTTTTCGGTTATTATTAAGGAAGAAACATTAACCCGATCGTCAGATACCTTGATACTGATGAAGTAGTATAATCCTATTGGAGCGACGATTGAGAAGGGGTTTTAGGTCATTGTGAGCAGGTAAGGAAGTGTGTTCCCCCTCTTGCTGTGCTGTATAAATACTTCCACAGAGAACAGTGCGACGAGTGCGTCCAGACTACAACAAACAGAAAATTGAGAATTTTGATAATATCACTATCGAATACCGTTATACATGTAAAACGTTGACAAGATATTTCCATTTTTTATCCTAATTATTTACTGGTTATTCATGCATCTACCAAAGTGCCAAGAAATATTAATGCAATATTTAGCTTTAAAATGACAAATATACATATTATATATAGGATAAATTACATTTTGCACCCCCAAGTTTGGATTCAATTGCAACTTCATATATCATTTTTAAAACATTGCAATGTCATAAACCAACTTGTGTTTTAAATGTAATTTCATACAACCGTTAGTCAATTTGACTGTTAAACGATGATGTGGCAACTACGGGCAAAAAGAAAATTAGAATTAAAAAGTTTTTTTTCTCTTAAATTAACATTTATAAAAGAATTATATTTTTAATTTTTTTCCTATGTGGTATATTTATGACAGTCATATCAGCAAAATAGTGGGATCTGCAGTTGCCTCACCATCATATGACGGTTTGACTAGCGGATGTATGAAATTGCAACTAAAATACAAGTTTGTATATGACATTGCAATGTTTTAAAAATAATGTATGAAATTGCAGTTAATTGCATCCAAACTTAATGGTACAAAATGTAATTTACCCTATTTGGACAGTTGGTTTTTGAATCAATTTAAGTGTTTGACTCGATAAGATTTTACCCTTAATGGTGCAAAATCTTCTTGTTTGGCTTTTCACTTTTGTTTCATTCCTTGGATTTGTTACTTTGTTTCTTGCTAGTTTGCATAACAGCTTAGATACTAGTAATCTTCATAACCAAAAGTAAGGACTATCGTGTTTTACTTGCTATGGATGTAAATATTTTTATCCATATTCAATAAAACATTTATCATAAAAATTCTAATTTCCGTATACAAAAGTAAATAAATAAATAAAAGAAGAAACGAAAAATCTGAAAATTACTTTAAACTAGGTTCACCGGTGAGGATCTG
Source organism: Gillenia trifoliata (assembly GCA_018257905.1). Classification (NCBI taxonomy): domain Eukaryota; kingdom Viridiplantae; phylum Streptophyta; class Magnoliopsida; order Rosales; family Rosaceae; genus Gillenia; species Gillenia trifoliata. The sequence goes on along the minus strand of CM031086.1, from coordinate 28,475,976 downwards.
ATAATGCTATTCTAAAGAGTCGTGCTAGCTAGCAGTGACATGCATAATACTCTGGACTGCCCACATTAAAAAAATTTTACTTTATTGTTTTGACAACTACCCGTAATTATCAATACTGTTAATGGCCGTTGCGAGCACAATTGGGAATTAAGTGAGTGGTGAAAAAAGTTGTTGAACAATTTCAATTTGTAACCTAAAAGTGTCAGTTTTTGTTACATGTTTTAGTAAAAGTTGTCAGCGGTCGGAGATTATTACCATCGCACCATCTTCACCAACTTGCATGATGCCACTTTGCCAGTTTGACCTGACCATAATTTGCAACCCTAGATGCAGCAGCTTCTCACGTGAAAAAGAAACATCATGCAACTGAGACAGACACTAAGCAAATTTCACACACTTAAGCAGAAGGATAATGTTTTTAAATCTTCAAACACAATTGTTTGCAATCATTCTGTGATGATTGAGAATTTGAAGGAGTAGTGCGTGGTTTGATTTATTGTAACCATGCCCACCTCCCACCTTTTATAATATGCCATTTTTAAAATATCAAGATTTTCTTGTGTTACACACCATGACTTGCTTCACCACCTCTGTACATTATGCACTGTATGTATAATTTATGAGCTATATTTGGAACACAATTTATGATACTTTAACTTCTACGTTGAATTGTCAATGAACTTAATTAATCTAACCATTTAGCTTTAAGCTAGTTTTTGCACTTGGTTGGATGATTTTGATATCTAATAATGTGGTTTGAAATTAGTTCCACTACAGTGACATAGCTTTATTGTGTGCATGTCATCCCATTATCTTTGTAAAATAATCTATTCTATTCATGTTGTATCATTGGAAAATATCATGTTGTGAGAATTTAACAGACTCGCTAACGGTATGGGTAATGGAAGGTTAGTTTAAAGTTAATGTACAAGTTTGGGTGTCTTACAAGTTACAAGTTCATGAACTAATTTAAAAATAATCCAAGAATTTGGGAGTTATTCGTACTTGACGTTATAATTAACCTCAACTAATGGAATAATTTTTCAATGCACCTGAACACTTGCATTATTATTTTACTCAAATTATAATATATATTTTTTATTATTAATATACTATAAAATTGAGACATATCAATCATGTCGTTTACTCATATTATAATGCGTGAAATGTTAATACTACGCGCTCGTATTTTTTATACATATATACAAAAGATTTCTCCAACTTATGGTTGGGGAAAATGTATGATTATTTAAATTGTAGGAATTAAACACCATATTTATCACTTCGTGTCTTACATGATATCAGCATCTTCAATTGATATTATGCGCTCTGGATTTTGATTATTTTGTTTTCTCATTCACTAGATATAGAATAAGTGATTAGGTGAAAATGCAGCGGCAAATAAAGGCCGTTCTTTTTCTCTCAATTTTGTGTGCTTTGACAGTCTATTATTGAGTTTTTCACTAAATTATGCAGCAAAAGAGAGAGGAAAGTAATTATTACAATAAATAAGAAATCAACGAACATACCAAAAAACTGATCTCGTCGGCCAAGGGCATAAATAGCTTTAATTTGATTAGCCATTTATACTGTTAGCCTTAGATTTTGTAGGAAGGAAATAGGAACAGGAGACGCCACCTACAACTCTAGATTTTGTCCAGAAATTGGTCCTCGAAAGATCCAGGTGCGTTTATTGAGATCTTAAAGGTTCCAGGTGACATGCATGCATGCATGGAAAAGTGAAGAAAAAATCACATTTAACATGTGACAATCTTGCTCTCTTTTCTGTAAAAATCTCCAGAGAGAAAGCTCAAAATTAACAATTTTTATTTTTAATTGTATATGTATAGCAAAATCACTATGGTTTTATTACTATACTTTTCATGCAATGGTGAAAATTGGAAAACCTTCCTTTTGTTTTGGTATTTTTGTTAGAGGTAATTACAGTACGTGAGTTAATTACCTGGTATAATATCACTTTTAACATTTTTATCAATTTATCAATGTGTTGAAAATAAATTCCACCAATAAGGGAATTCATGATCTGAATGCGTTTTTATTTACATAATTACGAACCTGTTAATGTTCAGTGGCACTGTTTAATTAAGAAAGTGCAAGAGTCACATTCCACTTTGGTACAAATAATTTATTTTGAAATTGAAAGTGGGATTTAACAACTTGCCCTTTAAAATTGTATCTTGAAAGAAATATTCTTATGTAATTTTTTCTTTTTTTTCGGGCTTATGCCCAGTTGTCAACCAAAAAAAAAAAAATCTATAACAGTTTCAATAATGCAATGCGAAGAAGTGATCGTTGTGTTTCATACGTACACAATATATACAAATAAAGGGTACTTAAATTGAGGGATCACTCAAATATTCTTGTCGGGTAACACTGCAATGTGTTACAATGATCGAAACCTATAGTTTTTAGGTAATCCAGAGTGATAAGGACTAGGAGAGACCACCATTGTGAAAAGAAGAGAAGGAATCATAAAGTGCCATATTTCTGCATAACCTAACGCAGCATGATATAGGCATTTCCTAGCAATTTCATGTGTCACACGCACAAATTGCATGCAATATTTATATATATATATATATATATATATATATATTTGTCAATATATATTTTTATTAATTAAATTGACCCAATTCGTTCATTTTTGTTACCAACCGGCAACCAGCTAAAAAGGACCCCCTCGATCTCCATTTCCTTTTCGACCTTTACAGTGATGCTACGCTCTCATCTTATAATATCATGGAGCTGGAGCCCTTGGAATAATGGTGAACTGGGGCAATGGTCAACTCAAATCGAATTATATATGTATGTTCACCTTTTTCTTAGAAAAAAAAAGAAAGAAAGAAGTAAAATCTAGCTTTCCTTCCATTCGATTCATCCATTCATACCCGGAATCCAACTTTAAACTGATGTGACAATAATTAACGGTACAATTATGCAGTATCATATTTTGTGACACATAAATTTAATTAAGTTGACCTTATTTGTTCTTCATTTGAGGAGCCTCCGAAATTTAATCTAGAGTATCATCTTCGAATATTGTAAATTTGACCTAAAAGTTTTAATAATTTAATAAATCGCTATTAATTTCCCTAAAAAATAAAATTTACACAGTACCAAAATCATTACCATGTGTAAAAACAAATTGCAATTGCCGCAGGACAATATACTCTTTGACTCTGACTTTATTTGATTATCATATCTGTTTTTCTTTTTATTATCATATTTATTGTTAATTATCATGTAAAAACTAAAGTTTAATACATGACTATGAAATTCAAACAAAAAAATAAAAATACATGACTGAGAAGTTTTCTAGTTTTATTGGGTCTTTCCCAGTGTATGATTAATCAAGATGGATATATCGGCTGATGATTTAAGACATAATCATGGGGGCTACCTCCAACTTATTGAGTAATAGTCAAGCAAAACAAAGTACCAGTTTCTGCAGGGTATTTATGTTCTCTAAACACCATCCAATGACAACTTAAATATTTTTTAAAGGCCCCTTACATATATATATTCTTCAAAAACAAATAATATTAAAACTATTAAAAAAATTTAAAACTTTGAATCTGTCATCTAAAAATTCATAGTACCATCAATTTTCAATTAAAAGCTTGGCTAAATTCCCCCATTGCCATCTTTGAATCCACCAAAAACAAAAGCAAACCGACTATTATTAGCTTCCAATTATAACCTTTCACACAAAATTCTAGTCCATTTTAGCAAAAGCATAGTTGGCTGGGATTATTTCTTGTCAATTTAGAGGCCAAGCAAGGATTTAAACTATGATTTCTGTTTTGTATTCCTAAAAACTCAGCTCTGATCAATATCGCTTTATTTGTCATTGCATTCCTCATTTGTTTAATTAAGAAATGTTAGGAAGACTAATTTCTGTCGCTTCTCTAATAGTAGCTCAGCTTTGATTTAACCTTTAGCTATCATTACATTCACTGTAGAACGCCAACATTTGTTTTTAGAAAATATTATGAAGCCAAATTTCTGTCACTTCTTTAATAACAACTATGATTTGAATTCCTTTATTTGTCATTGTATTGACCGTAAAACGCCAACATTTATTTTTGGAAAAACTTTACAAGGACTATTTTCAGTCACTCCTCTAATAACAACTATGATTTGAATCACTTTATTTGTCATTATATTGACCGTAAAACGCCAACATTTATTTTGAAAAATGTTACCAAGACTATTTTTTGTCACTTCTCTAATAACAACTCAGCTCTTATTTGAATCCCATTACTATCATTGTATTAAGTATAAAACACCCAATATTGTTCTTGAAAAATGTTACGAAGACTATTTTATGTCATCTCTCATAACAACTCACTTCTAATTTGAATCCCTTTAATTGTTATTGCTTTCGATGTAACGCCAATATTTGTTTTTAAAAATGTTACGGAGATTATTTTCTGTCACCTCTCTGATAACAGTGCAATTCAGATGCAACAATTTAGATGTAACGTCGTAGCTCTATTAAAAAAGCGATGAACAAAGTGATACAAACTTGCCAACTTTTGAACATGTGTGTATTTTGAGCCCGGCAATATGACATAGCAGTAGTAGCTAGAAAGGAAAGAAATTTTTGTTTATGTGAACGTGTGACATGTAAATCTTGACTAAGAAAACAAAAGCAACAGAAAATTGTACTTATTGGAGGCTGCAAATTTCACACACCTATTTGCTATTTGGACCCAATCCAACCGGCCACAACCACAAATCGCGGTACTACAATCACACTCCGAGTCAACTCGTTTGAGCAAAAAGAATGCCACGGTGGGTAAGCTCAGTAATTAATTAACACCGCAAAACTCAATTAATTAAATATATAATTAAAAACATTATATATAAATTCTCATTAATCCGCCAAAATTAATAAATAATAATTATACACTCCTGAGCAAAACTCCTCACTTCTCAACTAAACTCTCCGTCAACTTTTTAACGGAGGTGTTCAAACGAATAATTAAAGTAATTACTAATACTAACACAGCAAAATAAATAAATAAATAAAAAGCCGATATTTCGTCCGAAACAAAAATCCTGGCCGATATCTCGACCAGCCAACGGCGGCAAAACTGTGACTGTGGCTCTGTCAGCGGTGGCTCAGTTCTCTCAGAGGACCACAAGCGGGTCGGAACCAAACAAAATGTCCTGAAAATAGTCATCCCCTTGGCACATAGACGACGTCGTATGCGACAAGGACGCGTCGTACGTGTCCCGGAACAACTCGCTGAAATCGTCCTTCATAAAACAATCCGGAAAAGTATCAGCTGCTGCGGCGGAGCAGTCGTCGAAAAACAGAGGCGAATCAAACATGGGCGACTCCGGAGCTGGGAAACTGAATGCGTCGTCGAAGTACGGCAAGTCCAGCGGCAAATAGTTACCGAAATCGGACAAATCGTCGGATAAAATGTTAGTACCGGTTTCGTCTTCATACTCATCGACTCGGTCGAACACCTGAAATTTTTGGGGCTCGCCAGCTTCTTCAATGCTGGGTTGGCTTCTGAAGTGGAGGACGGAGGTCGGAGACGCCAGATTGTGAGACTCCGACCCGGAATCGTAACCCGAAACTGACGTTGTTCCGTTGGTCTCCACCTCGTTAGGCTCGATAACCGGTGACTCTGGCTTTTCCTTTTCCTTCTGCGGGGGAGCCACGAAATTAGTCAAGGCGTCGGGGCCGCGGAGCTTAATGGCGGCATTATCGTACACCATGGCGGCTTCCTCCGCCGTGTCGAAGGTCCCCAGCCACAGCCGTTGACGTCTGGCAGGATCTCTAATCTCGGCCGCCCACTTTCCCCAAGGCCGTTGCCTTACGCCGCGGTACTTCTTGCCGCCGTTGGTTGAAGAAACCGCGTTCTTCATCGGCCGCCGATTCGCCGTAACATCCGCCGCAGGCCTTTTCCGGGCGTTGTTGATGACAAGGGTGTTACTGAAGTCGGTCTCGATGTTGATTTCGTTGATGTAGTGCTTCACTCTCTGCCGCCCGAAAAACTCCTCTTCGTCGCTGGAGGAGTCCGTGGCGTCCGGATCGGTCACAGATATCCGTACGACTCTCGGGCTGACTGAGGAGGTGGACTCGGATGTCGACTTCTTCCGCGGTTTGGTCAGTTTCTTTGTCGTGCTTCGGTGCTCTGTGTATTTGATTGGACACAGAATACTCGACTCCATTTTTGTATCCAAAAGCTTAAATTCGCATCGAATGCAAAAAAAATCAGAGACCCAACAAAGAACAGGGCAAGATGAGAAGACCCAAAACCGGAAAAAAATTTGCAGAGAGTCTGTGGCAAAAGGGTCTTTAAACACAGAAAGAAAAAACAGCAAAAATGGTAAGAAAATAAATCTTTTCTTTCCAGTCCGCAATTTTTGGGTGGAATTTTCCAGGAAAATATGATCAAAATCCAGGAAAGTCTGAGAAATCTAGCAAGTAGTCTAGAGAGAGAAAGGGAGGGAGAGTTGTAGAGAGAGAGAGAGGTGGAACAGAGTACGGAAAGCTCGAGACTTGAGAGAGAGTGTGGCGTTGCGGTGGGAGGACTGAAAATATTTGAGTGGAGTCGAAGCAAAAGAGTAAGGGTGGAAGACCAAAACACTGAAATCGCTGTTTTATAGGATCCCAACAGCCGAAATTAGGAAAGCCTCTCCCGAAATACTTTATTATTCATTTTGCTTTCCTTTTCCAAAATTTTAATTTTTTTAAATATTCTGGTTTTTTATTTTTATTTTAAATATTGAAAAATATCGGGTCATTTTGTTTCCGGTAGCAAAGCGTGGAGGATACGAGAGAGATACCAAATACGGTCCGCCACATCCCGAGAACGCATTGAGATTCTTACACGTACACAGTGTGGGCCCGGGGAAAGTTCGGGCCCAATGAGAGAACATCACACGGTGCTGACTCAGCAAAATATTATTTCGTTTCATTGTTTTTATCTTGAACTTCGTGAGGCCTGTCACGTGAGGCCCAAGATACCCGGCCCTGCTCCATTCGCCGGTCAAACAATTTGACCGCTCAAAAGGGCCAATTGGTTAATTTACTCACTCACTCTTTTCTGCAAGTGGGTAGATAAGCTGAGAAACCGAGGGCAGATTCGTCATTTGGCATATGCCAGTGGGGATGGGTTTGTTTGTGTTTACTGTACTTGGTGGGTGGATTTGAGTAATTTTTTAACCTCGGTTTTTTATAAAATTTACTTTTTAACAGCTGCGAGTAACGTGGCGAGCAACTTAGAATTCGCCGCCATTTATAAATAGGGGTGTTTGTACGTCTCTGGGTATTTTCTGCTCTATTTTTTTGCTTTTACCGAGATATGCTCACCCTCCCAATCTCGTCACTTCAATTTTCCACGGTAATTTCTTGGCAACCAAGTCTTTTGGAAAATCTTTAGGGTCAAACTCAAGTGGTACGTATTATTGAATAGTATGTGCTGTTAAATGATTAAGATTTATTTAGAACTCACTGCAAATTAATCTGTATCATTCAGTATCATTGAATGATACGTATCACTCAAGATTTTTCCAAATCTTTTACAAGAAAAAGTCTTTTTGGAAAATAAATATTAAAAATTTTATTTACCCCAAAAAAAAGAGAAACAATTTCTTGGCAGCCAAGTCTTTTGAGATTTTCACCGTACACGTCACTCATGACAAAGTCCACTTGTGATTTACCTGGCAATTTTTAATTCAGAATTTTTAACTCTACATAGTAATTTCCATGTGGCAGAGTAACGGTCGTTTGATATTTTTGTGGAGAACATTATTGGCATTAAATAATTTCCATAATATAAATTTCTTTGCATTCAAGAAACAAATCCTCAGTTGTATAACTTATTTACATAAATGTTAAAATTTGTTAATTGCAGCAATAATCCAATACTAATCTCAAGTGTTAATTTTATGCAGTCCAATGTTATTAACCTTATTTGATTAATACTTAAATGAAGCAAAAGGAAAATCATTTCACAAATCTCGGTTACAATCTGTCCTTTTAATTTGTTTTATGAGTCAATTTGTCCTTTAATTACTTTACAAAAAAAATTAATATACAGTTTATGATTTTAAAAAAGTTGTAAAAAAGGGACATTTTTGGTATTATAAATGTTTAACCAAATTTGTCTTCTCCCTTTATATATAGATCATTCCACAGAAATGAAAATTTTAGTCAAAATTTAATTGACTTTTTGAGCCAAAATTAGTCCAAATTTGTTGATATAGTACAACATTTACTAATAATTAATTACTCAAAATCACACTCAAGTTCCCAAAGTTTTGCAAGACAACATAGGAATTTGAAAATGGGGGATTAAGATTGCTTGATTATATCGAAATTGGATTTTGAAACTTAACGTAAAGAAAATAGTTGACCCGGCCTCTCAAAATTAGGGTTACTTGTCAAATGTCAAACGGTTTGTTCATTGACCCGGCCTGATTTGCTTAATTGTATATCGTAATTGCAGATTGTCCATAGTTTATATCAATCATATGTAATCATAGTACAACATTCGCTAATTTAGTTGGCTATATTGTCTCCTCCATATATATTTAAGGAATATGTGGGTATATAAGTACATGTAGTTGTCGTTGTAATACCCTCATTATCGTTACCGTCAATTCCCATGCAAGTAACAAAAACTCCAAGGACTAAGGAACTCGATTTTAATTGACTACTAGCTAAAAAAACACATTATTTCCACTATATTTCTTGCCTGCAATAACGAAGACATGGACGACTGCCTTATATGAAGAATTTGACCTTTTTTAATTGGTCTACAACGGCAGTTTAAGAATGGGGACGACAAGAGTTGAACTTCAGTCTTCGGTGTGAAGTAAGTGCTCTACCACTATAAATACAAACCTAACTTATAATGCCGGATGTATTTTGAGAATTGAAAAGAAAAAAAAGTGTTATGTTACATGTGATGCATACCTCGTAACTAGGTCATGCAAATGCTGAATTTCGAGAGATATGATAAGCAATGCGATTGAAAATATATGGCATAAATAGTTTTAGGGTTTTGAATGAACAAAATTAGGTTTGAAAAGAATATGGGGTGTATTATGGGTTGCATGGCTTGAACGTTATATTGAACATCGGACATTGACTCCAAAACGGTGAATCAAACAAAAAGGCCGACTTCTTTTGTTTCCGTTTACATCTTGAAACTCAAATCATACAAAAATTAACATAAAATTATGTTACCGGTGACCTGGCTAGATTCATAGCTCCAGCGATGCAAATGTTTTTAGGTGGCAGAAAATGATTGGTTTGTTAGGCCCTCACCTCGCAGGTTTGCTTATAGGTTACCTGAATATATGAAGAAGAAGAAGAAAATAGATAAATAGTTGAAATTTGCCGATTTTTGATGATGGAGTTTTGGTTTACATAGCATCAGCTTGCGTTTGAAAACACGTGGTTTTGGCATTATAAGCAAAAATTGGAGAGAATTTTTTGTCTAATCCAGGGTACCATCACGTGATGTTATAACAAAAGGTATTATTATTCAAGTTAAATATGGTACGTGTTTCCATTTTATTGAAATTATAACACATAACTGTTTTTTATTAATATTTTGTAAATATAAGCGTAATAATTTTATCATCTACTTATATTATAATACGCATAAGGTGATAATCGCTTCTAATAGACGTTAAAATTTCTCAAAAACTTGGGAGGTGGTGGAGGTCCAATAGAGCACCATTTGTAGGCAAGCAAAAGCATGAGGTCGACTTGTCACGCGTAGCACGCCTGCACGTAAAATCTGATGATATATATAATCATCGATCATCGCCTTGTAGTTGTAGTTTGTACCACAATGTCACATGCATGCATGAGATGATGAATTAATATGAAATACTGGAACACATTTCTAGGACTTTTCTAGAGTGTGGAACTTCTCTAAACCTCTCACTCTGTTTATTGTGATTACATGAAAAGTCATTTTCCACCTTCGTCTTTACTAGGATGACTCATATATAGTCTATATTCACACTGCAACGGTTGAGTTGGATTCGGTTCTAATATCATTCTAATATCATGTTAAGATTTTAAAATGTATGTTCATCATAGTCCATTATAAATTATTTCAGTCGTTAAAAGTTAGAAGTAAAACCACTTAATTATAAGTTATATTTGATTTTAGTTACAGTTTGAGACTTTTAACATTATTCAACAATACAAACTAAACTATGTGATAATATTTTAGAAACCTAAATAATATAATATTAATAGATAAAATGCACTTGTATAACACGAATGACTACATTTGAGACGGAAAATTCCTCATGAGTATTATATTACAATTGAAACGATATTTCATCAAATATATAATAAATTCATTATTATTTCATTTGGTAAGTAGTCTCATAAGTGATGTTGTCATATATATATATATATATATATATATACGTATTCGAATTAAGTGCATTAAGGCTTTACATACATATGAATGATCCAACTCCGAATTTGTTTTTGAAGGAAAATACTACAAAAGAAAGAGAAACTTAATTAGTAGCTTGACCATGTTCCTCCAACTAGAGTCTGAAGCTTTCCATTTTTTAATTTCTTCTTTTTGGGGAAAGACATAATACCGCTACAGCTAGTTTGGGAAATGATAGTGTAGGTAGGGGATTAAATACAAAGCAAATTCTAACTCTTCTATTGGGATTTATAGAATTAACTCATAGACTGTTTGTTTGTCTTAACTCATAGATTTCTAGAATATGTGAAAGCAATTAACTAGTCAGGTATCACGAGCTTATGTTTAAGGGCCTAATTTTTCCAAGTTTACTTAAGCTGTAATTTTAAGTGTGTTATCCATTGTTGGCCTATATATTATCTGACAATTTAAGGTTTTGGAAGTCATTAGTTGTCTAACATGTTATTGGAGTTTTCTTTGTAAGTGGTTTTGAACATGGACGAAGTTAGAAAATAGTTTACGAGGGCACAACTATGTAGTGGTGGATGCATGACTTTGTTCTCGTTGCATCCCACCAATAGTGTGCGTTGTGCCAAAAAGCTTTTTTTTTAAAATATTTTTGATGAGGCATTTCGTCGAGCACTTGGCCAACCCATATCATTGTGTGCTTAGCGTACGTCCCCGCTCTTTGGTGCTCTTGTAATTATGTCTTTATGTCAATATTGTTAGAATGAATCAAACAAAGAGTTAAATCATATATAAATAAGGCTGGAAGCTCAAATTTATCAAATTACTTAAAACTAAGTGTATACTTTTTTCAAACCAAAAAAACTGAGAGGGGCACGTGGCCCTTCATCAAATTCGCCCTTGGTTCTGAATTCGGTTAACGTAATCAATATTGCTCACTTATGTGTTGGTTTGCAAGTTGTTGGCTATGTTACACCTACATGTTTGTCTCTCTCACTCTTAAATTGGTTGGCAACATTAAAAATGACTCAACTCCTTATAAGCTCTCGCATGATTTCTTCACTCTTCGACCTGAGACGTTATTAACTTCACACCTCCACATAAGAGAGATTTAGAGAGAAACAAGAGGGTTAATTTGAAGATCCCATCATCATCATGTTTAATCGGGAGAGATGATAATAACATTAACATGGGGATTATACGGATTGGGAAAGTAGACAAAATGAGAGTTGTGCAGGTTCTTGGAGTCTGGCCCCATGCCATGGAGCCAAGTGAACCATTATCCTAAAGACAGCTAAAGAAGAACATCAAATTCGACAAATCACCGGGTGGCTTGCTTCCTACTTGTATATACTTTATTTGTATAATAATAATAACGTTGGTGTTTGTTTGTTTTCTTTCATGGAACTCATATACTTGTTTTTTGTTTATATATATTTGGAACTATATATATTACTAGTTTCCTAAAAGCCTAAAAATGAATATATACTTGGTTGGGATAAGTCAATGTCGACTCAACATATATATATATATATATATATATATATATATATATATGAGATAGAGAGAAAGAGCTAGAGCTTATTAGTTTTGCATCAAGTCCAAGATTCTTGTTTTATTCTTTCATTACTCTCCCTAATCATGAATATTATGTTAATCCGTGGGATGCCCTAGACGCCCTTGATGTAAGCGTTCCCGGCTGATCATCCTCCCTGTCTTCAACTTTTTTTCATTTTAAAACTTTAGTTTTAATCATTCTTTTTAGTTAGAAGCGATATCTTCAATTTAAATTAGATAAAAAAAAAGCAGATGATTCGATCATAATGCAGGAAAATAATACGAAAGACTTCATCTACCATAATAGTTTACCGCTTACACTTTTTACTAAAATTAAACGAAAATAAGAGCATGCACGGTATTGCATAGCAGTACTTGAGTAATAAAAGTCGACCAGATTTTTTACGTGCTCACAACAGCTGGGCATGCATGGTTAATTCATCACATCTTTCAAGAACTCGAGCGGTTATTTCATGATTTATGTGATTTAATGGAAAAAATTTTGGGTTGTACACACTGGCGGATACAAAGGGGGTCAAAGTGGGTCAGTTGACCCTTTGGATCTCCAAAAGATGGCTAGGGAGAGCATGTATGACCCCTTGGATTTATGGGCAGCAGACATGTTGTGCACACAATGTGTTCGACGAAATGCTGAAACCAGGCTTGACAATAGTTGCGTAGTGCGCAGGGAGTTCCTTCTTTTTTTTTTTAAACGGCTAGCCAAAATGACGTCGTTTTGGAGCCAAGTTTTTAAAAAAAAATAAAAAAGCCAACAAAGGCATCGTTGCTCCGTGGGGATCAAAGGGAAAGCAGACACAAACTTCTCTATGTTGTGCGAGTGCGACTCCTCCCTGACCGCCGACTACCTTTAACTTCAAACTTCAATTCTTGGGTGTGTTTCGTTGTTCATCCGCTTCAATTTCTGGTAATTAAATTTGAAACCTTCTCTTTAACATTATAGTTTTAGGAATTTTTGTTTATGGATTCGTGCATACGTTAGAAATTCCTAAGATATTAATGGAATGGAATGGAAATCAATGCATTTAGGAATTTTGTTTATGGAAATCAATGCCCATAATTTTTGTGTTCCATTGAATTTGTATAATTTTATTGGTTCTTATGTGTGTATTAATTGATATTTTTACCTTGAATTATGAATGAATGTATTATCATTTAACTTTTCATTTTTATTTCCATTTAATTTTTTTTCAATGTTTAAATCTTGACCCCTCGGGGTACAAATTCTGGATGCACCACTGATTGTACGTACCATTTAATGGTTCGGTTATTGAATGGTTATAGATTAATTTGCGATGAGTCTCAAATAAAATTTAAATTATTTAACAGTACGTACGTATCATTGAAGTTTGACTTGATTTAATATGTGTGTGCCATTTGTTTTATTTTGTTTTCTTTTTTGTTCTACAGCGTTACAGTTGAGTCTTGTCTATGGGCCCTTGGAGTCAGGACCCGTTTTGTACCATAGAAAAGCCCACTCATGGAAATTATCTTAGGATTGGAAAACATCACTTACTATTCTTAATTATAATTTCTCTTGACGGAAATATTACAAAACTAAAAAAAGTAAATAACCCAGCGAGACAACTTTTTTTTGTTCGACAACGATTTGCCCCTAAATTTGTATAAAGTTGCCAAATTCTTCTCTGAATTTTTATAAATAGTCAATTTCCCCTCCTGTTATTTTTTGAAATTTTTCATCCAATTTCTTATCCATCTTGGACACATAGACATCACATGACAATTGTATGAGCGCAAAAAGATAATTTCGTTTCGGTAAATTGGGCGCAAAGCCAATACTTTGTAGGTACTAATTAGAGTCTCATAGCAAAAGAGAAGAAGAAGAAAAAAATAATATGTTGTCCATATAAAGGATAAAATTACCTTATTAACCTCAAACATTTGTCATGTGTTGTCTATGTGATCAAAATTGATGAAAAATTCTAAAATCTAACGTTAGAGAGAAAATTGACTAATTATAAAAGTTTAGATGGGGTAATCGGCTAAAATTAAAGTTTAAAAGAGAAATTGACAATTCAATACAAGTTCGGATGACAAATCAACAAATACTTGTTTTTGCTTTAGTAATGCGGTAATTTTTTAAGATCGCAACGAACGGATCTTCGTTTAGAAAGCCATAAACAAGACATTTTTTGAGCGACCATAAACAAGAATTTTATTGTGCCAAGAATGAATTGAAGTTCCGAATTTATTGCAGGGATGGCCATAAAGTTGACAAAATTAATTAAGGGGAAGAAAACCATGTAAAAACCATGTATCCATATCATTTGTTTGGGTATTTAATCCCAGAAAATGTATTAAAATAATGAACAAGATCTACCGTGAAAAGAAGGGCCACTCCATAGAGTAACAGTCCACCACAGTACTCCACACGACTTCGAAGCAGCTAAGGGTTGCTTTGCTTTGCTTTATTACTGTGTCGGTCTTAATGTGCGTGTGTTTCTTCTGCTGCATCAAACAACTTTGCTCAGACTTTCATGGCCGTGTGGCCTAAATTTAAAGGTTGCATCCGTTGAACAAGTATTAAATTAGTTAATATTTGAATTAGTATAATAATTAATCTCGTTTAGAAAACCACCACAAGCTTCTCTTTGAAGCAAGAGATGTTGGTCTCTCTCTCTAAACAAACATGTAAATTTTCAAGGCCGTCAATCCAAAGCATCATTAGCAGAAAAAATAATCTTGTGATAATCAGTTTTCAGCTTTGGAATGAGTGTCATTTAGAAAGAGAGACTTTCGTAGAATTAGTTGACTATTACTATGACGTTTTTTATCAGTATTATAAGATTAGGTGTAAGATTCGTTTCACGTAGTTTTGTATTTGTGACAAACGTCACGACAACGATAATCCTGCTACACCTAAATACTTTTCGTATTTGAGAGAGTATATGAAGAACAAGTGAACAACGTTGTAAATTTATACGTATAGAAATATAGTTGAAGATAATCAAAAGCTATCTTAATCCTAGCTATCTTTTCACAAAGTTGTCGCATGCGTTTCTGGGTTCAAAGGGAGAGAAAAATGATCGTATAAAATTATGATCAATCAAGAGACGTGGGGACGTCGTGTGGAAAGATGATCAGAGAAGAACACCTGTTTCTCTCTTCTCTGAGAATTACACCTGGACTGCATAGATTTGTCCAACCTACCTGGTATCTTACTTTCTCTAGTCTTTACTTTAGCATCTGGTGCGTACATTTATAGAAGTTTTTATAAATTTTAAAAGTTTCAAAATAGAAACTTAATATTTTCTAATAAATAAACATGATGCATAAATTACATTATTTTTAAGTGTTGGCTAAATTGTTTTGGTACATACGGTTTTCTCCTCAACTAATTGCTCATCAGATTTAAATTCACTTTTTTTTAGTGCAACTCAGAGAGTAATATCGTTTGTAATATTAATTGCATTATGTGAACCATTAACACCCAGAGGGCACTACTGAAAATGCAAACAACAGTAGCGTTAACCCTAAAATATGTTTTATGACTACGTACGCTGCATTTTGTATTCAGTCCAAGTCCAACAATTCCCACTGTCTCTCATAATCTTATTGTTTCTGTATTAATTAACTTATTATTATTATTATTAATTACTACTGTTTAGTTGCATATCAAATACAATATCTTCTGCAGGGTGGAAAAGGTTTTGGGAAACTCCATTCAGAGATACATTGGCTATGTCCCCATGGGATGCAGATTTGTCTCGAGACTCGACGACAGTGAGTGACCGGCTCAGCCAGCCAGTGGGGACCCTACTGACACTGATCACTGTTCAACCACCGGCGCCCGGCGGCGTTTGCGCCTTGACGGTGACCACGGAACTGCCATGTGTGCTTCCCCATGTGGGGTGATGTGGGCTCACTTCGGATTAGCAACTTAAACATTAATTTGCACACACAATTACTTAATTAATTAAGATATAGAATAACAGGATATTTTGCACGATGAAGTTAATTTGTACACTTGCACTTTTTGCTAATTGGGTGGAATCTATAATGTTCTGACATTGAGGGAAATGAGGGCTTTGTAAATCGAATAATGCAATTGTTTTGTGCCTCAACGCAAGGGATTTGGTAGAACATGTTTAATCTTTTAGTCTACAATTAACCTTTAATTTAGATTAGTAAATGGGTTTGGTTAGAAATTAGAATAATGGGTTTTCATTTCCAAAAGCCCATAAATTAGGAATATAATTGTATAAAAGGATTTGGTAGAGAAGAACGTTTGTTGTCCCTATAACATAAGACCAACACTATATACATACAACTTCTAATTGCATAAAGAAAAAAGACTGATGAATAATCTTCTTTTCTTTTGTTGAGTTGTCGATAATTGATAAAAAGAATGGAAAATTGGCATATGATCACTTGATCTGGTAGAAAATGCTTTCTACTTGATTGAACGAGATTTCAAGTTCAACTAACACCTATGCTAAAACAATGTCTTTGTAATGGTTTTAATACTAAATTATAATTCATTATGACTTGCTGTAAATTAATGGCGTGATAAAAGTATCTTTGTAAAATATGGTATAATTTCTAAAACAAAATAAGAAAAATTCCAAGCTATAGTTTTCTAATGTAAAGCAACTAGAAGAAGACAGAAAATGAATTTCTATATGCTTTCTCCACGTCAGTTAAATACTTATAAATTGATGTTACTCGCATTTTCTTTCCATGATTTGTAATGTGGATGCCATATAATGTTTTAGGCTTTTAGCTAACAATCTATTCTATGTGAAAACTCGGTGGAGTGCACGAGAGATAGCCTTTCTCTCGTACGATTAATTGCTATTTTTATCATATGTTGGTACTCTTTTCCAGTGAATATTATTAGTGCGAAATTAGACAATGATTAGTGCTTATTAATCATCTGAACCATCATTAGTAGTTTAGGAAGTGATTGGAATTTGGATTATTGATCGACATGTTCTGCTCGATAACTGTTTTGCTTTGCTGCGGCAAGCGGCAGCTTCACAGATGACACGCACCTAACTTCCACCAAAAAGTCTCTAGTGGAACTGGAAGTCATAGTTTGCTCAGCCTTTTCTTCATGTCTTCAACCCGACGGAGACTGGTTCGGTTTGGTACAGGACGTCTTATTTTTCTTAAAAACAAAGCACGTAAAAAAAATTTCATTTCTTTTACATTTAAAGGTCATTATTATAAGATAGTCAATTCTTATATGTAGAATCATCTTGTGGAAGTAGGCTACGGTGCTCGCAAGTATTGGATGCTCACACCGATCTTACCGTTAAAAGGGGGAGGAGGGAGGAGAGAGGGGGGGAAGGAGGGTGAGATCGGTGTGAGCATCCAATAATTGCGAGCACTGTAGCCAGTCCCCATCTTGTGATACTTTAAATCTAAAATTAGAGTTCTTACAAATGTGAGTTCGACTAGTTTGCTCGAATATTGTATATTCCAAATATAGAATATCGTCTTATAAAAAACAGTGGAAGTGACATCTCGCCTGCGTTGTAAACGAGAGACCCCAAGTACATAAAACTAATTAGATTAGGTCCTAATCAGAATTAAATCCATCTAAATAATAATGAACCAGATTTTCAGGACCATGCTCACTCCCACTCGTGGGCACGACTATTTTGCCGGATTTTATTTTATTCTTTGAGTTAGGCTTTGGACTCAGATTCTTGCATAGATGAAGATTTGCCACGTGTAATTTCATTCCAAAATCACATTAAACAATATACAAATATATGCAACGTGGGTCACCATGTCCACTTGATTTTTTAAGTTTATTAATTTTATGGCACCTAAAATTCATGAACAATGGTGATCAAAAGAAACTGAAATGTTGTTGTGAGTCTTTCCGACCTCTAGAAAGAAGAAGCACCGTGACATGGCAAACAGGTGGTCCCCTTTTTAAAAAAATAATAAAAATGATGGCATTTAAAGTTCAACGGGGCATACACACACATATATAATATTTATGGGAAGTTGAACGTACTAAATTGGTTTTTGCATTCTCAGGCATTGTTCTTCATTTGTGACTTTCTGGGGCTTCTTCTGTATCTTTATTTCTGGAAATGTTTGTCTAATTTCGATACGATATTTAAAAATTAAAAAATATATTCGATAACAAATCCTTTTAATTAGAAAAATTAAGATCCCACGACAGAGTAAACGCTCGAGGTATGACTAAAACCAAGGTTACTACATTAATCGTGGTTCAATTACCACTATAATAATTAATCTTATAATTTGTGGCCACATTGATCAAGATTGATCTTTGTTTTCCTGCGAGGTTGTGAGATTATTGTGACCCTTGAGGAGTTGAGTGGACAATTTTCTGTGTGATTAATGCATGTGCCGATAAGTTTGACTTTTAGCATGAAGCATGCATTGCTACTTTAATCCTTTTTTCTAACATAAAATTACTCGAATTTACAGGAGATGGATTTTGAACTAATTAGCCCTACAGTTATTTTGCAAGGCAATCTATATCGATGAAATGTGAATGACCTATTACATTGAAAGAACGATATAAATAATCGACTCGTTTATCATGCAGAGTTTCATGAAACCTCCTTTCTTGTGTACCCTATTATGAGTGTTCCTCATTGGTTGTCCGCCAATTTAATTACCAAGAAGTGTATCCACAAATATTCATTACCAATTTATCCTTCACATTACTAATTTTCGGGGTTCCTCATTGTAAACCCGATTTATCTAAATGATGAATAACTCTATTGTTTCTATGAATAACTCTACCCAAATCTATCTAAATGATAGGTCTCGAGAGGATGAATCAGCTACAAACTATAAAGGAACTGACATACTCTCCTGACTAACTGACATAATCTAATCAGCGTAGCTACTTTTTAATCTTTGGTGGAGAGGACGTGATTTTTTATGTTTTTTTTATACTAAATATTTACAATTACTTTAAGAAGGTTTTTTTTCCTATGCAAACTCAAATATACACAATGGACTAGACGTTATGAATCCACTGCTTCTATGGATACAGTCCAACGAACCTAATTTAGGTCCTGAGGATTTAAAACATGTTGGTCCAGCCTGACCCAAATCTAGAGATTTTTGATTTTGGGTTGGGTTCTGATCGAGTCTAACGGCCTCTTAGGACTCAGCTAGCCTCAAGAGAGTAGGAGAGGCCCGATATTGAGGCCTCACTCATAAGTAGTATTGTTGTAGATGTGGGTTAGGTCAGCAGAGTAAGACATTATGCATCCCCTTGGAGGCCGAATTCAAATCCTTTGCTCAAAAATTGGCCTACTAACATTGCCCCATAGTAGTTATTGTTATTCAATTAGACGTTTAAAGCCATTAAAAGTCCCTTAAAACCGCATTCAATTCTCTTTTCGATTGATGTAAACCCCTTGAAGACCATGACAAAGATGACGCAAAAAAATTGAAATTGCGTGTGTTCATCCTTCTCGCAGCGTCAACAGGCCCATTAACTTGACCAATGTTATAAAAAGAAAGGATGCAACGCGAGGACTTCCCAGGAGGTCACCCGTTCTAGTATTGTCTCGTCTAATCTCGTTTAACTTTGGAGTTCAGAGCCCAAACTTGCTTAAGAGCAAAGTTCGGATGGAATCCGGTGTATTTGAGTTGGTATTGATGGTCACATCCAATTTTAATTTATCTATTTGTTTGATGGGCCACGGGTGTCTCCTTTCCTAGGGGACAAGTTGTACTGTAAGGCGCATGTATATAGGCCTAGTTTGGCATGCCGTATATACATCGAATAGTACTATTTTAATACGGATCTGATGTTTGGCGCTTTATGTACAATTTTAGTACCCGAATTAATTTATCCGGGTCCACCACTTTAGTACCTCTCAAGCCTGCTTAAAAGTCCCCCCCAAAACCTATATATAATTTTAGTCGGGAGTAAAATGCTAAACATGCTTCGCAGTCATCCGTCTCGCAGCCATCTTCTGGGCGTCTGCTAATTCCTTCCCCTGTTCAAGGTATTGCTGATCAATCTAGCCATTAGGCGCATACCCATTAAGAAATTCTTGGCCTTTCCTCCTCCAATCCCATCTCCTCCATCAATCTCCAAAACCTCACGGCCCTCAACATCTTAATCTTCTCTGGATCCATCTTGAGACGCTCTCCTTCGCACACTGAGCTCTTCAAGGTCCCATTGAACCAACACCTGAACCAACCCATGTGATTCGAGCTCAAATCCCTGTTGGGTTTCAAGAGATCGACCTTGATAGTGAAGCCATTGCCGAAATAGGCCTCGCAGGAGCAAAGGGACTTGGGTTGTCTGGGACCGGAGGAGGTAAGAGGGTAAAATCGGCCATGGCTTCGAGTAGCGATGCGAGGGGTAGCGGTTCTGTCAAATTTTTCAATTTCATTTTTCTTTTTCATTTTATCATCAAATTTCCTCTTAAAAATAAACATTGTTTTTCATAAAAAATAAAAATAATACGAAGTTCATTTATCTGGTACGGTACTAAACACAATATTAAATAGTCAATCTTTAGTCCGATACTGCACCAAACATCTGACTCTATTAGTCAGTACTATCCGATGCACAAATTAATCAATCCGACTGAAATTGCCAATACAGTCCGATGTACCAAATGAGGCCATAAGGTGCTCATGAATAGTACTAACTTCCGATGTGGGACTTGTGTCCCTTGTTTTAATTAGTGAATTCAATTTTACTTCAGCCCAGGCCCAATACAAAATATTAAGCCCAGGCCCAACTTTATCTAAAATATAAACAACGAAACCGGAGACACAAATCATTGTTCTAAAAGATGGCCATTATCCATACAAAGTTACAAACAATTAAAGAAAGCAACATGTGTTGGCTTTTCTTTTTTCATTTTTTGTTTTAATCGAGAGGACATGTCATGGAACTCTTTTCCTTTTTAGTCCATTTTTTCTTAGGATTCAAGACATACACAAACTAAGACACGAGAATGATAGAAGAAGCCTCCTATGACACATACCACACGCTCTTTTAGCCCATGGCATATTTCTGGGTCCAGCTTCTCGCTGTCGTCTCGTATTTATTCCTGTCCGTCTTGTACATGTGAGCAATCTCCGGCACCAACGGATCATCGGGGTTTGGGTCCGTCAACAGAGAACAGATGGAAAGCAACACCTGATCACAAAAAGTAACGGTAACTTATAAGAATTTAGAATTGTTTCCAATGAACAACCTGATTTATAGAATGAATGATTTTTCATATTTTCTACGTTGGAGCTTTCACTTTTCAGGGCTACGAGACAATACCTTGGAAATAGTTAGAGCAGGACTCCACTGCTCCTTCAAGATGTCAAGGCAAATGCTCCCGTTGCTGTTTATGTTCGGGTGGAATACTTTCGTTCTAAATGCCACCTACAAAAAGAAAACCATCAACGTATCAGTAAGGGAGACAAAAAGAGAAACTAGAAATCCATGATCAGATTCAGAAAAACCACAAATCTATTGATTGACAAAAACGAAGAATGCAATGGTACTTCTGCTATATGCTGGAAAAACATCCAAAATATCCGTCTTTTGTATTTTTATACAAATATATCCCCTAATATTCCCCCTCTTCTGGAAAAGTTGGAGTCATGCATTTATTTTTCTCAGTGAAATCACTGGAAATGTGAGGGGCAATGGATGTTCCAAGCAAGTACAAGTGCTGCTGATGGTTAAAAAGTAGTGGCAGAAGAAGAAAACTCAGAGTAATACTAAAAAAACGTTCAAAATATGGTATCCAAAACAGCAGTTGCCCCAAGGGTGGTAGAAAGACGAAGATGACTCTGGCAAACTTGGTATCTTACTATAACCGGATTAAGTAAAGTTCGAACCCCCATCAAACTTCATCACATCATTGATACATAAAATTCAATGTTTCCAGGAACAAAGGACGGAGAGAAAACAAATTATGTGGATTGTGGACCACAGAAGTTGAAAGATAAACGGCACACTTCATTGTATTCGATAGTTAGCAGTACCTTTGGTGGCTTAAAGGGATAATCTGGAGGAAAATGAATAGTAACTAGGAAAACACCCCCAGCATAAGGACTGTCTGGGGGACCCATTATTGTTGCCTGCCAGTGGAACATGTCTTCGGCAACGGGACCTGCAATATCCCCAAAGACAACAAGGCAAGAAATTAATGAAACAATAAAAATACTGAAGGAAAATGAAGAAGGATTTGTACGGATTTCTTAAGCAAGGTCTTTCAAATAATACAAATATTGACGGATAGGATTTGTACAGGATGGACATTTATCTGCCCTCCAAACAAGTGTCTGCCCATGTACGAGTACATACGTGTATATTCTGAGGCAATCATGCATAATCATAGTAAAACGACAAAGCATAGGCAAATGACATTATATACTTTAGCTACTTCCATATGCAGTGCAAGAAGAGTAAACTCTTTAGAATGTTGCAAAGCTAAAAATATAAACCAGTTAGATGTATGTAAAGCCCCTGACCAAACTGGATAATCCAGCTGCAGACAACGTCATAATCTGAGCATCTGACCAGGTAGCCACGCTGGAGCAATAGAATCCATTACAATTTGGAAAGGGGAAAACTGATGTTGCGTATAAAAATCAATTCAGTTATACTTATACATGCTTATAAACACTCTTCTTCACTTAGTTGGTACCCACTACAAAGCACGAACAAACCCGAATTCCTTAGATATATACCCACAATTATAATCTCAGCACTCGTGTCGCGTCAATGTACACGGATTATGATAAGGCTTATGATAATTCTGATCCCAAATTTGCACAAGTTTTCGATTTCTTATGCAAAGTAACGATGCATAAACTCATCAAATAAGTAAAAATTTACCAATGTTACCATCGAAAACAAAAACCGGACCCATAGATTTCAGGAATTAATCCTAATTACAGAATTCAATGTCGAAGATTAATTGCTGCAAATCACCAACCACCCATAGAGCACCAATTGATCATAATCAACGGCACCAATCGAAATGAAAAGCGATACATCAAATATGAAATTTCATGCCAACATCTAGACATAGATTTCAAAATCTAAGAGGCAAACAACAATCCAAAAAAAAATTCAGAAGGGGAAATGAATTCATGAGCAGGAAAATGAGATTACCGGCGCTGCATGACGTAGGAGGATCCTTCTGCAGATCTTTGAGCTCCTTCAAGATCCGCTTGGACGCCATCTGCGAAACCCTAGATAAATCAACACCCACAGATCAAAAACCAAAAGCTATGCAACACAATCAACAGCTTACACACCTAAAAACGCAGCTCAATTCTCACAGAAGAAGAAGAAGAAGAAGAAGAGATCGTATTCGTACCTGACAGGAAAGAGTTACAGAGAGAGAAACGACGACGACGAATCGAACTCGATTGAAGCGGAAACGAAAGATGAAGGGAAATGCGATTGAGTTTTGACGATGGGGGAAACGACTTTTTATAAAAGTGCTTCTGCGGTCCGCCCTCCGTCTGGAATCGACCTGTTGTTGTTGTTGATTGGCTTAAATTCTATTCCCTCTGTCTGGGTCCCACTTGGCGTTCGCTCTCTCCTTCCTTCCTTCCTTCCTTTTTTTTTCTTCTTTTGGTTTTTGTTTTGGTTTTTTTGGCGCCGAAAGTCACCATCGAATAAAGCTTTTTGGTAATACGACGTCGTCCCGGTTAAAAGTCCAAAGGCGCTTCCTTTAAACGGCTGGAAACGACTTGGTCATTTTGTTGGCGGCGATTAGCTATTGGTTAAAAGCTTTTGACCGGGGGTCAACCAACCATACGGACGGAGACCGATGATTGGGTCCGGTGGGTCAAATTTTTGAAACTAAAATTCAAGTAAATTATGAACGTAATTACTAATTCGTTAGTAAGTTAATATAACATTAACGACTCATTTGTATTTTCATTCAAAGTTTAGAATCGTTTACATCTTTAATTATTAGTGTGCACATTTTATTTGTTATAAAAATATAGAGTTTGTTTCGTTATATTGTCACTGTTTATTGATAACCTAAAAATGAACATTTCAAAGTATAGAATAGATTGTGAATTGAGTTTAAACTGTTAACAATTAGGTTAACATCTAATAAGTGAAATTATAATAAAACATCACGAGACTTAAAATTTTAGCAACGTTCGCCATTAGGAGATGCTAATAAGAGGTAATAGCTTGATCCAAATATACAAGACCAAACCAACACAATAAACTCAAGTTAGTCATCAACCATAAAAATCGTCTCACAATAAATACAACACAGTTCACAAAATTCATCAACCACAAAATTTCTTATAGAATTTTACGGTCGATTGATTAACACTTGAATACTAGTAATTAGTTAATGATGTGCTCGTCTCATTACACTCGCATTGGAGCTTATTTTCTTTTTTTTCTTGGTTGAAGTTCTATCTTTTTTGAAAGAAAATAAAAAAAGATTGTGCTACCACACACCCATTTTTACTTTTTACATACTTTTTGTTAATTTTTGACCTTAAATTTTTTTCAATTTATTCGATTCTACGACTAAAATTAAAAAATATGTATGGAAAGTAAAAAAAGAGTGTGAATAATACAACTCTAAAAAAATCATGAATTTTATCTACTTGATGACAGTTGTCCTACACGTTACTGCGATCCACCAGCTCGAGAATGGACGGCGATTACGAGGGAAACCACTTGGCCCTCTTGCTGTTGTCTGATAGACGGTGGATTTACGTGTGGGTCCCTCAGTGCCTACGTCCCAGATCGCATACAGTTCCCTGAGCTGATCGCAGAAGATCTCACGCGTACCAAGGGACCCAAGATCAACGTGTCTAACGTGCGCCGTTGGCGTAGATTGGATGATTAATTAGAGATTCGAGAATCCAACTCACCACCCCCGCCCCACCTGCTGCACATGGTGCGCAGCGCACACCCGGAGCAAGTTAGCCTCCACCACCCGCGCACGCCACCTCACTCCGCTTCTCTCACCGTCTGATTCTCCATCGACGCCTGAAAATGGAGCGATTGAAGCTTCCGAGGCGGGTCCAAGTGGCCGAATCCAAACCCGAGATTCCCAAGTACGACATGGCGGACGGAGAAGAAGAGGACCCCTCGAAAGCCCTAGACGGCCAAAACGACGACGGAGAAGGTAGTGGCGGAATGCGGATAAGGCCGTCCGATGGCAACGTGACTGAAGATCAGGAGCCGTTCATGGGAATCAAGGTCCGCAGAAAAGCTTCGTTTCGCAGAGAATACAGAGGCGACTACATCGACGTCCGCTCCAATCCGTACCTGATGAAAGTATTGCAGAAACAAGGTCTTGAATTTTCTCATTAAATTTTCGATTTTTGCATTCAATTTTGGGAAATCAAACGTCAATTGTTTTGAATTTGTTCTCGTTTGGTTTTTGGTATTGAATGGGATGAAGATTTGCGAAATCCAATTCCTGCGTTTGGTTTAGGGTTTAGAAATTGTAATCGTTGCAATCATTTGTTTGAATTCCATTGGCATTGCATATTGCAGGTGACAAGGAGGTTCTATTTGCCGATAAGGTGTTGAAATTTACTGCTTCCGGGAAGATGAAACGCCGCATTTTGATGATCACTGACTTCGCCATCTACATTGTTGACCCGGATGCCGATGCGCTTAAACGGAGGATAGCTCTTGCAGCTGTGGAGAAGATGTGTTTGAGCGAATTGAGCGATAATTTTTTCGCAATTATCATTCCTACGGAGTATGATGTGCTGATGGCCAGTACTCGCAAGACGGAAATAGTTACTGTCTTAGTTGAAGCTACTAAGAGTGCTTCTGATTACGAACTTGATGTTTGTTTCGCTAACAGGTAAATGCAAATTTATGTTTGTTATTCTGAGTTTTTATTGCCTTTCGTGTTAGACGGGTACTTAGGAAGCCCGAGATTGATTGCATTGTGGATTGGTTATCTTTCGGCCATGTTCATGTGTAGCTTATGCATCAATAGGTACTATATTGGGTATCTTAGACAAGTTTCTACGAGCACAATTTTTTCGTTTTTATATTTTGTATCGGACATACTTTCTGAGAGGGGACATGTAGGATATCGCAAATGTGGCGTCTATGTTAGCTTGCTTTATTCTGGAAAAGAAAAAGGAAAGTGTTGCTTGTTTGGATGGCTGCTCTGTTCTTAGAATCTTCATGATATAAGATAATACCTTAGTGTAATGATTGAAAGCATCGTTTTTAGGAGCGTTTAGTTTTCCTTTACAGTTTACTTTTTAAGTGGAGGACCTAATACTCGGCATTACTTTAGTTTTGTTATTTACCAACTACATTAGCATTGCAGTTGTATATGTTGTAATGGAATGCGTGTTATATACAAATTTGCAGTTTTGAGTATAATGCAGCTGCAGAATTCGTGAAGGAGGTTCAGTTTGAGGAAGTTGAAGGTCTGGTACCTTTTTGTTTTACGATTTTGCCAACTATTCCCTATTAGCTCCGGTAAATGATTATGCTGGATTATGTGACCCTAAATCGTTTCTGTTTATATGAATTTCAGGGGGTGTTAGAACGAAAATTTTGAAGAAGTGATTGCAGATTAGGTTTGCCGTGTTTCTTAGACTCTGCAAGAGATCCACTCTGTCCATCGGAAAGATGCTATTTCACGGCAAGGTTCTGCTCACCATCAAGTCTGACCCCGTAAGAAAAACGTTGTCTTTTGATCTCATTTCAGTGTGATTCTTATACGAAAGAAAGATACATGTAATTTTTTCAAACTTGAAGCCAGTTTTATCTGGATGTACGAAATCATTGAATTGACATTGTATGTAGATTCGAGAATCCTTCAATGCGGGTCTCTTGTTCATTTCCTGTTAGTCATCGATTCAGATCGAACCAGTTTTATGTGACCGTTAACTTTCTCTCAGAACAATGCCATGTATAACAATGATGCGGTATCTCGTCCCGATTTCGTTTTAGGATTTCTCACACAGAGACACAGTGATTGTTAACGATCAATGAAATATAAGGTTCAAATAGAACTACAATCCAAATTCGAATGAATTTCAATTGAAATATAAAAAGTTATTTCATAACTAAGAACTAAGAAAGAATTTCACTGGGGTAGAGAGGAAGGTCCTACTATCTCGGCTGGAGGAGGCGGTGTATTTAAGATTGGAGTAGACATTCCTGATGATGGTCGAGTTCCGGTGTTTACTTGACGAATTTCCTCCACCCTTTTCACGACATCCGGCATGTTTGGTCGTTGCTCCGGCATTCTTGCCACACAAGACATTCCTATTTGTAACATCTCTACCATTTCCTCCTCTATATTTGGATACCTGAGAAGCTCTACGTCAAACACTTCTGCTGTCCATTCCTCTCTGACAACGGAGTTCACCCATCTCACCAGGTGAACAACTTCTTCGCCGCCTGTAGTGTGTATGGGGCTTTTTCCGGTGAGAAGCTCGAGCATCAGGACCCCGAAACTGTAGACATCGGATGCAGGGGAAGACTTGCGAGTGTCTGTCACTTCTGGGGCTCGGTATCCTCCAGTACGCGCTGCTGGTGGGGGCATTGGACTCATCAGTGTTGGCAAACCAACATCGCACACACAACCGTATCCTTGAGAGTTGAGGAAGATGTTTGAGGCCTTTATGTTTCCATGGACAAGTTTCCCAGCATTCTGTGTGTGGATATGAGCAATGCCTCTTGCTGCACCGATTGCTATCTTGAGTCGAGTCTCCCAGTCAAGCGGAATCCTTCCCTCTCCTCTTTTAGCTGCAAGATTAAAGATGTATAAACAACGTTAGAACTAATTAAGCAACCTTTTATGAAATAATCTGATCTCGAGTCAAAAAAGTAGAGAGGAGTGCTTACATACCATGTAACAGTGAAGAAGCGCTTCCCTGCTCATAGTAATCATACACAACAAGCTTCTCATCTTTCGAATAGTAATACGCCCTTAGCGCGGCTACATTCTCGTGCCTGATACTTCCCACAATCTCTATTTGCTGCTCAAATTCCTTTTTTCCCACACTAACTTCCTTCAACCTCTTCACCACAACCGTAGTTGCATCTTCCAAAGCGGCCTTATATGTCGTCCCAAATGTTCCCTTGCCAAGAACCTCAGCAGATGCCCTCAGCAAGTCCTCCAGATCAAATGCAAGATTAGAACCCTCGAAGAAGGAGATCCTATTATTCTTATCTTGCTTCTCAGAAACCGCTTTCTTTGAAAAGAGTTCCTTCTTCTTTGGTTTTTCAACTATCCCATTTTCGCCTCCTTTATTGTAGCAGCAAACGAGCATCAGAAAAGCAATTAGAACGAATCCGAGAACACATCCACCGATCACAATACCTAGTATTGCAGGCTCACTGAGCTTCGTTTTCTTTCTTGGTTGAGAATTAGGTGGTTGAACTGGAAGAGCTGGAGGAAGGGCCGGCGCAAGGCTGTTACCTGAAAAGGCCCGACTTGGAAATCGTTGAAGAGATTGAGGCACATTCCCTGAGAGATTATTGTTAGCCAAATCAAGCTGTTGCAAACTAGGAACATTGAGGTCAGGAATTTCACCCGAAAGCGAATTGTTGGCGAGATTCAGAACTGTGAGGTGAGTTAAACTTGAAATCGAGGAAGGGATATCCCCACTAAATGCATTGTTTGAGAGATTCATGACAGTAAGATTCTTCCAAACCGAAATATCTGAAGGCAATGGGCCGGAGAAGTTGTTGAATTGAAGATAAAGGGAAGACAAGTTTTCGAGTTTGGAAAAATCAGAAGGGAATGGACCTGTCAAGCTATTCAACCTTAGACTTAGAACCTGAAGCGCCGAAAGGCGGCTGAGAGTGTTGGGAGGGATTGGACCATGTAAGGCAGCTACAGGCAAATGAAGCTCTATAACTCTGGACTGATCTCTGCTACAGATCACGCCGGTCCAGGTTTCGCAAACAGAAGAATTCTCATTCCATTTGATAGAGCGTGAGTGAGAAATATTGTGAATGAAATCAAACAAAGCTTGCTTATCTTCAACCGGGTCCGCAGTGACATGCAAGAAAATTGCCCCAATAAGCAAAACGACCAAAAGCTCTAATATTTTCTCCATCTTCTCAAGCAATCCAAGCACAAACTGCTTATGGAGTCTTGATCACAACTACACCATGAATTCGGATCAAAAGAAAGTCACAATATCAGAATCATAAACTCATTAGAAACTTTAGTAAATGTATTTGAGAGCTCCGATCATATACACAGAGCGAAAATTCTAGAGTACATTAAGAATCCAAGAGTATTTAAAGGGCGGATGTGATTCACTTAAAAGACAATGTATCAGAAGGACTACAAGGGCCCTAAAGTTGACTTAATTAGAGGCTTTAGATCCCAAATCCTTAAATTTGGAGATCCAGTCAAAAAAGCAGTTCTAGCAAGTTTGAATTTAGTAGAAAGTAAAACATACACTTTCCTAACTCCACCTACTTTGTTAGGCTGCCAAGAAAATCCCACACTAATGACTTTATTAATTCCCATCACTTTCACATAAAATCAGCATAAAAAACTTACTTTTTGCTTCGGATCACACCACAAACATGGCAAAAACAAACCCAACTCTTGAAATCTCCCCCTTCTAGCTCTCTGCATCAAAACCCAACTTTCAGAATTGGGTCGTTTGGGAGCACAAGATTAATTACCGGGGTTTCAGAGACAGTCTCATTGGGGCAAATTCGCAAACAGGTGGGGTGCAATGATGGTGGTGGGCGGTGGCGAAGTGATGATGGTGGAGATAATTGATGAGCTGGGTTTTGCTTGGGCGAGCAGCATGGCCACATGCAGAGGGAAGTTAGGAGGCCACGAATAAAATAATCATTGTTTATTGGTGAGAAGAAAAGGAAGAGCCATGAGCCAATGTGGAAAGATTGCTGCTTTATTTTATAGCGTACGAACAGGAAGATGCATGTGGAATGTGGATTTTGGAGAAGACCAAGCGATGAACGGAAGCCGAAGAAGAAGCTAAATATTATTAGTTAAATAATGTTTGAATAATTTTGTCCAACGCCGGTGGTGCAGTTGGTGTGCTCGAGAATTTGTTATTCATTTTTAGACATATTTTAATGCATAGTATTTGCGTCAAACTTTATTTTTGTGGTTGTGGTGCATCTCATTGTTCGTTAAATTGTGATTAATGTATTTTAATTGTATAAATGTTATAATTAAAACTATGTTTCATGCTTGATCATCATTTAAAGATTTTGGGTAAAAATTAGTCATCCCATATTTATAAAACAAATCAACGATCAACAATTTTTATAACCGTTAACAATTTCATAATGTATCTCAATCAAAAAAAGAAACAGTTTCATAATGAACTGTTCATTTTTGTGATACAGGAGTAACACTAAACAATCTCTATTTAATTTATTATTGTAAATTATAACAAAAAATAAACAGTTTTGATTATAACATTTAGGGTTGTGCTATCTACACACTTTTTTTTTACTTCTCATACACTCTTTTCAATTTTGGTCGTTAAATCGAATGAATTGAATAAGATTCAAGGCTATAAATTAACAAGAGGTGTGTGAGATGTAAAAAACGGTGTGTTGATACCACAACCCTAACATTTATATCATTATAAAATAGACGCAAGCATTGTACTATTTTTTTATTCCAGCCATGATGAAACGACCAACTAGATTCTTGTAGTTTTCTATCTTATCGTTTTGTTCTAATTACGTACCAAAAAGAAATTTGTATTTTTCCTATTTTTAAAATTTGAAAGGTTGGGGCATATTTTTGTCATTATTTGTGCGAGGTAATGATGTTTAGATGGACAACAACTCAAGGAAACGAACTTGATAACAGATAGTCAAAATGCTGCTTAATCCTTATCCCAATTCTCAATTAGTGCGTAGCACATTAGTATTTGAAGTCTCTAATTTCTTTGTATACATGATAGATAAATTAAACACTGAACCTCGAATGTAATTAATATTACTTGTAATAAATTTGTACGTCATCAATGTTGGTGGTTTTTTAAAATACATTAACTTCATAAATACGAACAAATATAAATATTATTGTTATAAACCATTAAACACCACATTTGACCAATTGAGTGATGTAGCACCGCTTTAACGGTTTTCGTCCTAATCTCCACATTTGATTGTTTGACCGCAACACCACTTCAACGGTTTCTGTTATAGTCCATGCATTTGGTTGTTTGAGTGGTGTAGCACCAGTTAAACGATTTCCGTCATGGCCCATTAAATACTACATTTGGCCCATCGAGTGGTGTATTACCATTTTAAAGGTTTTTACGCTATTTAATGAATAAGTTGTTGGTGTTCATAGTTAATACGTTAATGTACACAAAAAAACCGCAATACTAGCAGTTGGTAGTTCTTTAAAGAGAGATTTGCAAATGACAATGAAAAGTCAATGGCCCGGATTAGGTACATGTTTATGTGTGTGATTATTCATAAATCCATAGGATCTGAAGTTGGTATTATCAGTTCCATTTTTAATTGTTATTCATAGGTGGAGTAATCACCTTTTTTAGTGTTAAATTCAATGCCTTAGGTCATAAATTATTGAAATCATTAAAGCCACTAATCAATAGTAATTACTAATTAGCAACTATCTTTTGCACTGGTCACCTAACCTCCATAATCCCATTGGATATTTCACACACCCACCGAAAGTGCGCGCGAAAATTGCTGTTAGGTCAGGCCGACCGAAGCACCAATCAACGGTGACGGTTTTGTAGGCGATGTGACAGCGGTCCACGAGATGTTGCCACGTGGGGAAAACAACAACCAACGTGGGCCTTCAGATGCAGAGCTCACGAGTGTGAGCCATTCATTTGTACGGTACGGGTCAAATAATTAGCAATTTGGCACCTACTGTTGTATGCTAGTAGCAATGTCCCCCAAAACTTAGGACTAATCCAAATTTGCCTCTTCAAATATCAATTTGGTTCTAATCTTAGTAATCTTTGAAAACGTGTCAATTTGTTGTAACTCTTAAATTTGTCAATTTTCTAGTAATAACTATTAACATAGAAATTGGACGTTTAAAAAGACTAGTGGTGCTCGAAACTAAATTAACAGTCGAGGAAGCAAATAAGAAGAAGGCTATAAATTAAGAGAACATTGCTACATTGTTCCTTGTTTTTAAATGGAGATTTTTTTGTAGACAAGACGACACTATAAATTACTCTAATTTATAAAAAAAAAATGTCATTCAAATTTTGATTAGAACACATTATTTTAGCCAGCTAATCTAACCCATATTTATACTTGAAAATTTTATTAATATCACTTGTTTTAGCCACCATTGTCAAACAAGACTAGCACTCATCATGCGAATAAATAATGCATGAGATTCATCCATTTTATATTCCACACAAAATCATAGATTTTTATTGTCAAATATGAATCTCATGCTTTCATTATGGCGTAATCTCATTGATAGTCAACGGGATATTATTACATAGGTTGTTTATCACTTTTGATAATATCACTTAGGTTATTAAACTTTGAGTTTGTGTAAAACCTGCATTCAAAGTTTTGTGTAGAGGGCGGACAGATGCACTGCCTTATCTAACTAGCTGAATCAAAACTATGTAATTAAGAACAAATTCAAACTTTTTTTTTAACACCATCATATTGGAGGGGTTGGGGAGGAATGAGAATTTGAATAAACCACACAATGAGTCAACTATAATTATTTATCAGAGTCGCCTATTGCTATTCCCGAATAATTTTTTATACAATGATATTGGAGAGCTTGGAGAAGAGTGAAAATTGTATTTTGTTAAAGCCGAATTCAAGACTTACTACTTACAAGCAAATAAAAATATTATTGACACGAAGTGCTAGCCTGAATAAGCACGACAGGCCGAAAGCAATGAGTTTTTTAGAAGTAGAAGCCCACGGCCCACAACCAGACCGGCGATATATCGTCAAAGAAACCCAAAAAGTAACAAATAAAAAATGAAAATAAAAAATCGAAAATAAAAAGGAACGAGAAAAGAGAGGATAAAGAAGAAAAACCTAAATCTACACACAGTCCGAGCGATACAAAACGGAAACCCCAAACCTCCGATTTATCGCGATAATTAAAGAAAAACCCTGAAAAATCTGCCCGCCTCCGTTTTTCTCTCCGTCGAGAACCAATACCAATCTCTTCTCTCTCTCTCTCTATCTCTGTAAGTTTGCTTAAATTTCTCGCCATTTCTCTTTCCAATTTGCATCTTTAATTCTCCTACAATTGCAAACATTTGCATATTTTTGAGAAACTGAATCTTTGATTTGGAATTTGGAATATTGGATTTAGAATTTGGAATGCTTATTCCATTGTTTGGTTACTGAGAAAATGGAGGTGAAGAGAGAAACTCTGGTGTTTTACAGTGTTATCCGTTCGCCAGGGCCTCTTTGTTGCTTTCCTGGAAAATGTCAAAACTTTACCGGGAAAAGTTACCTGGAAGATGAAGGGGGAGCTGAATATATGAATTTCAGCTCATTGGGTACCAATTTCTGCATTAAATTTTGGATTTTTATAGCAATTTTGGAAATTGTCGATTTATAGAGTGTTTGATGATAACATTAAAAGTGTTGTTCCAACCAATTTGGCAGAAAATGAATCAAATAATGGGGTTTTCGGTTTGAAGGGATTAAAGGTTACAAATTTATGTGTTGGAAGGAAGAACTATTGAACATGAACCTATAGTGAAAGTTGTAGCCGGTAGGCGTCGGTTAGGCTAGTTGGCTTTGGGCCGAGTGCCCGCCTGAGTATGAATCCCATCTCTCTGTATTAGAGTAGTTTAGAATATCATTGTTGTCGTGAGTATGAATCCCATCTTTCTATATTAGAGTAGTTTAGAATATCATTGTTGTCGTAAATAAGTAATATTTGTAGTGGAAGTTGCATTCACAATGGGAGTCATTTCTTGAAATTTGGAAAAAAGTGTACTATTTTTATTCTTGTTCTGCTTCATTGCTTGCTGCTTCACTGCAAAAGCTGCTTCTGCTCAAATTTTTTTCTTGTTCTGCTTCTGCAAAAGCTGCTTAAAGTATACTATTACTTGGCCTGTTTGTAGTAGTTTGCTGTTACTGCCTGCTTCATAAGGATTCTTTTGATATGTTAATTTCATCCACAATCACTTCGGTTTCTTAATTTTTGACCTTGCTGTGATTTATGGAACTGAACAGGCGCACACATGCACACACCAGAGACCCCCAAAACAGCTACTTTCTGCTGAGTTTCGCTTTTTCTCCCTCTGTAGGTTGACATACAGCGCCGAAAGAAGTAAGTTCATCGTACTACTCTGTCGTCATACGAATTGAGTCTGTAAAGCATTGTGATTTCATGTTTCTCTTCACGGACTCTATGAATCATCGACAAGTCCATCATCGAGTACAATGCTAGTGTTGTAGTTTATGTTGTAGTTTTGCGATTTTTAGATGAAATCAGATGCTATAACTTTTCAGATTTTATACTGCTGGATAAACGAATTGGTTTCCTGGTTCTGTTGTGGCAGTGGTTCGTGAAAAAGACACTTGTTGGGAATATGCTGATAAATTGGATGGAAACAAGGTGAGATGCAAATTTTGCCAGAGAATTCTCAACGGTGGCATTAGTAGATTGAAGCATCATCTATCTCGACTTCCAAGTAAGGGTGTAAATCCGTGTAGCAAAGTAAGAGACGATGTTACTGATAAGGTGAGGACCATAATAGCAGCAAGGGACGAGATCAAAGAAACTCCTAGTAGTAAAAAGCAAAAGTTAGTAGAAGTAAAATCTCCTGGAACTGGAAATGTCTCTGCTGGTAAACCTCTCATGTCTTTGGATACACCACCAAATCCAATTCAGAAAATTTTTCCTAACGTCACTCCAGTGGTCCTTTCTGGGCCTCCCCCCTTGAATAGCCATGAGAATGCAGAGAGAAGAGTTGCGCTGTTCTTTTTCGAGAACAAGCTTGACTTCAGTATAGCCCGTTCTTCGTCCTATCAGCTAATGATTGATGCCATAACAAAGTGTGGTCCTGGATTTGAAGGTCCATCTGCAGAAACTCTGAAGACTACATGGCTGGAAAGCATCAAGTCCGAAATGAGCCTACAGTCGAAAGATATTGAAAAAGAGTGGACTACCACGGGCTGCACTATCATCGCCGACACATGGACTGACAATAAGTCAAGAGCCTTAATCAACTTTTTGGTTTCATCACCCTCACGGACCTTTTTTCACAAGTCGGTGGATGCATCTGCGTATTTCAAGAACACAAAATGCCTGGCGGATTTATTTGATTCTGTTATACAAGATTTTGGCCCAGAAAATGTTGTGCAGATCATCATGGATAGTAGTTTCAACTATACCGGGGTTGCAAACCATATCTTGCAGAATTATTCAACCATTTTCGTGTCTCCTTGTGCCTCTCAATGCTTAAATCTTGTTTTGGAGGAATTCTCGAAGGTAGATTGGGTGAATAGATGCATCTTACAAGCACAAACCATTTCGAAGTTCATCTATAACAATGCCCCGATGCTTGATCTGATGAAAAAGTTTACTGGGGGGCAGGAACTCATTAGAACCGGCATCACGAAGTCTGTTTCCAACTTCCTCTCCTTGCAATCTATCTTGAAGCAACGGTCAAGGTTGAAGCACATGTTCAACAGCCCCGAGTATTGCACCAACTCATCTTATGCGAATAAAACACAGAGCATTTCATGTATTTCCATTGTCGAGGACAATGATTTCTGGAGGGCAGTGGAAGAAAGTGTGGCCATCTCCGAGCCATTTCTCAAAGTGTTGAGGGAAGTGTCTGGAGGAAAACCTGCTGTGGGTTATATATATGAGCTAATGACCAGGGCCAAGGAATCGATAAGGACATACTATATAATGGACGAGCATAAGTGCAAGACATTCGTAGATATCGTAGACAGAAAGTGGCGGGATCAACTCCATTCGCCTCTACATGCAGCAGCAGCGTTTTTAAACCCCGGCATCCAATACAATCCGGAAATCAAATTTCTTACATCTATAAAGGAGGACTTCTTTAAAGTTCTGGAGAAGCTTCTGCCTGTGCCTGAGATGAGACGCGACATCACAAGTCAAATAGTTACATTTACGAAGGCAACTGGGATGTTTGGTTGCAGCCTTGCAATGGAAGCAAGAGATGTAGTTTCACCTGGTAAGTATACAGTTCAAAATTACAAACATTCTGGTACTTATTTCTTATATCTGGAAACTTACTTGTAATGCACGTCAGGGCTTTGGTGGGAACAATATGGCGATTCTGCACCCGTGTTGCAACGGGTTGCCATCAGAATACTCAGCCAAGTTTGCAGCACATTCACATTCGAGAGGCACTGGAGCGCATTCCAGCAGATTCACTCGGAGAAGCGCAATAAGATCGATAGGGAAACACTCAACGACCTCGTCTACATAAATTACAACCTCAAGTTAGCAAGGCAGACGAGAACGAAATCTTTGGAAGCGGATCCTATTCAATTCGATGACATTGACATGACGTCGGAGTGGGTGGAGGAGAGTGATAGTCCAAGCCCTACTCAGTGGCTAGATCGGTTTGGTTCTGCTCTGGATGGGAGTGACTTGAATACAAGACAGTTTAGTGCTGCCATATTTGGTTCAAACGACCACATCTATGGTTTATGATTGTAGCAATCAGTGTCGTTTCCTTGAAAGGTACTTCCTCCTGTATGTGTTTGTAACTTGTGTAGATTGAATCATCCTAGTTTAGTCTGAAATACCAATTTGTAGCTTATGAGGTCGTCGTGTGGTACAAAAACTTCCAATCTAAACTACCGAAGTTTTTTCCATAATTATTTGTATCACATTAACTGACCACTTCTCAAATATAAGTGAGCTTCACCTTTGGGGCGTATGATTCATCTGTTTTAGAAAGGTAGTCACTAATGCGGCCCAAACGAACTTTCGAACGATGAAGGATCTAAAAAACATGAGAACCCTACAATCATTTTGTGACCCATCCATCATGTGGATGATTTGCGCAATTTAGCCTAAAAGATCATAAAAAGTGAGCAAACAACCTCCTACTCGATGTCGTCGACTCATGGAGTTATGTCGTTTATCATATCCCTTCGCGCAACGGTTTGTTAAAACGACGCGTCGTTTAATAAACCCGCGTAACAAAACGCGCTCTCTCACGCATTCATCTCAAAGACCTTCACTTTTCACAGCTTTCTTCTTTCTCTCGGAATCTCTGAAACAAAACCCGGGGAGATAAATGGACTACGATTACAGAACCCGGTCTGGTCAAATGCCGATGTACCGTCCCGCCACGTCATCAGCGCCGTCTAGCCATCCGATGTACGGACCTCCGTCGTCGTCGTCGTCGATGTACCCGCGGGTGGGTCAACAGAGCCACACGTTGGTCCCGCCCCCGTACGGCGGTAACGCAGCCCGTCCCCTTCCCCATCACCAAACGACAAATCCTGCTTCGTCTTCCTCCTGTAAGTAAAATCTAACCGATCATCTAATTTTTCCCCAATTTAATCGAAATTTTTGTTAGGGTTTTTTTAATTGATCGATTTTTGTTTTTGCGGAAATTGCAGCGGGATTGGGCATTCGAGTTACTATAAAACCGGAGTGTCGGATCACTCCTCCGGTAAGCTTTGATTTCAAATTACTGTCAAGTAATATGTAGAAGTTTCCGTTTTTGCTTGCTTTATGTTCATGAGTATCGGATCACTCCTCCGGTAAGCTTTGAGCTTCAATTGTTGTCTGAGTAATCTGTAAAATTTACCCTTTTTTGCTTGCTTTATGTTCACGATGAGCTGTGTTTTGAAACTAAAAAAATTTGAAGAATTGGGTAATTTCAATCGGCGAAATGTTTATTGAAAATCAAGTTTTGTGTTTTGATTATTTACTTAGACTAAGTTGTGTAAGATATTGTTTGGTTCATACTATTGGGTTTGGCCTTGATTTTGCTCTTTTTTTAGCCTCCGTTGTCATCGCAAGTTGGAGATGTACCGCGGAGCAATTTCCAGTTCGATTTTGATCTCGAGAAGAAAGTCTTGGCTGAATTAGAAAAGGAAACTCAGAATTGGGCCAAGCTTGGGCTGGAAAACCTTCCACCACCGAGGGCTGTAGAACCACCATCTTCGTCGGTATGTGATTGTCTCTTTTGCATTTGCATGTTCTTTTTCTTTGCTAGTGTAGTTGGTAATTAGTTCCATTGTGCAAGCCTTGTAAATGAACACAAATCCAATGTGAGTTACTTGGAGAAGTAGTTTTTCTGTGTATTGGACCTGTCATTAGTATGCAAAATCCGTTACTACAAAATTGGGTTCGGTTTCTGTATTTGTTTCAG
Organism: Gillenia trifoliata; assembly: GCA_018257905.1. NCBI lineage: Eukaryota > Viridiplantae > Streptophyta > Magnoliopsida > Rosales > Rosaceae > Gillenia > Gillenia trifoliata. The sequence goes on along the minus strand of CM031086.1, from coordinate 28,437,697 downwards.
TTGAGCATGATGTCTCTTGGCTGGATTTGTTTCTTGAAATTAGGTTTGTGGGTATTTTTGGTATTGCAGGGTTCTAGCGCAGATCCCGTTGTCAGAAAATATATCGCTTCAGGGCTCAGCCGAGAAGCAGTTCCTCTCGCAGTAGCAAATTATGGAGACAATCCTACTAAGGTGCTTTCTTGAGCTCGTTGCTTGCACGTTAAGCTTGAACTTTTATACCAATATTAAAGGTTGCTGGTAGTTACCATCACATTTAGCTGCTTAACCGTATGAATGCTTTTGTTTTTGTTCTCCAGGTTCGAGAATTTGTCAATGCATTCACCCTTCTTCGAGAGATGGGATTTTCACCAAACGCTGTTGCTGAAGCCCTAATGATGTATGACAATGACACAGACAAGGCGCTGGCACATTTTCTCAACAATTCATCATGATTCACGAGAGTATTCGTTGAACATTAATATTCCTGTATTTTGTCTGGTAAATGTTTGAGGGAATAGAACCTTTCCATCCTTGTTGCCTACTTGGTTTTGATTTCCGATGCCCGGGAATGTGGCCGGAAAGAAGAATAGCCTACGAACTCAATACAGATACAAAGCACAAATCTTTTGCTAGCATTAAGAAGCTTTTCCAACTTATGTTGTATTATTGAATGATTTGAATTGATATAAAGAATCACAACTTTCTATTTCTTTGAAAAAGAATAATAATCGGAGGACAAAAAGGGGTCAAACTTTAATGGTACGTACTGTTGAATGATTTAAAATTTATTTGGGACCCATTGCAAATTAATCTGGATCATTCAATAGTACGTGATGGTACGTACCACTGAAGATTTTTCCGACAAAAAGTATGATACTAAAGAAATGTGTAAATTGTGCTACAAAAAGAACACCCTCCACTATTCTCTATGAATTCGTAGAAGGCCTTGCACAGTGGGACAGAAAATTGTAAAATTGTGTGCGATACTAAGAGCATCTCGAATCTTGGACATGTATATGGGATGCAAAGCTACTTTTATATCTCGGAGATGTAAATTTTAGTTTTGCTCCAATGCATAGATGTAAACGATCGATGAGATGTAAATTTTGATTTGTAAGTGTTCATTTGTTTTTGTGTAGATTTTATTTTGTCTTTTAACTTTGTTTATTTTTTGTTAAGATAACTTTAATTTCCACACAATTCAATCTAAAATTTCAAAATTTGTGCACCATTGATTTCATCTTATTTAGACGTTGATTTCATCACAAGAAGATTGAAGCAAACTAGAAAAAATTTGGATGAGAAAGTGTTCTGTGAGAATTGAAAGAAAAGAAAATTGGTGGATGGATGAACAAATGTTATGCCTTTATATAAAATGAACTATTTTATTTTAAATGGTATTTTTTTTGGATTATTTACAACCACATTTGAGTAAACTTTGCTTAAATCTTAACCTTCCAAATATATATGGGTTTGCACTGACAGAAAGTGGGGCCCCTATTCTCTCATGTTTGACGAGTATTAGGCATATTTGCGCGTGGGGAGCGTTGGGCTGCTTTTCTTTTACTTCCCACGTGAACCTTTTTCTTCTTTTCTCCTTGTGGAACCCACATTTTGTGATGCAAATATGCATCTTTACCTGCCTTTTCCAGTGAGTTGCAAAATTTGCAACTTATATATCACCAAGATTGGAGCAACTTCCCGTCGTTGGAGATGTAAAAGTTGCTTTACAACCACATTTACATCCTAGAATGGAGATGCTCTAATAATATTATAATCAAACTTTTAATGCTATGAGAGTAATTCTTATTTTTGAATTTAATATATTGAATTAATGAGTGTGATACATATATAGTAAATAACAAAAGAGAAAATAGGTAACCAATCATAAAATAGAGAAGAAAAAAAAAGTGGATAGTCCCACATTTAATACATAAAACTCACCCCTATCAAACTCACACTAATATAGCAATAGTATAATATGAATCAAACTCACAGTGTCTGATTATTATATATAGACATTACACTCACCTAAACCACTGTGGAAGACCTAAACGTATATAGCTACCTGATATCTTTTAGGTAGTTGAACTTGCATAGGAAAATAAACCTTTTCCTTATTCAAATTAAAATAGGGTAGTGAGTGACAAATAATCTCAAATAAAAAAGCGAGGCAAAGACGAAAGGGAAAGGGAAAGCGTTATTAGAAGAAGAAGGAGAAGGCGGAAAATATAAGGGCAGAGATCGGAAACCCTAGTAGGAGAAGTATCAGAACAGATCAAAAAAGCAGGCCAGGTAGATCGTAGGGTGAGGGTTTAGGGTAATGATCGAAAACAGTATCGACATGGGGATGGAAGTCATCAACACCTCCCGCCACAGAAAAGAAAAAAAGATCAAGATAGATGATGATCATCATCATCATCAGGGTTCGATTAGTGAGCCTAGTACTGTTCTGTTGGGTGTATCTCTGAGGCGCAACACTACACCCACCCTGGTTGCGCCAGACAGATCGCTATTCCGTTTGTGTGAATTTCTGGAGCGGAAGAATAGTCCCATCCTGGTTGAGCTGAACCGAACGCTCTATGCTCTCTAAGGCGGTGGTGTGCCACCAAATGTATTACTATTTGAGAAGTTCAAACCCAATGACGGGAAATGGTTCCCTTTGCCGGAACACCCATACTCATTGTATCGTCAGTCCGAGCTCGACTTCTCTTATGCAAATGTGGGCACCAAGATCATGATCTCCTCCCCAAGAAGCCCGCTTGGGGTCTACTCCTTCGACGCTGCCTCCGAGGAACAGGGATGGCAACCCGTTGGCGATGGTTTACCTTTTCCTTCCCTAGGCAGGGCTTTAGTGCTGGATTTGGAGGAGGCGGAGGATGATTCTAAGCTCTTGTTTGGCTATTACTGTAGCAGCGGGCCATTTGGTTTGGGGTGCTTAGTAGCCTGCAGAATGAAGAATGATTGTCGCATCGAGGTCATTCAAGATCTAGAAGCACTACCGGTGCCTTATCCGCTTAAGGGACAAGACCTCATGCATAGGTTTGTCCACCACCTAGGTGGTCGAAAAGTCTGCTTTGTTGCTGTCAGTACCCTCCCGTACTACAGACGTACTACAGATTCAGTTTCAGTTCCGGACTATTCACTTTTATACATGCATACACACACACGCACACACAAGATGCGATTATGGGGTGCTCAACAAGAAGTAGTTAAACTTAATCATATTGTCTAAGAGGTCCAACATATTGAACTTTCTCGTCTGCAGCAACACGGAGAATTTGAACTTAGGATCTCGGGTTCAGGAGATGGAGAATCTTACTCTTGAACCCTAGGTTTATTGCCTAGATTTCTCTGACCCACCGCTCTGAAAAACCCTAACCAATTCACCCCGTCTCCCACTCTCCCCTGAAAACCGTATTACAACTTGGCTCTAGTTGTAAATAGATGCGGGAGGAATTGGGTTTGAAACTTGTAATAGATGTTGTTGCCCTCCAATTTGGCAAGTTAAAAGTCAATCCTGGGATATATATTTTGTGCTTGGAGAGTGCATGTCTAATCTCGTTGCGACTCCGGGTTACCGCTTATGATTGCTTGTTTTAATCTTTACTTGAGGATTTTATCAAACTCTTTCTTCTTAATTTTGGAACAGGTAAATCTCGCAAGTGCATCTCATGCCTCAAGGACCTTGCGTTGCGTTGCAGTCGGGGGAGTCAGTCACGCATCAAGTCGAAATTTAACCGTTGTGTTGAGTTGCAGTCGGGGAGTCAATCATGCTTTTGTGCTTCTGCTATATAGAGTGCACAAGCTATCACCACTCCAGTTGAAACAGCCTTTTCGATCGACATCGCTTCCACCCACATTAACTAATCTTTGAGATTCTAGTGTTTGGATCGAGGAGGAAGGTGCTCCTAGGAGCTTCTTTTGTGGCCGAGGGGAGATACAAAATGCCTTGAAATGACTATTTTACACATAAATGTAGCCCATATTTCAAACGTAAAATTGCAATCCACTGGGGCAATGTGCATGGTTTCTATGGCAGTTTTTGTTACATGTAGCACTGATCGCTCGCGTTTAGATTTGCCGATGGATTGCTATGAGCACAAATTTGCGAGTTGTATTTTTATCATAGAGTAAACAATCTCCGATATTACTGAAATATCTCTCGATGTATCCGTAAAATAAAGTTGTCGATAATCGATAGGGGTGAGGCAATATCTATACGGGATATCTTCAAAATTTCGAAGATATTTCGGCAATATTGAGAATTTTGGTAAAGTTTTGCTACTTCGGTCCAATATCTGACCAATTTGATAGATTTTAGAGATATTTCGATGAAAATTTATGTGCAATTTCGATCATAAGATTCCTTATAGTTGCTAGTCAATATCTCAATAGTGCATTTTGAAATTGAAAGGCAATAAAAATAAGAACAATACTTGACTGCTGCCAATTCAGCAGCCAGTGCTACATACAACCAATCCCGTGTGGACACGTGTCCAAGTTTTGATTAAAAAAATTAAAAGAAAGAAAAATTTGGACACGTGTCCACACTGGATTGGTGGTATGCAGCACTGACTGTTGAATTAGCAGCAGCCAAGTATTGTTCTAAAAATAATTGTCTCAAATACCATGCATGTGTTTACAATTTTTAATTAAAAAAACTTATCTCATACCATATACCAAGAAAAAAATAAAAATCAAATGAACTCAAATAAAGCAAAAATCCAATAGAAAAAAGAGAAAATGAAAAAAAAAAAAATTAGAATAGGGAACGATCGGTATGATATTACCGAGTATTACTTAAAGAAGGCGGTGCCATACTACCGATTCTTACTGTGAAGAGTCGGTAGCTTCATACCGATCCTCTCCTTTTTTATTTTCTTTTTCTTTAGGGTTTTTGGTTTTTGTTTTGTTTTGTTTTGTTTTTCTTTCCTTTGCCATAATACCAAATTATTGGCTTCATATTCTACAAAATGTATTCTTCGGTGCAAAATCTCTTATAATTCATGTTTAAACACTCAAAAAACAACGATATAAAACTTAAATATAAAGAATTTTGAATCTAAACAAAAAAGTTATACTTGTACTTTAGACTCATCGCAAATCATGGTTCCAATGGAGACGACGCTCGCATGAGCGCAGTTGGTGGTTGGACTGAAGTTGGATGCGCTCTAAAATCATCGCATGCATACTCCTAATTCCTCCATCGAGATAATAGATTGGAATTTCTCATGTATTGTAACTTTGTTTTGAATTTTCACATCGGAAACTGATTGACGCTGAAAACTGGGGCTATGTTGAGGTACATTTAATCATCGAAATCGATTCTCTTCAAAAATAAATAGTGTTCAAGAAAATTTTGTTGCCTTTCTGTAGGTTTTCACTGACTTGTGACTCCATCAATTTGAAACTTTCTTTGAAGTAAGCTTATCAAAAAGGTCGTTTTCAACTAATCACTTTTGAATCAGACATAATCCTCTACATCACAGTTTTGATCTGTTTCAAGAGCTAAGGTCTAAAACTAAAATTTTAGTTCGATCCTATTGGAGGCGCTTATGGATAGTTTTGCTTTGGTTGATCATATGCAATGCACCTTTCGAGTGAAAATTCATCTAGTACTGCCATATAAAGGGCTTTTTCAAGTAAGGAGGTACTGCCTATCCTGTACCAAAGGTGCTGCAGAAACCCTAAAATTCAACATGGCTCTGATGCTCCTCCTTGTTTATCAGAATACAATCACGTGGCTTCAGAAGAACCATTCGATCAACCCAATCATTCCATTTGGTGAAAACATAAATTTTCACAAAGTGCGGTCCTCACGCCACTTGTTCATTCTTGTGTATGCATTGTTCATTCTTCATTAATGGCTTTAATGGTTTTTTATTGCTCATCCGAAAAGTGCATAATTTGATGAAATTTTTTGTATTTGAGAAAGAAACCTAGAACCTTGAAGGAGACCTGTTTGAGAAGGAAGCAGGAGGACCGCCAAAAGATTAAAAATATTTATTTTGGTGATGTTGAGGAGTGTCCGCGTAAATTGAACATACAATGACGAACCACACTAGTTAAAAACCATCAAAGACATCTTCAAATAATTGAAAACTGAGTGTAGATTTATGAGTGGAAAATAAATGTCGAAACCCAAAAAACGGAAAAAAAAAGGAACAATTTAAAGTGTGTGACATGTTCTTATGAATTGTGAAAAAACAAACTATTAAACCAAATTTGATAATTAAATAATTAAGAGGTAGAAAGTTTACTGTGTGAAGACATGCACGTGTTTGCATGGTAGTTGAGACAATTGTAGAAATTTTAAACGTAATTCTAGCAAGCTTCCATGATTAATATTTTAAACCAATATCTTCATCGATATCAATATATTTATCGACATTTCTCTAAATTTGGACTACCGATATATCTACCGAAACCGAAACTTAAATTATTCATTTTTAGTGCTCTTTTTTAAAAGGGGCATATTAGTCTTTTTCATCCGTTTTTAAAATCCCTGAAATTTTCCTTGTCTTCATTTTGAGTTTCATAATGTGGGTGAAGTCTTCAATAAAGGGCAACACAAATGGGCAACAAAGGTGAAATTTTCCTTTTTACTCTCTTTCATTTCACCGCAGCCCCCTCACAGCCTCGTGCCTCCCCTTCCGTGATCAACCCAACCACCCACACTGACCTCCCCCCAGATGCCCCCCTCTCTCAATGATGCGAACCCTAAATTTTAAACCCAAATGCTACCTTTAACAGTGTGCCTTTTGTCAAGCTAAATCTCTTCTTATTAAAACCTGATAAGATTATGTCTTATGGAGTTGTGGGATACGGAGGAAATGGACTTCAACAAGAATCCATACCTCTCCTCATGTGGATTCGAATGACTGCACATCTTGAGAGGGTGGAGGCGTGGGGGTGCCAGTGCCACCAAGGACTTGTACCAAAGAAAAATGCATGCGACAATAAGCCATGGTACTTTTGTTATGTTCAATTAGAATATCTACATAGGCTTTGGAAATTCTCGTCATTTGTTCAACAATTCGTTAACTTGTATATGTGAATTTTGTCTAATGATAAAGTTTTGTGGTATTCATTATATACATAGATGAGATACATTTTTGGTGCCTATAGTTTTCACAATTTCAGTGTCGTTCATATAATTGCAATTGCATCTGATTAGCTTTGTAAACTGTTTCAATCTAAGAACATCTGTAATAAAAGAATTAAAATAAAACATTTTTATATGTAATTTAATTCGCATTAGTATTAAATTTCATCTTTAAGTGTGTAGTTCACACCAGAGACTCGGGTATTGCCCTAGTACTTCGTACTATTGAATACAATCATCTTTTATTACTTTTTAAATTAATGTCAACCGTTAGATTAAACATGAATCAATCACAGCCGTCTATCATCTTGTAGTACCAAATAATGCGTAGCACTAAAGATTTTTCATAGAAACTCATGTTATGTTAAGAATCCTTTTGGGTTGTTTTGTCCAGAGTAATCTTTCATTATTCAACATTTACAAAAGAGAAAATTGTAGTAATAGTCCATGAACTAAAAATCCATTAGGTTTAGTTCCTAAATTTGCCAAACTATAGAGCATTAACAAGGGTCCAACTTCAGTGGTACGTACCATTGAATGGTACGTACTGTTAAATGGTTAAGATTCATTTGAGCCCCACTGCAAATTAATCTGAACCATTCAATAGTCGTACCATTGAATGGTACGTACCACTCAAGATTTTTCCCATTAACAAGTCTAACTTCATTTTTTTTTTCCTCCATTGTGCTTACGTGGCATGTAAGTGGGACCCATGTTATAGTAAGACTCATGAGTTTTATTGTTGACTTTCTTTTTTGTTTTGAGAAAGGCAACGTTTTCGTGAGTTGGCATACCGTGTCCTACTTTAAACGAGTAGGGAGCGTTACTTCTTTCGGTTCAATTCGTACCTTCATTTTCAATCCCTCCCAAGAACCTTGGCTGCCATTATGGAATCGGCGTTTATTTACAAGGAAATTATCACCATGACGTTCCAGTCTAATAATATCAAGTTATATATAAATTTTTTTCCACGTAACATGGATATTAAGCTAGAGGTGTAGCAAAAAGATAGCCTATTAGCTCAATACGAATACAAGCAACAACCTTGGCTGGCATTAAGAAGCTTTTCCAAACTAATCATTTGGTATTATTAAATCGAGAAAAGAAAATCACAAATTTCTATTTCTTTTGAAGAAAGAATAATAACCCGAGGGCAAAATCTATGCAACAAGAATACAAAAGAAATGTGTAATTCTGCTGCAAAAATAACACCCTAAGCCTATACTATTGTCTCCGAATTCGTATAATTTGAACCTATACAGCTATCATAACTATCCGAAATCCCGTTTTCCCTATCTGCAACATGCTGTGAGCCAAATCAATTTCATCCGATCGGCAACAGATCGAGAATCAACTGTCAAATTGAGCAACGATTTTATCTCAAGCTCTACATCATGTAGGCTGCAAACATCGCTAAGGATGCGAAAATATCTTTTAAACCATTTCCCTGCATTGATATTTTCTCCACGATCTCAATGCAAATCAAATCAAACACCGGCACAAATAGCTCCTGTGAGAGCAGACGCTTATGTTAACTAACCACCTCTGGGGAGGTAATCAAATGAAATGGAAGTGGCTCGTAATTATCATGTGATTGTGTGTGTGTGTGTGTGTGTGAGATAGAGAGAGAGAGAGAGAGAGAGAGAATAAGTCAGAGAGGGAGAGAAAGAGACCTCCCGCCCAAGAGGAGCAACAAAACTTGGCTTCGTCAACATGTTTAACATCAAGCCCAACGAACCAAGATCCGACACTGATATCATCATGGGCATATACACGGAGTATATCTCTGCAGAAACAATTCACCATAATTCAGTCATTGCTCTGCATAGTGATGACGAATGATGGAACCAGTTCATCGGAGAAGAAAACTCACCTATTGATTGAAACAAATTTGGCCAAAGCTTGAGATATGACGTACATCTCACCTGAAGCATGGCGGAAGTATCTGTTGGATGTAGAAACATAGTTTTCAGTTTTATGAGGAAAGTATTTGGGGAACTCGAAATGCACGACTGGGAATATGGATTTCATGCCATAGAGTTGGCATATGAAATATTACATGTTAAGATATGATCTTTATACTTATTTGGAAGGAAAACAAAAGATTTCTCCCGAAACTGCATATCTTCAAACTGGTCAGTGCAAAGCTAACTATCAGATGCTCTACTCAAGCGGATGTTATTACTAATTTATTTCAATCAAATTTGTGGATATCATCCTAAATTACTGATCTCGGTTGGTAAACATTTTATCATTGTCTTTGATAAATAATCATTAAATATAATTTACTCTTGATTGCATGATGAATCAGTTGTGGTGCAACTTACGATTTTTTATCGCCAAACTTCCACCATTCTGGTTCATACCACTTTTGGCTCCTGAAAATGATCAGTAAGTACAAACATGAGACATTTAAAGATAATTGAATTTGTAACTCTTATCTTGTTAACAGGTTGTAAATCAATGTTTAGACTATACTCACGGCTCAGAGAAAACTTCGCCTGATTTCATGCACCCCATATAAACACGAGGTTTGTCTAAATGAGTTGCGAGTGTAGCTCCCAGAGCATCTGGTCAGAAATGAGAAAGAAAAGGTTATGAAGAGCCATTTACAGTGTAAATATATGCCAGTGAGAAATTTTATATTTGTATATTGATAGAAATAAATTTGCACAATAACTATGATAGACAATATTTTGTCTATTTAGGAAGAACGGTGTTTTCCAATCTGCATTTCAAGAGATTTTTTTTTTAAAAATGATATAATATTCAGCAACAAAAAATATGGGAAGGAGGGGTAGGAGACGAAGAAAAGTTGTTATTTCGAGCAACTCGGTATATATAAAACAAATAACGATAATACTGACCAATATTTACATAAACATCATCATTGACTTTGGAGTAAAACTCAGCATTCCATTTTTCAGCAGCATGAGTGAAGAACAGTTTAGCCTTCTTTGGTAACTCTTCAGGTGCCTCTATATGAGTATCCTGCCAATTATGGGAGTGAAAATGATCACATTACTAAAGCCGACATCTCCATGTGCCAAACGCACATGTAGGCAAGCATCATAGTAAAGGAAGTTACTGGTACTCTAATTCAATGAGCGATAAGACATACAAGAATAATGAAGTCCTTAGTTTGCCTGTTTTCATTGTCAATGGCTCTGTCCAAGCTATCCCCAGGATTTGCGCTGCAGGACAACATACCATCAGATGAAGGGGTCTAACCAACTTTTATAGTTTGTCTGGCATGGAGCATAACAGAACTAAGGGAATAGAGCGAAAAGTAAACCTTCTTCCAATAACAAATCGTGCGACTATTCCCTTCTCATTCTCCATTTTTTTCAAAGCAGCACCTACAAGAATTAAAACCTTCAATGTGCTTACTAGAACTAAAACATTCGGACAGGAAAATTTCACAACATTCCACATAATCTGTCATTTTTCAAGAATTTATATGCAAGACCAAACCATATATGTTCCACATTACAGCAAAACGAATTTAACTGTAAGGAAGATAAAATAAGTGATAGTTAGAAAGATCAGTAAAGTACCTGTTCCCATCCACGCCTTACGAATTGCGTCCCTATTGTTTTTGCGACCAAATGTTGTGAGAATACCAATCACCACTAGTGGCCTTCTCTTATAATCAGTCCCATTAATCTCTGTTGACCGCACTGAAGTAAAACCCTCTTGTCTAGCGGCAGCCAACTCCATCTCGAGAGCTGATAACTTCTTATGTTGTTCCCTAAAATAATAATTACCCACATCAGAACCGGCGATTCATATGCAATCATAAAAAACTCAATCACAAATCATCAACTACACCACAGAACAAATGACTACAACATCCTTACCTGCAGGCTATGATTTTCAATGTATCATCCACTGATATGACAGATCGCCCCTGAAAACAAATGGGTTTCGAGTGATTAACTCCGTTGTTCCCGAGTGACTATTTATACAAGCATTAAGCATACATCTGATTTGAACTAGTATAAAAAGGCACTTAATATTGGCCGAATAAGAAAAATCCGCTCGTTTTGACTCAAAAACCAAATTAATGGCCTGTTTTGAACTGCTTCTGCAATGCTAAAACCACTCTCTGAAACCCAATGGCAGAAAACTTCTGAAGTGTTTACGGGCACTTCCAAGTGCTTTTTCATAAAGCTTGGATTTATAGTAAAAACTTCAATGTGTTTTTAATAAAAGTGCTTCTAGTAAAAGTGCTTCTTACAAAGCATGTATGAAAAGAACTAAAATTTCAATGAGAAATACAAAACCAAGAAAAACTCACCTGCCCAGTAATCCTATCAAGTTCTTTGATCAAATAAACCCTGCTCTCCGAATCCTGCCACAACCTACACATAATCATCAATGTCAGATAATCCCCAGATCAAACAAAAAGGGAGGGAAAGAAAGAAACAAAATTTATCACATGGGTGATGGGTCCAATCCAATTTTCTGCAAAATCAAACGAGGTGCGAGAGAGAAGAGAAAGAGAACGAACCGGCCGGCGACGTAGATGGAGGCGAAGGTGGCGAACATGGAGACCAAGAGCGTCGGAATCCGAGATCGGAAAACGGTGCCGGAGAGGCGAGCACTGGACCCCCTGCTCTGCATTTTCTCTCCCATTGCTGGTTCTGAAATCCCAAGCAATCCGTTTCGTAATCTGATAGAACAGTGAAGACGATGGATTGTGGGGCGTGGACTATTACTATTACATTGTCCGCGGAGGGAAACAGATCTATAATTTGACTGGAGTCGAGATTTTTAATGTCAGAATAATCAGACAGACAGATTCCCGCTGTGTTTTACGTTTTTCTTTTTTTGGCAATCGGCAGATTATTTCAGAGTGAGGGAGAATGGTGGGTGTGTTGCTTTCGTATCAAGTGAGTTCTAACTTCTAAGGTTGGTGAAAGAACAACTTAATGTTTAGGTTTCAGTGTCACTGCCTAAAGTTGGAGATCCCACCTTTTCTAATTTTTTCTATTTAAACCTCGCTGCCTATACAAGTTCACTTTATTTTTTATCTTCACTTTACTAAAAAATTAGAATTTAAATCTTATCTAAGTACATCCCGTTGGTTTCCAAATTAGCCTTAAACACTAACACACCACACCCCAACAAAAAAAGAAAGACAAAAACTGCTCTCTAACCAAACACCAAACCCACTACAAAAAAACAGACTGTAAATATAAAATCGAAAAAAAAAACGGTAAAATTCTATACCTTGTTTGACGATTTCGACACGACTATTTGACTCTCCATACTTAAACTTAGTTGAATTGTGTGGAAAAAAGTATGAACTTGGGAGGGAGAAGATGAAACGATATAAATTTTTTGTTATAATAAAATATTAGAATTTGTGTGGGTATAGATAGAAATATTTTTTTAAGTTTTAAGTAATATGTTATATTTTGTCTTTTCACTTAATTAAAAATTAAAAGAAAATTAAAGTTAATTAGTGGGGTGAACTTAGATAAGTGGCGGGGTTTAAATAAAAAGACTCTTCTAATTTCTTTGCAGGCTTCATCTCACGTTTTAACTGTTACTTAATTTTAGGATTTAACGGTATTCATTTTTATTTGTAAGAGACGTATTAAGGTGAGTTCAATATTAATTCATTGTGATAAACTGATAGTGTGGTTAATCCAATATATATATTTTTGTATTTTAATTAAAAATGTCACATATTCGTTTGAGAAAAATTTAGCAACGCTACTCAACTTTATGCCTGTTTCTTGACTCTATGAGCTCCCATTATCGTTTCAGATCGGCCAATATGTGCCAAGCTGACAAATTTTGTGTTAGTTTTTTCACTACTTGAATTAAAATAACTTCAATTTGACAAATGTACGATTACAAGGCAAATTCGTAGTAATAGATTAAAAATGATTTAAGGGGCTAATAACCAAATTGAAACTCCAAAGAAAATCGAAACAATGATATTCATACAAACAAGATTTGTACTTTATTAGTGCACATAAAATAGTAAAGGAATTTACCAGATAAATTATCAAATAATATAAACTTCAAGTTCCTATTGATTGGTCTGTATTATTTTTTATTGGTCTATATTTATACATCCTGTTGTGTGGACAAATATAGAAAGAATCCACGAAATAGATAGGAAAAAAGTCAAAAAAGGCCAAAGCCCAATATGCTTGAAGCCTTATTTTGCTTGAGGCCCAACTTCAGTATTCTCAGGAAGCTCCTCGGGTCCTTGTGTTTTATGTTGGGATGTTATATCTCCTGCCTCCTGAAAAATGAAATTGTTCTCCTTTAGATCAACTACTTAAAAATCTTTTAACAAAAATTACACTTGTTGAATTGTGCATGTAATTAAGTTGATCACTGTATTGTGTTGATTAGTAGTGTGTCTTTCGGCTCAAAGAAAAAGAAAGTAGTGGGGCTTTATCATAAGTATGAATCATATCATATGATGAGTTTGGTGATTAAGGATAACCATTATCACTCACTCACTGCCACTAATCATTCATCCGTTAGATAGTTGTCATGTGGTGTCACCAGTTAACAGAGAGAACCTCTCCTTCAATCCATGATGCATATAGTTGTCTAGATTTCATCTATATTTATTTCTTTTTTCTTTTTTTTCTTTAACAATAGATAATTTACACTAAATTCATATAAATTACGAAAGAAAATTCGAACTTGAGTGTGAAAAGAAAATAATACTGCAACTACTTTTCTTTTCCTTTTCACTGGTGCCCTAATTGGATTTGCTTCATTAATCATGCATCGATCACTGTACTAATTTATACTTTGTTGGGGATTATAGCCGTTTAGGGTTTTGAGTTTTGATCCCCACGCGGCATGCAGTGACATATATCTAATAGGTAGGGCTATAGCAGTAAAGAGTAGCAGTAGGACAACGTTTCTCACATGTCCGTCGTTGGGTAAACAGGTAATAAGAGGCATGCATGCATATTTCTGTTGCTCATTTATTCAAGGGCGTCCATTTTCTTCTTGCCCACTCTCTCTAATTAATTTATGAGTAGTGCAAGTCGGACCATTTGTTCTGATATGACTTCCTGGTTTTCTTTGTTTTGCAGCTCCAAATTCGACATATTTAACTAGCTAGCTAGGAGTTTTGTAGTTCCAATCTATTAATTAATTAATTAATTACGCACACAAAGTCCTTAATCTCACATTGCTCATAACCAGAAAATGAGAGTGAAAAGCAATATATATATATATATATATTAATTTGGTGGTGCAGATTCATTTCCAATGTGCGTGTAGATCTTTGTCATTGACGGTATATTTGGACATTCTTTGATCGACAGTCGACTAATGAGTGGCACAATTTGATTACTCTTGTCACAGAAAACGCCAATTAACTTGTAACACAATGATTATCAGAAAGTTGACTTAATTAAATTAATATATGTTTATATATATTTATTTTTAGTACAATCGTATACGTTAAAGAATGTGGAAAATTGAACTAAATCACATAATAAATTTGTCATAAGAATTTAGTATTGAATTCGTCATTAATTAGTTACTTAGTTAAACATATATATTAATTAGTGGGATCTCAAGTCTCTGCATTTAGCATCGGTACATTTATACGTATTTGAAATAATCTTAACCATTTAGTTGATCCAATGAGTTTTATCTATCCACGTCATAATAGTTGTATTAGATTAAACCTCACCCATTTATACCATATTGTGATTTCTCAGTTTCATAGCTAACATACCTAATCTGTTTTTTAATTCTCTCTCTCCCATTTTTCAAATCTCATCGACCAATGCTACCAAAATAATTCACGCCATTTTTTCCTACTTCTTTTCCTATTTTCCTTTTCTTTACACATTCGTCTTTTTCACTTCTCCTGGTGCAATCTCTTCAAATCTATTTTTTTTCTAATCACAATATAATTTTCCAATAAGTTCTAATTAAAATGAGTTTTTTTTTTTCAGCTGAAATATTTATGGGAATCAATCTGTCACAAACACAATTGAGAAAATAGTATGGGTTGGAAAGGCCTTTAGGGTTTATTGTTTTTTAAATTTTTTGAAAAAAAGAGGGTGAGAGATAAATCTGACCAAAAATCTAACTCGATTAGACTTTATATCCATAAATTGTTCTGAGTCATATGATACAAACAAAATATGGAATAAATAACTTATCTTAATTTGTGCAAATTGTATATCACTTCAAAGATAATTTTGGGTATAATTATTCTGAAAATGATAAATAATTGAAGGGGAAAGCCACAAGAAATCAATCGAGAAGGGAAAATGGTGAGTGATACGGTGTTTTAGTATGATATTATAAGGCATACGTAAAAAAAGTAAAAACCATTAAATTAATTAAATAGTTAAAATTATATTAAATGCATATAAATGCACCAATACTAAATTTAGAAACTCATAATTCTAATTAGTGTATACTAGTCATTACTTGGTTGTCCATCGGATGAACCAAAAACAAAAGAGGCTAGTTGCATATTGCAAGATTGGGTGGTGACGGGGTGAGAAGTGAAACATTTGTCATCTATCGCTTTCAAATAATGAGAATACAAATTGCCCACGTTATCAGCAAAAATCGATCCATGTTAAAATAAAAGTTGTAGCTAATTTTATTTATTTTGCTGTCTGTCGGTGTCGGTTGATCATTGCTATATATATATATATATATATACTGATCAAACGTAGGGACTTTGAAAGAGAACTTTTTCTTTTTTATCTTCCTAATTAATTAACACACACACACACATCAGCTGATATCTGCTTTTTTGCTGTTCGGTGAATGATTCACTACTTTAAGAAACCATAAAAAGTTCAACATGCACGCATGCATGCCTACGTATAATGAAGGCGTTAATTAATTAATTGTACGTAATTACTTTAATTAAGGTGCTATGTATATATGTATATGTTGCCAACGAGAGTTGATTGAGTTGATAATGATCGTTCTTTTCACTAGACCAATGCCTAAGTTTGAGTCATAGTTGCCAACAATTCCTCTTGGTGGCCAATTTGTAAAAAAAAAAGAAGACTAAAACCTCATTTATAAGTCCTCAAAAAAATTTGTAATATGGCATGACCCTAGGATAGGGTAGCCACCCCTTCTCTAAACTTTTGGGTGGCAAAACAAAGGTGATTAGATATATTACGATAATTTGTTTATAACAAAATAAAAAAGGCATGATCTGCGAGTTTGAGAAGATCTAGAAATTTCAAGTACTTGAAATTTCTGATGGGGGCAAACAAAAGAATTGTAATTAAAAAAAAGGGTAAATTGCAGTTCACACTATAAGGTTTGGAGGTGATTTGTAAAATGAGTCACAAAGTTTTAATATTTGCATTTTACACCACGTAGTTTCCGAATTGCACAAATTTAACGTCTCCGTCAATTTCACCGTCTAATTAGACGTTAAGTAGTGACGTGGCATAGATTTTGCCCACATTTTAAGCATTTGTTGACCATTAATTTCTTAAAATGATTAAAAGAGTAAAGTACTAAACATTGAAATTAATGGTTAACGAGTGCTTAAAATGTGAGTCAAATTTATGCCACATCACCACTTACCTTCTAATTAGATAGTGAAATTGACGGAGACGTTAAATTAGTGTAATTCAGAAACTATGTGGTGTAAAATGCTAAAATTAAAACCTTCTGGCTCATTTTACAAATCACATCGAAACCTTGTGGTATAAAATACAATTAACCCTAAAAAAGAAAAAATTAGAAAAGTAGTCTCACTTTTGTTATACGACAAAGATCTACTCACTGTCAGTGGAGAAAATTAAAAGAAAAAGATCAAGAGAAAAACTGATTATCGAGCTAAATATATATTGTTGTGGATATGATAATATTACTTGAGATTCCCATCGTATTCGATAAAGAATGGTGAATAATTTATATGAAATGGGCTTATCGACACATGACGTTTCTTGGTCTAAAAGATATTACCATATGCAAGTTTTCCTCCACATATCAATGTTTTATTGGATCGACACGCCATATATCGGTGAACCCCTTTTATGTAAGTTACTCTTCAAAGACAGAAAAAAGATCAATATGTACAACTGGCCGGCCTGCACATTTTCCTTTTTTCTTTTCTCGCTCGCTAGCTAGGGCACACATGCATGGTACTACTATTCTTTTGATGAACGATTTTCCTTTGATGCATGCATCTTGCCATCTTGGCATAGCGGTTCTAATTCAATGTACTAACCATCTCCACAGGAGAAATTTTTAGTCTTATTTATTTCTCTTTGGTCGAAAATAAAGAAAATTTTAAGATATACATAAAATAAGGATATAAAAAAATACAAGACCTAGCTACTTCAAAGTGATGCCGAAAACACACTACTTGTTCATTGCCTTTGAGATGCTGGAAACAAGTGACTGATGAACATAATGATATATGAAACCAGCTGATAGCTAGGTTTAATTTGTTGCTTTTTCAGATCACAGTTAATTTGCGTGGTGGATTTGCACTTGAAGTCTTGAACCCTAATATTAATGTGTGGTTGGCGCCTAGTACCTTTTTTTCCTATATCTTTTCTCAGTTTCTGGCCACAACATTTGGTAAATCAAATGGACAACTACAAGTCCACTTCGTGGCTGCAAAGTATACTGAAACACAAACCTACAGGTCTATACCCTAATTTACTTAGTCATCCCTCAAAGAAAAATATATCATATGTGTTTCAGTATGATATATATATATATACATATGATTATTTTGGTAACACGAGTTCAATCGTTAGGCACGAAGAGATTAACTACTGCAAGTTTCCAAGATATCATGCAACTTGTCACTTAATACTACAGTCCAACTGTATTTTTCTTTAATTGTAAGTTTTAAGTTTTAGGTTTGAATCTTGTGAATAATAAGTTTGATACAAATTTATTTTTCCGACCTTTAGTGTAAATATATATTGTTGATAACAATTGTATATATATATATATATATATATATGACACAGCCCGTACCGGGAAATAATATTATTTTATTCCCGGAGGTGCAAAATGACGATTTTGCCCTTGGTTGACCTTTCGGTTGACTTTTGCATCGTAACTTGTACGACGCTTCCACTTGTATTTCCTTGTCGTGCTCGTCGCTACGAACGCGTAGATGCGAGCGGGACGTCGTTTGGACTCCGAACGAAGTTTTTACGGGCGTTAGTTTCGACGTTTCCCGTATTTTAACTTTTGGGCTGTTTTGGGTTAATGGGCTGGGGCCCATTTGTCAGCTGGCCATGTGGCCTATCTCACAAAGCCTGGGATTTGGTCTGGGCTTTGTCCCATTCTCAAAACCAAGTCGTCTTCTTTCTCTTCTCGGCACAACATTAACCTCACCATTTTTGGTGCACTTCACACCGAAGCTTCTCCTTCCTCACTGGTTTTTCTGCTGACTGACCAAAATAAACAAAATTTACCCAGAAACTTGAAATTGCTCAAGGCACCCTGAGCTTCCCTCACTCCCTCTGCAAACACAGAACCTCCCTTTCTTTTTCATGGCTTCCCTCTCCCCGAGCCAACTCTGCCACCATTCTCAGTCGAGCCAACCGAGACACTAACCACCCAAACCCAGTCTCAGACCAAGAACCCAGCACCTCTGCTGGAACCCCAAAACTGCAAACCCAAAAATTTTCAGAAAATTTCCGAGAGCCTTCTCGACGATTTTGACCACGATGGTCCTCGAATCATTCACCATTCGACTCACCGAGGTCCTTGGAACCTCGATCGAACCCTGCATGGCCCATTTGAGGTGTGAATCGAGTTCTGGAAACTGGCTCACTTGGCACCCGTGGCAACTCCCTTCTCCCCGTGGTCAATCTATGCAATTCTTGGCATCACCATCCAACAAACTAGAGCTGTACATCATCTTATTCAACCTCTGCTTGCTGAACTCGAACCCAGTTCTCTGGGAGTGATCCTGCAACCCACCTGCAACCCAGAAACCTTGACAGCTTCGAAAACCAGGAACCCAAGATTTACTCTGGGCACCCACGGCATTCACCAACCTTCACCAAGCCACCCAAATTGGTTCTACTTCTCCTATGTTTCTGCCAATCTCGAACCCAGAACTTGCTGGGATGATGTTGAGGTAACACAAATCGAACCCAGTCCAAATCAGCAGGCTACCTGAGACCGACATGGATGAATTTGGGTTGGCTGCGATTGGCAGCAGCCTTGGGCTCCAACTGATTTTGATATCGGCTTTGACTTAGAATCAGAACTGATGCTGTGGATGTCATTAAATTGGTATTATGTGGAATTGGCAGCCTCAAGACTTTCGAATCTCCTCGATTTTGGTTGAGCCTTGCAATCTGGCCGAGGAGTTTGCTTGCTGGCTTGAAGTCTTGAAGATGGTGTACTGATGATGAAGGTGGTGCTGACTGTGTGTGTGTTGAATGAAAATGGGCTGGTCATTCAGATTTTGGGCCTTGGGTGTGTTGAACAAAAGTGGACATTTCAATTGTGGGCTGCTGTGCTAGACCAGGACGTATACTTGGGCTTCCTGGCAAAAGTCTCTGTGAGTGGGCCCCTTCCTTACTCAAATTAAATGTTTTATATGTTTTAAACATGAACTTGGGTTTTAACTATGCTTTTAAGTTGATTATTGTTACTTTGTTAGCAAACCTTAACTTATGCCTACACTATTGTTATGACCTTAGATTGGTATTTGTTCCGTAGTACCAGTAGACCTCGTACTTCATGATATTTACTTGGTTTACTAGATCGTAGCGGTATTTCGTTAGGCTATGGAAATTAGTGGGCTTCGGCCTACATTTCCATTTGGGACTTACACCATTAAATTGGTGATTCCCGTATTATTTTTGTACGCGTATTGCTTGTACTGAACCAGCCCTATTTTAGGGGGGTTTTAGGGAATTAATTGATATTGTGCTTGTTTGTGATGATGGGTTTTATACCTATCTGACGGCCTTGGGCCGTATTTGGGTGAACCTTGAAAATGGTATTTTCTACCGTATTTTTGGGTTCACCTAGTTTACCATTCAGTTGGTATTTCTATACCTTGGTACCCATGTGGCGTATTCTTGGTATTTCACGTATTGTAGTTGTACGCTTGGTATTCCGGGTACGGCACTCGAGAATACTTTATATATTGATTGTTTAAGGGTTATCCCAAAAAGGGAAATTACCTCACTCTGTTTTATTTAAAGATACTCTGTGGCATGTTTTTGCACGCTCAACCTGGGAGGCTTACACGGTGTTGATTGTACTGTCCCGGGCCAGGACCAGCCTTCACGTGATTGTTCACATGCACCGATACGCTCACTATGGATCCATAGTAGGTGCCAGCCTGTTCTAAGTAGCATGGGCGACTCGAACTCGTGTGATGCGCTTATGCGCCAGCTTCACGTGATCGTAGTACATGAGCGTACCATTATTTATACACCCAGCCTATTCATGACAGAATATATCTGTATGACTTGTGTGTCTGCCCTGCCTAAACGAGCGTTTATCTTATAGTTGGATTGTGACTTATCTCTGATTTTCACTGATGCCACGGATACTACTATTTGATTTACGGGTTTTCTGTATAGCTTTATTTTACGAACTTTTTGGTAAAGTATTTTCATGCCGAACGGTAGCTTCCTGCTGTTTCGGACGGTAAGTATATTTCCGTACTTACCTTGACTTTCTACCTACTATTATAGTACGTTTTCAAGAACAGTTTTCTGAAACTTCGTACTTGTTTTACGGCGAGGGGTTAGTATTTTCTGAAGGAAAGGTTTTTACATAAATAACTATCTATGGCCCACTCACCCTTCTGTTTTGCGCCCCTCCAGGTTTAATGGCTGGAGCTGTCGACGTTGAGGCGGTGGTATGACAAGTGTTTAAGTTCTTGGCAATTGTAAACACTCGGTATTCTGTACTTTGTACTGCAGTTATTGTATTGATTTCTTTCCGCCCGTATAATTGTGTACATTCCTTTATTCAATTGTTCAACTTATTTCTTATTTCATCCAAATTGGCTTTCGTCACCCCACGTGGTGTCGGCCAGCACATCCGACTTTTGGGTGTCCACGTGTACATCCGGGTCGGGATGTGTCATATATGTTTGCAAAAACCACATTCCCAAACTAATTAATTCGAGTGCGCGGGAACCATTTGCAAAAACCACAATAGATTTTTGTTTTGATAACAGTTTTTTTAAGGAGGTTTTGATAACAGTTGCACACATGTATTTGTGTATTTTTTTTTTTGTAAAAGTTGTATACCATATAATGTACTATGTGCTATATGTAAATTGATGTTTACGTTCGTTTCTGTTTTGGACAAGAACAATACCTACATTGTGACCGATACACATCTCTATTATTATTATTTTTTGGGTCAAACTTCAATGGTATGTACTATTCAATTACATGTATTGTTGAATGATTTAAGATTCATTTGGGGTCCACTGCAAACTAATATGAGACTATTCAATGGGCGGACCATTCAATATTACGTACCACCCAAAATTTTTCCATATTTTTTTTAATGAAAAGAAGACTTTCATCCAAGTTGGAGAAATCATTGTTACATCTATATTATTTAATTGTCTTTGAAATAAAATCTTAGCAAGTCGCTTCACCAATTAAATAAGTCTTATAAGTATATTTGTCATTTCTGTATTTGGCAAATAAGTACATCGATCTAACCTCGAAATTGCATCCAATTATCAAATTTATAGAAGAATTCTAAATCTTAAAAATATTTTCTTAATCATTTATCGATGCCGTATCTACGTGATTTTTATTATCTTTACTCAAATTGAATATATTGACTATGTTATCTCCAAGTCCCTAACAAACTTATATTCGAAACTCATTTAATCATTCATATGTATCAAATAATGACATCTTTTGACACACCCCGACCCGAATGTACAGGTGGACACCCAATAGTCGAGTGTGCTGGCCGACACCACGTGGGGTGACGAAAGCCATTTTGGAGAAATAAGGAATAATTTAAGCAAATTGAATTTAATAAGGTCAGAGTGCACGAAAGTGTGCGGGCGGAAAGAAATAATAACGTAATAATTGTAGAGTAGAGTAGGAGAATACAAAATGATTACAAAATAATACAGATTCCTACATTGTCATACCACTGCGTCTCGACGTCGACGACTCCAAGCTACTAATCCTGGAGGGGCGCAAAACAGAAGGGTGAGTGGGCCATAAGTAATTATTTTAAATAAAACCTTTCCTTTCTGAAAATAGTAACCCCTCGCCGTCAAAACAAGTAATAGTTCAGTTAAAAGCCTTTCTCTGAAAACATACTACAGTAGTAGATCGAAAACAGTGTAAGTATGGAAATGCACTTGGTTTCCAAAATGGGCAGAAAGCCACAACTTAAGTATAAAATACTTTACCAGAAATTCGTATAAATAAATAATACGGGGACACCCGTAAAACCAAAAGAAGTCTTCGTGGCATCAGTGAAATCTGGTAATAAAGTCACAATGTAAAACAGTAGGGGATACGCTCGCTAGGTATGACAGACATACGAGTTCATACAGAGATATTCTGTCATGAACAGGCTGGGTGTACGAATAATATTATGCTCATGTACTACAATCACGTGAAGCTGGCGCTAAGCGCATCACAACGAGTTCGAGTCGCCAAGGCCACCTAGAACAGGCTGGCACCTACGATGGATCCAAAGTGAGCGTGTCGGTGCGTGTGAACATACACGTGAAGCTGGTCCTGGCCCCGGACAGTACTACTGACACCGTGTAAGCATTCCTAGTTGAGCGTGTAAAAACATACCATTGAATATTTCCCAATAAAATAAAGTGGGGGTAATTTCTTCTCTAAAACAATCTCAATAAGCTCTACTTAGGTATTCACGGATGCCGTATTCGGAATACCAAGAATATACCAAAGTTACTCAAAATACTTAAACCGAGTCATATACTAGTGAACCAAGTACGATATAAATGTAAAACTCAAGGTTCACCGAATATAAATGTAAAACAAGTTCACTAAGTATAGATATAAATCACCTTTAAATGTATAGGCATAAAGATACTAAGTTCACTAACATAATAAGATAAAATACCACTTAAAAGCATGGGCATAGCCTAATATAAGTTTCCAAAACACATTAAATATTTAATTTAAATAGGGAAGGGGCCCACTCACATATACCGATGCCGAAGTAGTCCAAAAGTACACTCTTCGTACTCCACGGGTCACCAAACCTATTTTAGAATACCCACAATTAATAAAGTATTCAAAAATACGAGGAAAACGGCGTTCGGAAACCCGAAAACGGAGTTACGGGGTCGGAAAACCCAATACCGCCGCCGTGGGCCACCGTGCGCCGCCGCACTCTCCGCCACGCGCCGCTGCGAGGTCCCACGCGCTGGTGGAAGTCCACCACGCGCGGTCATGCGCCGGCCAGTCGCCGGTGACACGCTCTGTTAGAGTTAACGGAATATTCTAACGGCATTAGAATATTCCGTTAACGGCGTTAAAACTAACGGACGAAATATACCTTGAAATATTCCGGTCCAACCAGGTTTGGACCGGGTTGATGACGTCATCACCGGTTCGTTGATGTCAGGGCCGGGCCGGCTGACGTCAGCTCGCCGACGACCGCTGCAATTTTCGGCCGCCGCGTCGCCGCCGTCATCTGCCGGCCGGAGTTCTTTAAAAGCTTGTAACTCGGTCAAATCACAACCATTTTTCACGATTCAAGTGTCAAATTGAAGCTGGGAGTGAGGGGAATGAGATTTTACCCATTTGGAGGTCCAAAATTGGCCGGAGGTGGCCGGAATTTGGAGGAGAAGTCTCGGCCCCAAAACGGCCGATTCCAGTTCAACGATTCCAGGTCGATTTCGTGCATGCAGGTCCAAATTAAGGCTCCTGGGACTCCGAGGAAAAGAATGGTGATCGATTTAAGGGAGATCGAGGTCGGGTTCGTCGACAACGGTGACGGGGAAGGATTTCGAGATCGCCGGAGTTCCCTGGAACTCGAGTTTCTGGGTTTCTGGCTGGGGTTGCAGGGCTCGGTTTGGGTTGCTGCTTTGAGTTTAGTGAACTGGTGACGATCTGTGGTGGTGGTTTGGTTTGAGAGTGGGGGTTGACTCGAGGAGAAAGAGAGGTTAGTGTTTGCAGGGAGAGAGTGCGGGATCGAGAGACAGAGAATGACAAAGAGATTGAGTGAGAAGGAAACAGAGACTTACGTACGATAATAATTCTTCTCTTTCTAGAGTTTACTTAAACAAATATATTAAAATTATTTCAATGCTATAGGCACGCCAAATTTTTGCACCAAATAATATGGCACCAATCAAATTTGTACTAAGTTGAAACTTGATTAATAATTGTAATAAAATTTAATATGGTATAGAATGTGTCACATCATTTGGTGCACAAATTTAGTGTATGTAGCACCACCCTAATTGAAAAAGTGCGAATTTCACATCCAAATTTGTAATCAAATTCCTATAAAATTATAAATCGTATCAACTAAGATTGGAAAAGATAGTTGATTTAACTCTCATTTCTTCATACTTCCCGTCCATGATTCATAATTTTATTACTCAAAATAAATAAGCATGTCATAGATGACTCATCGCGATAATTTTATTGTTACTAAAACCATTTTTCTGTTTTATACATGTAAATGAGTAAACGATATTCAATTTGATTGGTATTTGACAGATACGATAATTCACTATTTTCTATTTAATAATACGTAATCTTGTTTTTATTTGAATGGAATATAGGTGCCTACTAAAATCTGGGCAGTAGCGTCTGCGTAGCTACAGAGTTTCAATACGGCTGAAATCACACAGAGAGCGAAGGAAACAACGAATGAACAATGCCCACATATTTTCAAGAGTCTGAGACGTGAGCCATGACGACATCGATCCCGACTCCGACCATAGCCAAATATCTCTCTCTCTCTCTCTCACACATAAATTCACAACTTTTTGACTCACAGTAGCAAAATTTGCAACCATTTGGTCCATTTCTGTCGTTTCTTCGACAGAAAAAAAACTCACTAGAAACTCAGTCAATCTCTCTCCTCTCTCTCTCTCTCTCTCTCTCTCTAGACCCACGCTTTCTTAGTCTCTCTAATACACCATAAACTCGGAGCCCATTACGACAGAGTGCAAAGGTTCCAACTTTTTGTTTCAAGAAAATAAAAAACTCAAAACAAACACAAATTTAAGAAAATTAAATTCTGGGTTTGCAAAAGGACATTGAAGACCTCGGGTTTCTTGGGTTTCCTGGTTAGTCCAAAACCCATTTTTTTAAAATGATTACTTTATTGCAATTTTTAATTATATTATTATATGGAAAGTTGTTTGATTGGTCTTGAATTGCATTTGCTTCCCCTTTTTTTCATCCTTCAACAAAACAAAAACGAGATTATTGTCGTATTAATTTAATGTGTCGTCACGTGTCGAATGTAACAAGAAGTTGCACAGTTCTGTTTCTTCTCTCACATTCGCAGTTTCATACATGCATACTGTTTGATTGAATTTCCGCACATTCTAACTTAGACAGCTGAGTGACGAATTGGGTTGTTTTTATAGGACCTATTGCTTTGGTGTTTTGATTTCTGTTAAGTATTGGCCTAAGAGGAGGAGGAGGAGAACATCCTGTTCTTGGGCCATTCGAGCGGTTAAGAGCATTTACTCATGCAGCCGAGGTTCTGTGTTTGAATCCATTTTTCCTGTATCGCTTGTATCTAAACGGAAAAAAAAAGGTATGCCCTTTAATTCTTTGGACTGATCGGTGTTAAGAAGCTTTTATGCTTCATATGTGAATTGGGTTTATGTAAAATTTGCATTTTTTATAATTTTCCCCAAAATTTTGTTAATTTGTGTTTGTGGGGTTATCTGATTGTCTCTTGTTGTATGTTCTTGCATTGTGTAATTGCAGAGTTAATTAAAGCATGATGGAGGATTTGTGGAATGTGTTTTGTGGGGAATCTGGCCTTTCGGACAAAGCTGGAAAGCCATTCACTTTAACTCTTCACTCTGTGTTTCATCCTTCTTCATGCATCAATCATGTGTTGGTAATTGGATTTGACATTTTGCTTCTAGTAATGCTCTTGTTCAACATGTTTCAAACGTCCTCCTCGAAATCACTTCACATTCCCGCCCGATATCAAGGCTTTTCGCGCTTGCAAATAGCCTCTGCCGTTGTTAATGGTTGCCTTGGAATTGTGTACTTGGGATTGGGAGTCTGGATTCTGGAAGAGAAGCTGAGGAGTACTCGTACTGCTTTGCCTTTGAATTGGTGGCTACTTTCTTTGTTTCAAGGGTTCACATGGTTGGTAGTTGGTATGACTATTAGCATCCGCGGAAAAAATCTTCCAAGGAAACCGTCAAGGCTGTTGTCTATCCTTGCATTCTTGTTTTCTGGAATCGTCTGCGCTCTATCGCTGTTTGCTGTAATTTTCAGTAAAGAATTGTCAGTAAAGACCGTATTAGATGTCCTGTGTTTCCCAGGAGCGACATTGTTGTTGTTATGTGTGTATAAGGGGAATAAATATGAAGATGGTGACGAGAGCATCAGCGCAACTGGCCTTTATACGCCTCTGAATGATGAGTCCAATGGGGGCACCAGTAAAAGTGATCATGTTACGCCGTTTAGCAAAGCTGGATTTTTCAATAAAGCCACAATTTGGTGGCTAAATTCACTGATGAAAAAGGGTAGGGAGAAAACTCTAGAGGAAGAAGATATACCCAAGTTGCGTCAGGAAGATCGAGCGGAAAGTTGTTATTTGCAGTACTTGGAGCAATTGAACAAACAGAAACAAATCGAATCTTCTTCTCAACCTTCATTACTAAGAACAATAGTAATATGCCACTGGAAAGATATTTTACTGTCTGGCTTTTTCGCTTTGCTAAAGGTAGTCACCGTCTCTTCTTGTCCTTTGGTTCTTAACGCCTTCATATTGGTTGCGGAGGGAAAAGAAAGTTTCAAATATGAAGGTTATGTGTTAGCCCTAGCACTTTTCCTTTCAAAGATCATGGAATCCATTTCACAACGGCAGTGGTTCTTACGATCCAGGCTTATTGGTCTGAAAATTAAGTCTTTACTCACGTCGGCCATTTACAAGAAGCAATTGAGATTGTCTAATGCTGCTAAGTTGACACACTCCGGTGGCGAGATAATGAATTATGTTACAGTGGATGCTTATAGGATCGGAGAGTTCCCATATTGGTTCCACCAAACTTGGACGACTAGCCTGCAGCTCTGTCTTGCATTGGTTATTCTTTTCCGTGCGGTTGGCCTAGCTACAATTGCAGCGTTGGTGGTGATAGTTTTGACTGTGCTTTGCAATGCTCCAGTTGCCAAGTTACAACATAAGTTTCAGTCTAAGCTTATGGTGGCACAAGACGAAAGACTGAAGGCTAGTTCCGAGGCTCTTGTGAACATGAAGGTGTTAAAGTTATATGCATGGGAAACTCATTTCAAGAAAGCGATAGAAGGGTTAAGGAAGGAGGAGCACAAATGGTTATCTGCAGTGCAGTTTAGAAAAGCATATAATAGCTATCTCTTTTGGTCATCCCCTGTTTTGGTCTCTGCTGCAACCTTTGGGGCATGTTATTTTCTCAAGGTTCCATTGCATGCGAATAATGTGTTTACTTTCGTAGCAACTTTACGCCTTGTTCAGGATCCCATTAGATCTATTCCTGAGGTTATTGGGGTTGTCATTCAAGCGAAGGTTGCATTTGAACGTATTGTGAAATTCCTTGAGGCACCAGAACTGCAGACTTCAAATGTCCAGAAGAGCAACATGGAGAATGTATCCCACTCCATTGTTATTAAGTCGGCTGATTTTTCATGGGTGGAGAACATTTCGAAGCCCACTCTGAGAAATATAAACTTAGAGGTCCGACCTGGTGAAAAGGTTGCTATTTGTGGAGAAGTCGGCTCAGGCAAATCAAGCCTTTTGGCTGCAATTCTTGGAGAAATTCCAAATGTTCGAGGAATTGTAAGTTGCCGCTTTACTTTTCCTTTGATAACTAGAGAATACAACTCAATTTTGTGGGGAGTCTCTCAACAGATATCACTTTGCACCTTATGCGTTGTCATTAATTTCTTTTCATGACTTTCAGATTCAAGTTTTTGGGAAGACTGCATATGTTTCTCAAACAGCATGGATACAGACGGGGACAATCCAAGAAAATATTTTATTTGGTTCTCCTATGGATACTCAAAGATACCGAGAGACACTTGAGAGATGTTCACTCGTAAAGGACCTTGAGCTGCTTCCTTATGGCGACCTTACTGAGATAGGGGAGAGAGGGGTCAATCTGAGCGGTGGTCAGAAGCAGCGAATCCAACTTGCCCGTGCTCTCTATCAGAATGCTGATATATATCTCTTGGATGATCCATTCAGTGCTGTTGATGCACATACTGCTACAAACTTATTCAATGTAAATACTCTATCCTAACACCGGCAGTGCTTTTGTTGATTAACGTCTGGCTTTTAGTGCTAACTTGTACATTGGCAGGAATATGTTATGGAAGCACTTTCAGGGAAGACGGTCTTACTTGTGACTCATCAAGTTGATTTCCTGCCTGCATTTGATTCTGTTTTGGTTAGTCTACATTTAACTCTAGGCTATTCGGATTTTTATTCATCGCTATTTTCATAGCAGAAGCTGTTCTTCCAACAAAATAACTTCTAATTAACTTTTTTTGACAGTTGATGTTGGATGGGGAAATCCTACAAGCAGCTCCTTATCACCATCTATTGGCCTCAAGCCAAGAATTTCAGGATCTTGTGAATGCACACAAAGAAACTGCTGGTTCTGAAAGGCTTGCAGATGCCACTGCGGCCCAAACTGGAATATCGTCCAGAGAGATTAAGAAGACTTATGTAGAAAAGCAACTCAAAGCAGAAAAAGGTGACCAATTGATTAAACGAGAAGAGAGAGAAACAGGAGAAATAGGTTTGAAGCCGTTCATACTGTATCTGAAGCAGAAGAATGGATTCTTGTACTTCTCAACGGCAATTATTTTACACTTCATTTTCCTTATGAGTCAGATAGGGCAGAACTCTTGGATGGCTGCTAACGTCGACAATCCCAATGTTAGCACATTGCAATTGATCACAGTTTACTTGTCGATTGGATTTTGCGCAACATTTGTTCTACTGTTCAGATCTATTATAACAGTTGTTTTGGGTCTTGAGGCATCTCAGTCTTTATTCTCACAGCTACTGAGTTCCCTTTTCCGTGCACCCATGTCTTTTTATGACTCAACACCGCTGGGAAGGATACTTAGTCGGGTATGCATTTCAAACAGAAAGTGTGCTTATAGATTAGGAGGCATTCGAGGAGCTAATATCTTTATGCATCGCGCTTTTTCTTTTGTAGGTTTCATCTGATCTGAGTATCGTAGATCTTGATATTCCATTCAACCTAGTCTTTGCTTGTGGGTCAACCATGAATGCTTATTCCAATCTCGGAGTACTGGCTGTTGTTACCTGGCAAGTCCTGTTTGTCTCCATACCGATGGTCTATGTTGCAATTTCACTACAGGTAATATTCCTTCGACTGGCTGGAGGATTCTGTCAATGTGTTACTTGAAACTGAAATAGCAAAGAAATTTACTTTTTCTGAAAATAACGTCTGTGGATACACCATTTCTTGTTTTCAGAAATACTACTTTTCGACTGGAAAAGAGTTGATGCGGATCAATGGCACAACTAAGTCCCTTGTAGCAAACCATCTAGCAGAGTCGGTCTCAGGAGCGATTACAATAAGAGCTTTCCATGAAGAAGAGCGGTTCATGGAGAAGAATTTCGACCTCATTGACACAAATGCTAGTCCTTTTTTCCACAGTTTTGCGGCGAATGAATGGTTGATCCTACGGCTAGAATTTGTAAGCGCAACCGTTCTTTCTTCTGCAGCCCTCTGTATGACTTTGCTTCCCACTGGAACTTTCAGCGCTGGTAAGTTTTTCAAACTTTGTTAAAAGGGAAGAGAATCCTGACGTTCTCAGTGTTGCAATCTTCGATTAATTTTGACATCTCTTATATTTGTAGTATGACTTTGAGCTGTCAAGACTTATACCAATTACCGTGTTACTGCAGGATTCATCGGAATGGCACTTTCTTATGGTCTTTCATTGAACGTTGCCTTGATGTTTTCAATTCAGCTGCAGTGCAGTATCGCAAATTACATCATTTCTGTTGAAAGACTAAATCAGTACACGCATATACCGAGTGAAGCTCCTGAAGTAGTAGGAGGAAACCGTCCTCCAACCAATTGGCCCTCTGTAGGTAAAGTGGAGATACAAAATTTGCAGGTAAATATTGGTTGCTTTAGTGCTTGAACTAGCCAAGGTTTGTCTCGAATTAGCTTACTGAGAATTTTCATATCAAAACAGATCAGATATAGGCCCGATACACCACTCGTTCTTCGTGGGATCAGTTGCATTTTCGAAGGAGGACACAAGATTGGTATTGTTGGTCGTACAGGCAGTGGGAAGTCTACTCTCATAGGAGCTCTATTTCGTTTGGTGGAGCCAGCCGGAGGGAAGATTATAGTTGATGGCATTGACATCTCTACAATCGGACTTCATGATCTGAGGTCACGGTTTGGCATAATACCTCAAGATCCTACTCTCTTCAACGGGACTGTGAGATACAATTTGGATCCCTTGTCTCAACATTCAGACGAGGAAATATGGGAGGTATACTAGTTGAGTTATATATTGCTTGTTTGCTGTAATTTTCCTTCTTTACTCTAATTCAGCATGGTTGAAATTTTGAACTAAGCAACTGACTTATTTGTACGTACCGAAGGTTCTTGGGAAGTGTCAACTTCGAGAGCCTGTTCAGGAGAAAGAAAGCGGCTTAGACTCCTTAGGTAAGATTTTCGGTATATCAGTAAGGTGGCGAGCACTTTTTTTTGTGAAATTGTGATCAGCTGTATTAACTGATGCCCTGTTACTCAGTTGTGGAAGATGGATCAAACTGGAGCATGGGACAAAGGCAATTGTTCTGTTTGGGGCGTGCCCTTTTGAGGAGAAGTCGGGTACTGGTGCTTGATGAAGCAACCGCATCAATCGACAATGCCACTGATACGATTCTTCAGAAAACTATCCGAACTGAATTTGCAGATTGCACTGTGATCACGGTAGCTCACAGGATACCGACTGTGATGGATTGTTCAATGGTTCTTGCCATCAGTGATGGTGAGTTTCACTCTCACTCTCTCTTTCAAAATGCTTCTCGTGATCTCGTCCAAGTATAGAATATATACCAGTTTTATTCATTCATAAATGTTCGAAAAAAGAGAGGAACGTTGATGAAATGCGTTTAACAATTTCAGGACAAATCGTGGAGTATGATGAGCCAATGAACTTAATGAGAAGAGAAGGCTCACTATTTGGGCAGCTTGTCAAGGAATACTGGTCTCATCTCCAATCTGCAGAATTGCATTGAATGTGGCGGTGTTTCATTGTTTCATATCTCGCCATTTTGCCACGGCTGGGTAGCAAAGAGATGAAACATAGTGAAAAGGAGGATTGTTGTAAATTATAGCAACGATTGCTAGCCCGAAGCAGCGTGTTGGCGAGGATTGGGAGGTCATGTTCTCGGTGGTGTGTATAATCTCTCTAACCTTATTTTCTCGAAGGCAATGAAGAATAATCGGCTACTTAGTACTAGCACATCAGGGTTGCATAAGGTTGTAGGTATTCGTTACCAGCCGCGGCGATGAATGTAATCTAAAACACGGATGATGATTGATGAACTGTATTGTATGTATCAGGATTCAGAAACTGGAAATAGTCATTTCTTGCGCGAGAAGTTGTCTTGCGCGAGAAGTTGTCAAACGCAACAGAAGGACAATATATTTCAAGATCAATAAAAGAGAAGTATATAGATTCGATTCAAAAATTGTTACAGCATTTTGCAGCAGTGCAGCACCTCCTCCCGATTACCAGCTCTAATCGAAAAATAACTACTCTGCAAGCGAAAAATCGCGACAACTTGTAACGAAAGGAGCGTGATTACTAATACTTTTGTCACACACAACACAAATGATGCTAGAAAATAATCAAGACTCACTCCCGCTCATCATCTGTTAAGCAAGACACAAAAACTAATTTGGATTAGTGAAAACTTAATGCAATCGGCTCTTCTTCTAATCGACAAAATTCACACATTGCGTTTCTTTCCTTCTGTATAACTTCGAACAAGAATTTTCCGGTTCTGCATCACTCGACGCGATCGAATGCGGATTACAGAAACGCCGATCAGGCTAATTACGTACTAATAATATCGTCTGAATTTCAGTTCATGATTGTGTTAGATGTGCCAGTTGATGGAGACACAATATTAATATGTGGTTGTTGATGAAGATAATGTGTATTCATGTGAGTTTCGATCAGAAGATCAATTTGCACATTGCGGAATTAATCCCTAAATATCCGGATCATTAAAATTAAAACATACAAAATGCCTTTAATAATCTACTACTTGATCATGACTCAATGAAGAAAAAACAAAAACAAAAACATTTATTATGATCTCCTGTTTGTTGTGTTGTGGCTGATTTATACTTTAAGTTGGGATCGAGTAATACAGACGTATATATACACATATATTTTTGTTGAAGATTCTAGAGAAACGATCTACTCATTATCTCATACATGATGTGTCAAGATTTCAAGAACATAGGCGAACAATTATATACTAATCGCGTTGATATTGTCTCCTAACTTGCATTTTATCACTTGGATATCATAGCACTTTTGAATTCTTATCACAAAAAACCTCAATGTAATTAAAGTGAAACAATATGGTGGATCATATTTAATTTTATCAATTTTCCGACACAAAATTATTGTATTCATCAACATGATGCATATGTTACAAAGAAATCTAATAACGACAGACATGGCAGCTGAATGGTTTTTTTTTTCTTTTTTTAAATTTGCAGATCAGAGCTCATTCACTCACAGTACCACTAATTTTGGTTGTTGATGAATGATGATCAATTATTCAACTTGGAGTATATCCTTAAATGATATAGATATAATTGGTGGATGCGATCTTTCCTCCATCTTTTTTATCTTTAATTTATTTTCTCAGCTTCTGGCCATACTATCCAGTATCCACTTGCTACCCTCAAGCATTCCAAAATAATACTCGCATGACAAATATATTGTAGCCAATCCCTATATATATATATATAAAATTATATATGTTTGATTATGCAAATCATATATATAATATAGGATTAAGTCTATATAACTACCCAATCTTTTGGGATAATTCCAAATTGATTTCAAACTTTTACAACATTCCAAATGACTACCTAACGTTTTAAAAATTGGATATCCATTAGGAATTAAGTAATGACCTTGACAATTTTGAAGCGAGATTTTACTCTCATGTCATTTGTAAAATTCTAAATTCCCAAATCGATCATTTTTAACTAAACAGAGTTAGTTTGAGGATTCAAAACTCTAAAATGGGTCAATTTGAGGATTCAAAACTCTAAAATGGGTCAATTTGAGGATTCAAAACTCTAAAATGACGAGTTAGTGAAAATTAGCTTCAATATTTGTCCACACCATCACTTAACATTAATGACATTGTCATTTAACAGTAGTGATGTCATCACTTAACGCCGGTGATCTAGCGAGTGTCTATTTTTCAAAACGTTAGATAGTTATTTGTAATGCTTTAGAAAATTGGAACCAATTGAGAATCACCTCTAAAAATTAGGTAGTTATTTTTACTTGAAGCGAGTTTCACTCTCATGTCATCTGTAGAGCTCTAGATCCCTAAACCTATATCTTTTAACTAGACAAATTTTTATTATTTTGGCTAAGAGGGGGGTTACATTTGGGGATTCAAAACTTCAAAAATAATGTGTTAGTGAGAATCAATTTCAATATTTGTCCACCTCTTCACTTAACAATGATGACATTATCAATTAACAGTAATGACATTATTATTTAACGTTGGTGACTTAACGAGTGTCTATTTTTTTAAACGTTAGGTAGTTATATAAAATGTTATAAATTTTGGAACCAATTTGAAATCACCTCTAAAAATTGTGTGGTTATATATTTGAAGGGCTTAAATAATGTATGTGGATATATACACGTATATATGCATATGTGTTCGATTCTGCAAATCGTATTTTTAAAAAAATATTAGAAAACACACCTCGGCAAGTACAGGCGGACGCATGCACTTTGTTGACTGAAATGTCACATACCCTGCAGGAAGGATAAGCTTGCATGCATACGCCCGAGTTACCAACAAACAGAATTACCACTTCACGTCTGCAGTAAATCACCAGCAACAAACTTTCCATTTTGGTCTTGCATTGTATAACATTAATTTGAATCTGAAGAGCACAAACAAAAAAATGATGGAGGATTTATGGACTGTGTTCTGCGGGGAATCCGGTCGTTCATACGCAGCCGGAAAGCCATGCAGTTTCAATCTCGAGTCTCTAATCCATCCTTCGTCATGCATCAATCACGCCTCGATAATTGGTTTCGACATTTTGCTTCTAGTACTGCTCTTGATCAACATGTTTCACAAGTTCTCGTCGAAAACAGTTCACGTTCCACCCCGATTCCAAGGCCTTTCTTGCTTGCAAGTAGTCTCCGCCATTGTCAACGGCTGTCTTGGAACTGTGTACTTGTGCTTGGGAATCTGGATTCTGGAAGAGAAGCTGACGACTGCACACACTGCATTGCCTTTGAATTGGTGGCTGCTTACTTTGTTTCACGGGTTCGCGTGGTTGTTCGTGGGTTTAGCAGTCAGCCTCCGGGGACAGCAACTTCCAAGACAACCGTCAAGGCTGTTTCCTGTCCTCGCATTCTTGTTTTCCGGCATTGTCTTTGTTCCTTCGCTGTCCGCTGTCATTGTCCGGAAGGAATTGTCACTAAAGACCTTTTTAGATGTCCTGTCTTTTCCAGGAGCAACATTGTTGCTCTTATCTGTTTATAAGACGGGGAATAAATACGAAGATGGCGATGAGAGCATCAATGGAAATGGCCTTTATACGCCTCTCAATGGCGGCAATGGTAAAATTGATCGTGTCACCCCATTTAGCACAGCTGGATTTTTCAGTAAAGCCTCGCTTTGGTGGCTAAATTCGTTGATGAAAAATGGCAGGGAGAAGACTCTTGAGGACGAAGACATACCCAAGTTGCGTGAGGAGGATCGCGCAGAGAGTTGTTATTTGCAGTTCTCGGAGCAACTGAACAAACAGACACAAAGAGAACCTTCTTCCCAACCTTCAGTACTTAAGACGATAATCATATGCCACTGGAAAGAGATTTTCTTGTCCGGCTTCTTTGCTTTGCTAAAGATTCTCACTCTCTCGGCGAGTCCTCTGCTTCTCAATGCTTTCATTTTGGTTGCCGAGGGAAAAGAAACTTTCAGATACGAAAGCTACGCGTTAGCCATAACGCTTTTCCTCTCGAAGACCATCGAGTCCTTATCGCAAAGGCAGTGGTACTTGCGATCCAGGCTCATCGGTATGAAAATTAGGTCTTTGCTCACTGCGGCCGTGTACAAGAAGCAACTGAGATTATCCAATGCTGCTAAGTTGATACACTCGGGCGGTGAGATAATGAATTATGTTACGGTGGATGCTTATCGGATTGGTGAGTTCCCATTTTGGTTCCACCAAACTTGGACAACCATCCTCCAGCTCTGTCTTGCATTGGTAATACTTTTCCGTGCGGTTGGCCTAGCTACATTTGCAGCGTTGGTGGTGATAGTTTTGACTGTGGTTTGCAATGCTCCGCTTGCAAAGTTGCAGCATAAGTTTCAGAGCAAGCTTATGGTGGCACAAGATAAAAGACTGAAGGCTTGTTCCGAGGCTCTTGCGAGCATGAAGGTGTTGAAACTGTACGCCTGGGAAACGCATTTCAAGAACGCGATAGAAAAATTGAGGAATGAGGAGCACAAATGGTTATCAGCAGTGCAGCTGAGAAAAGCGTATAATACCTATCTGTTTTGGTCATCTCCTGTTCTGGTCTCTGCTGCAACATTTGGAGCATGTTATTTTCTCAAGGTTCCGTTGCATGCGAATAATGTCTTCACTTTCGTAGCAACTTTGCGCCTTGTTCAGAACCCTATAAGATCAATTCCTGAGGTTATCGGGGTTGTCATTCAAGCAAAGGTTGCATTTGCACGGATTGTAAAATTCCTCGAGGCACCAGAACTGCAGACTACAAATGTCTGGAAGTGCAACATGGACAGTGTAGACCGCTGCATTGTTATCAAGTCAGCTAGTTTTTCGTGGGAGGAGAATTTATCGAAGACTACTCTGAGAAATATAAAGTTTGAGGTCAGACCGGGTGAAAAGGTGGCTATATGTGGAGAAGTCGGCTCAGGAAAATCAAGCCTTCTAGCTGCAGTTCTTGGAGAAATTCGAAATGTTCAAGGAAATGTAAGTTTCTATTTTTCGTTTCCCTCGATAACTAGATAATACAATCAAATCATAAATTTCTCTTTTCGACTTTCAGATTCAAGTTTTCGGGAAGATTGCCTATGTCTCTCAAACAGCATGGATCCAGACTGGGACAATACAAGAAAACATTTTATTTGGTTCAGCTATGGAGAGTCAGAGATACCAAGAGACGCTCGAGAAATGTTCACTAGTTAAGGACCTTGAGCTGCTTCCCTACGGCGACCTAACTGAAATAGGGGAGAGAGGGGTCAATCTGAGCGGTGGCCAGAAGCAGCGAATCCAACTTGCCCGCGCTCTCTATCAGAATGCCGATATATATCTCTTGGATGATCCATTCAGCGCTGTTGACTCGCATACTGCTACAAACTTATTCAATGTAAATACACTTCCCTAGCACAGACAGTGCTTCTGTTGATTGACTTCTGCTTGTACCGAAAGTTAACTTGTCAACTGCAGGAATATGTTATGGAAGCACTTTCGGGGAAGACCATCTTACTTGTGACCCATCAAGTCGATTTCCTGCCTGCATTTG
Source organism: Gillenia trifoliata (assembly GCA_018257905.1). NCBI lineage: Eukaryota > Viridiplantae > Streptophyta > Magnoliopsida > Rosales > Rosaceae > Gillenia > Gillenia trifoliata. Next base: position 28,400,629 of record CM031086.1, on the reverse strand, counting down.
ATTCAGTTTTGGTTAGTCTACTTTCAACTCTAGCCTATTTAGTCATTTAGCAAGCATCGAAAGGCAATCAAACACATAATTTCAAGTTAAATTTTGTTGACAGTTGATGGTAGATGGGGAGATCCTACAAGCAGCTTCTTATCACCACCTATTGGCCTCGAGCCAAGAATTTCAGGACCTTGTCAATGCACACAAAGAAACCGCTGGTTCTGAAACGCTTGCAGATGCCACTTCTTCGCAAAGTGGAATATCGTCCAAAGAGATTAAGAAGACTTATGTAGAAAAGCAACATGGAGCGTCGGGTGACCAGTTGATTAAACAAGAAGAGAGAGAAACAGGAGACATTGGTTTGAAGCCATTCATACAGTATCTGAAGCAGAAAAACGGGTTCTTCTACTTCTCAACAGCGGTTCTTTTACACCTCATTTTCGTTATCAGTCAGATAGCGCAGAACTCTTGGATGGCCGCTAACGTGAATAATCCCGATGTTAGTACATTGCGCTTGATCGCAGTTTACTTGCTGATAGGATTTTCTGCAACATTTATCTTACTGTTCAGAACTCTTGCAACTGTTGTTTTGGGTCTTGAGGCATCCAAGTCTTTGTTCTCCCAGCTACTAAACTCGCTTTTTCGTGCGCCTATCTCTTTTTATGACTCCACTCCTCTGGGAAGGATACTTAGTCGGGTAGGCATTTCGAAGAGGAAGTTTGGTCATGAGTTAGGTGGAATTCAAGGAACTAATGATTTTACGTCTCGTGTTTTTCATATATAGGTTTCATCTGATCTGAGTATCGTCGATCTTGACATTCCCTTCTGCCTAGTCTTTGCTTGCGGAGCTGCCATAAATGCTTCTTCCAATCTTGTAGTACTGGCTGCTGTTACCTGGCAAGTTCTGTTCGTCTGCATACCGATGGTCTATCTGGCATTTCGCCTGCAGGTAACGATGCAGAAACTATATACCTTCAACGAGTGATACTTCTTTCTATTACGAATTTACAAACAACCTGAAACCGAAACTGAAAGAGCAGAGAAATTTTCTTTCAGAAATACTACTTTTCCACTGCGCAAGAGTTGATGCGGATCAATGGCACAACTAAGTCTTTCGTAGCAAACCATCTAGCCGAGTCTGTCTCAGGAGCGATTACAATAAGAGCTTTCAACGAAGAAGAACGGTTCTTGGCGAAGAATTTTGACCTCATTGACACAAATGCAAGTCCTTTTTTTCATAGTTTTGCAGCAAACGAATGGTTTATCCAACGGTTAGAAATAATCAGCGCAGCAGTACTTGCTTCTGCAGCATTGTGCATGAGTTTGCTTCCTTCCGGAACTTTCAGCTCGGGTAAGCTTTTATACTTTTCCAGTAAGATCCTAGCTGACGGGAAAAAAGCCTGAGCCTTATACCAATTACCGTGTTACTGCAGGATTCATCGGAATGGCACTTTCTTATGGTCTTTCATTAAACATTTCCTTGATTTATTCCATTCAGAACCAGTGCACTATTGCCAATTACATCATTTCCGTTGAAAGACTAAATCAATACGCGCATATACCGAGCGAAGCCCCTGAGATAGTAGAAGGAAACCGTCCCCCAGCCAATTGGCCGGATGCAGGGAAGGTGGAGATACGAAATTTGCAGGTAAATATTGCTTACTGTAGTGTCAAAACTAACGAAGGTTCGAGTTAAAGAAGGTTGCTGATAGTTTTGATGTCAAACAGATCAGATACAGGGCTGATACACCACTTGTTCTTCGCGGGATCAGTTGCATTTTCGAAGGAGGACACAAGATTGGTATAGTTGGTCGCACAGGCAGTGGGAAGTCTACTCTCATAGGTGCTCTGTTTCGTCTGGTGGAACCAGCCGAAGGGCAGATCATAGTCGATGGCATTGACATCTCAACAATCGGACTTCATGATCTCAGATCACGTTTCGGAATAATACCTCAAGATCCTACTCTCTTCAATGGGACTGTGAGATTCAATTTGGATCCCTTATCTCAACACTCAGACCACGAAATATGGGAGGTACTACTCTTGTTCTACAATGTATTCCTTTTCGGTTGATTATTTCGGCATGCTTGCAAATTTGGACTGAGCAAAGAGTTATCTGTACGTGTTGAAGGTTCTTCGGAAGTGTCAGCTTCGAGAGGCTGTTCAGGAGAAAGAAGGCGGCTTAGACTCGTTAGGTAAGGTTTCGGTGTCTAAGTTTGCGGCGTGGGCTTCTGCCCGTGAGTTCTGATCAGCAGTATTAACTGATGACCTGGTTTTTCAGTTGTGGAGGATGGATCAAACTGGAGCATGGGGCAAAGGCAACTGTTCTGTTTGGGACGCGCCCTCTTGAGGAGAAGTCGGGTACTGGTGCTTGACGAAGCAACTGCATCAATCGACAATGCAACTGATACGATTATTCAGAAAACTATACGAACTGAATTTGCAGATTGTACAGTAATAACAGTCGCTCACAGAATACCGACTGTCATGGATTGCACGATGGTTCTTGCCATCAGTGACGGTGAGTTTCACCGATTTAATCTTCATCTGATGAAATCCCATATGCCAGTTTTGGTGAATGTTTTTATCTAATTTCAGGAGAAATTGTGGAGTATGATGAACCGACGAAGTTAATGAAAAGAGAGGGCGCATTGAATGCAGCGATTTTCATCGTTGCACATCGCCCTTTTGCCATGGCTGGGTGGAAAAGAGACGAGACATAGCGAACAGCTGGATTGATGTAAATTATAACAATTGGTAGCTCGAAGAAGTGCAAAAGGCCGGGGGAGGAAGACGAAGGTTGGGAGATCAAGTTCTCGGTTGCGTGATAGCTGATTCTGACCTTATACACAGCGAAAATAATCGGTCACTCAGTAGAGATCAATACTAGCACATTCATAACCAGCCAAGGCAACAAATGTAATCTATATAACACATTCAAAGGAAAATAAAATCATAGAGAAGTAGACATTCGATTTTATCGCGAAAATAAGTATACATTCTATCTGAAATTGTCTAAAGCATCTGCACCAATCTCCCTACAGTACCAGCTCTAACCTAAAAATAACCATTCTGATCGCAGAGGCTCTTATGACGCGATTAATTTAAGTTACAAATAACACAGCCTCTTATTTGTCTCAAAGTGCTTGTGTGGATAGGCTGATACTTCCGTTAGAATTGAAAGTAACCTATTCACACAAGTCCGTCAACCAATGAAGTATTCGGTGCCTTCAGGGAGGTCAATAAATTCAGAAGAGCAAAATACATGCCTGCAGGAACAATCTTTTGTTGTCTTCAGGGCCCTCCAAGCACCGCATTCTCGATGTCCTCTCTGCTCAGTGCATAACTAAATCTCCTCTCCATATCCTTTTCAAGGTTTCCCGGTCCGGTCTTTAGATACCTACATCACCAGTGCAATATTCAGCAGCGGTAACATTTGATATAACAAAAAGGCTCAGAAAAAAAAACAATTTCAAGCGATGATCTAGAGCATCACCAAGAAAAAGGAGACAGACAGTCATGTGAATAGGAAAAGCCGAAGGTGATGCAGGGTAATATGAACACTTTCAAGTATTCAGCCATTTGTCTATCCCGTTTTCACCTCCATCTTTTCCCACAACCTCAAGCTTCACCACTTTGAATGTGATAAGGGGGCTTAGCTGCATTTCCAATCGAGCCAATCCTAAAGAAGCCTTTAAACAAAGTCTTATCCACCATCATGATCTCCAACTCGACCGGCCAACTGGGTCAAGTTAATACAGTAAACCACTCACTTACAGAAACTGGAAGCTGCAAGTGGACCAAAACATGAAAGCCTCAAAGAATCCCTATCACGCTACCATCCACAAATTGTCCGCTCTACTTTTACTACATTTTTTCTAATTAACGGCGGACTAAAATCAAAATCTAACTGAGCCAATTTTACCTACTGTAGGTTACCATTTACACCATTTGAGACTAGTCTCATACCAAAAATTCAGTATCCAATTCAATCGTCACAGTATCTAACTTAACTCACAATCCCATTAAATTCATGATCTTTTCTCTATAAAATTAACTCTAAACCCCTAACTCAACCACCAAATCAATTCATCATCCAAAAATTCAGCATACATATACACACACATATATATATATATAATACAAAATAGCAGAAAACCAGGTGAGAAAACAGAAAACCAACCTCACATACAAATCGGTGATGTCGAGCGAGAGCTGGGCGTGCCACTCCGGCTTCTCCACCAGCCAAACCGCCCGGTCCTCTTTGCTCTGGTAAAAGCCCAAGTTCTTCAGCCAGGCCTCGATACAGGGGAGGCTGTGGGCGTACAGCGGCTTCTTCTTGTCCGGCAGCTTCTTCAGCCACTCGTCCTCCGGCGCCGACGACAGCTCCTCCGCTTCTTCCTCCGCCTCGGAGGGCTTAGAAAATACCGCGACTGATAACTTTCTGGAAGAGTGAGTGAGGGGATACGGTGGGAATTTGGGTGAAAGTGAAGGGTAAGGAGTAGGATATTTTGGGAAAGTTGAGGAAGGGATGGAGGAGAAGACGATGAATTTGGAGAGAGAAATGGCGGACATGTTTGGACTCTGTTGTAATTTTACAATTTTTGAGGGGGTTAGATTTTAGAGGGAGAAAGTTTGGAGCTTTCGGGGTTGAAGAGAGAGAGAGAGTTTGGACCAGAGCAGTGCACAGAACTCATTATCTTCTCCATGTTTGAGTTGGGAGAGGAATGGATAGAGCACGCAATAAAATGTTCACCATTTTTTTTCAACTAAAAAAAAAATTAAGAAAAAATATAATTGAGATGGGCCAATTGGGCCAAATCAGCCATGTGGGCTAGGGATTTGGGCCTAATGAGCCTCTTTTAACTTTTTAATGATCACTACATATCGGATTTGTCATTATTAGTCTAGCCTGTAGTTTGACTTTTTAAATAATTATTACTATTAGATTTCTTATAATTGGTATTTATTGGGAAAATTCTTCAGTGGTACGTACTATTCAATGGTACGGCCATTGAATGGTCCAGATTAATTTGCAGCGGGTCTCAAATGAATCTTAAATCATTCAACAGTACGTACCATTCAATGATACGTACCATTGAAGTTAAACCCTATTTATTGTTCATTTTTTCGGACTTTTGAGTAATCCAAGACTATTAAAGAAAAACTGGTACATATGTGCTACTTAGTATTCCGTCTAATTTTTCTTTGTGCAAGTGAAAAATATTAATTATGTATAGATTTTCTGCTAAAGAAAAGCGCTTCCAATAGAAGCATGTTGAAATTAGAAACATTTTCTTACTACCAAAATTTGGTTTCTGCCTAAGCATCATTTGTGCCGTCGTGTTTCTCTTAAAAACAACATCGTTTACAAAAGCACTTTTATTATAAGCATATTGAAAAACATATTATTCATAATACTTTTAGGCACTTTCATTAAAAATCATGTTGAAAACGAAGCGTTTTTTTTTTTCACGTGAAGAAGTACTTTTAAATATTTTTATTTTTTCCAACTGATGTCAAAAGCTCTTTTGTTCTGTGAAAGCGCTTTTAACAAATTTAGAAGCAGTTCAAACAGGTCCTTGAATCAGATTAAAAAAGTTTCCTTTACCGCCAAAATTTAGTTTCCCGCCCAAGCATCTACCGTGCCGTCCTTTTCTCCTAAAACGACTGCGTTTTCGGTTTACTGTTCCTTAATTCCACATTTGCATCTCACTTCTTCTCTGCAGCCAAAGTCCGTCTCTTTCTCCTCCTGCAAATGCGATGGCATCTGATCGGAGCTCCGGCGACATAATCGCCGACTACACCAAAACGCAGCGCATCGTCCTCCTTCTAGACCTCAACCCACTTCTCCACCTCCAAAACCCAGCACCATTTCTCACCGCCCTCCTCGCCGCCGTCAAGACCCTCCTCTCCTTCCCTCCTCTCTCCTCCTCTCTCTTCGCCTTCAGACCCTTCTTCTCCTCCCTCTCTCCGCTGCTCTCCTCCTCCAAGCTCCCCACTTCCCTTTCCCTCTCTTTCCACCTCCCGGAACCCACTTTCAGTTCCCTCTCCCAAACCCTCAATTCCCTCCCAGCATTTCGCCGTGACTCGTCGCCGCCGCCCCAGGCTTCGTGCCTCGCCGCATCCTTGCGCCAGCTCGTGCACGACTACGGGTGGGACCCAGTGATCTGCGATCCGGTAACGGGTATGTTTTCGAATTGTGATTCGATTGCTGTGAGGTCTAATTTGGTTGTTCTGTTTTCGGCCCTTTGTGCGTCTGCCAACTGTTTGACAGAATTCCTGAATGTGGGTGTGGGCGACGAGTTGTTGGAAAATGTGAATGCTTTTTCCGAGAGATTTCGGGGTTTCTTTGAGAATGTGAATGATGCATTTGTGAGTAGAGATATTCAGTGTAGTTGGGTTGATGTCAGGTATGAATTAGAATGTGGTGAGGGTAAGGTTGGGAACGATGAGGATAAGACGAGATTTAGGTTTTTCGAGAGCGGGGTTAGGAGTTTGGGATGGGGATTTTGCTCGACTGATTCGATTGTTCTTGGTTCTGCTCTTGTTCCTTTTGGTTTGATTTATCCAGAAATTGGGATTTCATCCAAGTTTTTCGATTGTAATGATAGTCATAAGAAAGTCAATGCGCAGTTGAGTCTCGAGATCTTAGATGTAAGTGGGAAGCCTTTGGAATGCAAGTTTTGTGATCTTCAATTGGTTGATTTGAAGATGTTGCCTAGAAATGCAGCTGATGATGCTTTCTTTTCCCTAGAAATCATGAATTCACAAACAAAAGGTGGTAACTTGAAGGAATTTTTCTGGGGGAATTTTGGCAAAGGCGCGACAAAGTTCCAGGTTATGGCTTTGCAAAAGTATAACGAGTTTTCGAAATTCAACGGGCACTTATCTGATCCTCTTCTTGTCTGTGAGGTTTCGGAAAAACCTGGTAAAGATGGAAAAGAAAGCTCTGGCAATTATTATGCAGATAAGGTTCTAGAAATGCTAGCAGTGGACTTGGGCGAGAATGCGAAGAGAAAATTAGCACCCAGTTGGCAGATTCTCTTGAGTTTCTTATATAGGAATTGTCACGGAGCATTAGTGTCTCTTTCAAATGACAGTGGTGTATCGTATACTGCAATCCTTAAGCCTTTCACAGTTTCTTCGGCTCTGCTGTTTATTGTGGATGAAGAATTTCACCCTCAGACAAAAGTGCATCATATTGGTGGAGCAAAACCAGACCAATTAAGTCCAAAAAAGAAGAATGAGATTTGCGAACCGAATGCTGATTTGGACCAAACTGGTCCATCTAATAAGCATTCTGCAGGGAAGGAGGGAAGGAAGCGGAATAACAAAAGAGATTCACATTTGCTTCAAGATCTCACATGGAATGCCTTCTGCAAGGCAGCATTTGAACACTCAGAGCTAGGTTTGGAAGAGGTTTACTTTGCCAGGGAATGTTATAACCCAAAAAAGATGCGATTTCTGAAATGCTGGATGAAACAGATTAAAAAGTCTAGTGATCGTGGCCTAATAGTGGAGAAAGAATCCCAGGCAGACCAACAGAATAAAAAAGAGATGGACAATAGGTTGGATAACTTGCACCAAGAAAGTGAACAGCCAATTTCTTCTTCTCCTTCCATTGGAGAAAATTCTTTGACTGTGGCTTCTGGAATACAAGATGAAGCTGCTTTGGAATATAGATCAGAAACGTCGGAAGCTTTTTTCAGTAGTCTATCCAACAAGATTCAACAAGGACTTGACTATGAAGCAGTAGACTTGGGGGCTTTGGCATATCGGCTTGTGAATTCATCCATATATTGGTTAAATAAAAAGCGGGAAACAGAAGCCCTTTCAGAGAGTCAAACTCCTCTTGTAAAATCTGGTGCTACTGATTTGGTTGCTGCTGAGGTGTTAAAACTTCTACTGAGAGATCCCAAGGATATCAATGCAAGGCAGAAAAGCTCTGGCCTGTCTGTTAAAGCGTCTGATTCAGAATCCGAAGGACTTACTTCTGGAAAAATAGTTCGAGAGTATCCTTTCTCATTTATCACTTACTATTTTCTCTACTACTATGAAAATTTGTCTCTTGCTACATTTACACTTTTCCTTCACCCAGTACTAGATATGAATTGCAGATATTTTTCCGGATGGAGATACTACAATCGGAGGTTGGTGCAAGTATTGCAGATGCAGAGTCTGTGAAACAGAAGTTTGTAAAACATATTTGCTCATTTTTGGAGAAAATTCGGTGTCAGCTGGAGGGAGGCTTCTTCGGTGACTGGAGTGTAGATGATTATGTTGAAAAGATCCTAAAAAGCAGGTAATTAGTCTGTACAGAGTTGAAAACTCCTACCTATGAAATTGTAATCTTTACCTTCTATAATCGATGTTTATTGAAATCGTGGAGCTTAAATAATCAGTCATTAGTTTTTCCTAAAGTACGTTTGCAGGAACTCCATTTTTGTTAGATGAAGGAAGATTAAGCGGATGGACTAATCTTTGAATTCCCAAATTTTCAGGTACTGTGAGACGCTTGAAGATGTGGTTCACAAAATCTATACAAAAATGGATTTGTTGCTGTTTGCTGACGAGGAAGAACTCCCTGATAGTTTACTCAACAGCGAGGATAGCAATCGATCCTGTAAAGAAAAACCAGAGAGAGATGAGGTGGATGAAGATTATATAATCTGGGACTCATTATCAGCAGAAGGTGAGTCCCTTCGTCCGCTGAAAACTGATAGTGGAAGACCAAACGCTGAAGAGATAAAACAAAAGGACGACCATGCTCGCAAGTTAGTTGAAGCTCAAGAGAGCAGAGAGAGAGCTCGGAGATTCGCTTCTTTCACAAGAGGGATGCCCGATTTGCAGAGAGTTTGGGCCCCAAAACAGCTGAAACCATTGAAACCAAAGTCAAATCCGCTTCGAAAGCTGTTTAAAAGGAAGGATCATAGAGGTTCTTGTGATGACAGAGTATGTGAAACCCCAATGACAGGAAACAAACGTTCGTCCTCGCAGCGCAGCTGGGATGACGATGAAGATTACCGAGAATACAGTAGCCAGCCGTGTGGTTCTGTTTCGAAAGCATTGTTCCAGGACGATGACCAGTGAAATGGAGCTGCAATGAGACATGGAAGCATATATTATACAGCCTTACCAAAGGCAGCTGAAAGCTTCTCTCTTTAATTATATTATTAATTTTCTGCAAAACAGTTGTATTATTTTTTAGTGATATGCAACAACAAAAGTTAATAAAAAAAAGTGTGATTTTTTATTTTTCAGAAATGTCAAGACTCAAGACTCCCCTTGATTTTTCCCGTGTACCATACTAGATCACGTAATTCGTAGAGCACTTCTCATGTGAGACTCTATTTCGGTCGCACCCTACTGTATCATTCTTTTGGCACATCTCACGGAATCATGAGAACTACTGTATTTTTATTTTATTTAATTTCACGCTATTCTCACTGGTGTGAGAGTTATCTTAATTGGCAGTCTTACCGAAGTTTCTCCGAAAGATTTGACATGGCATGCACCGGATGTTAAACATGCGAGTCCAATAAACTAAACCAAACCCATTTTCACAACACCACACTCCAATTCATGAGAGCCATTGCTCCCATTTCCCGCCAATTTACAACTGCCAAACAACTACCGGTCCTCATATCATCCACCCGAAAACCCGAACCTTTCCCTCGGGACGCAGTTCTTGCACACCAAGTGTTTGGTAAAATACTTGATCAAATCCCAGATATCAAAACACTGAAGAAACTCCATTCCAACATCCTCGTCAACCAAAATCTCCATTCGGACGCATCGCTGGGCATCAAACTCATGAGGGCTTATGCCGCTCGCGGAGAACCAGGAATTGCACGCCACATATTCGACGAAATTCCGGAGAAGAATGTCGTCTTCTTTAACGTCATGATCAGAAGCTACGTGAACAACCATTTGTTCCCCGATGCTCTTCTTGTTTACAAAACTATGTCCGGCAAGGGGTTTGACCCAGACAATTATACGTACCCTTGTGTGCTAAAAGCGTGTTCAGGGTCAGATAATTTGTGGGTTGGGTTGCAAATTCATGGTGCTGTTGTGAAAGTTGGCCTTGATGTGAATTTGTTTATTGGGAATGGTTTGATTTCCATGTATGGGAAATGCGGTTGTTTGGTGGAGGCCCGGAGTGTTCTTGATGAGATACCGTCTAGAGATGTGGTTTCTTATAATTCTTTGGTTGCCGGGTATGCGCAAAATGGACGGTTCAACGATGCGTTGGAGGTTTGTAGAGAAATGGAGGCGTTTGGGATTAGACCAGATGCCGGTACCATGGCTAGCCTATTCCCGGCTGTGTCCAACACTTCATCTGAGAACGTTTTGTTTGTTAAGGAGATGTTTATGAAATCGGCGAAAAAGAGTTTGGTTTCGTGGAATGTGATGATAGCGGTGTATGTGAATAATTCAATGCCCGGTGAAGCAGTTAATATTTTCTTACAGATGGAGGCGAGTGGAATAGAGCCTGATGCAGTCACAATCGCCAGTGTTCTTCCCGCTTGTGGGGATCTTTCGGCTCTGTTGTTAGGGAAGCGAATTCATGAATATGTTGAGAGAAAGAGACTCAGGCCAAATTTGTCGTTGGAGAATGCATTGATTGACATGTATGCTAAGTGTGGATGTTTACAAGATGCAAGAGAAGTGTTTGATGCAATGAAATTTCCGGATGTTGTATCATGGACTTCAATGATGTCTGCATATGGTAGGTGTGGACAAGGTCATGATGCTGTGGCACTCTTTAGGAAAATGCAAGATTCGGGCCTGAGTCCGGATTCAATTGCATTTGTATCAGTAATGGCTGCGTGCAGCCATGCAGGATTGTTGGAGGAGGGGCAGCATTACTTTAAAATGATGACTGAGGAGTACAGGATAGAGCCTAGGATAGAACACTGTGCTTGCATGGTTGATCTGTTGGGGCGTGCCGGAAAAGTGGATGAGGCTTATAGTTTTGTCAAACAGATGTCACTGGAGCCTAATGAAAGAGTGTGGGGTGCTCTGCTTAGTGCTTGCCGGGTATACTCTAACATGAACGTTGGACTTCTAGCCGCTGATCGCCTTTTCCAATTGGCTCCCGAGCAGTCAGGTTATTATGTCTTGTTATCAAACATCTATGCAAAAGCCGGTAGATGGCAAGATGTCACAACTGTCCGTTCAATAATGAAGAGCCGAGGAATCAAGAAAATTCCTGGTGTCAGCAATGTTGAGCTCAAAGATCAGGTTCACACTTTTCTTGCTGGCGACAGATCACATCCGCAGTCTAAAGAGATATACGAAGAGTTAGACGTGTTGGTAGGGAAAATGAAGGAGTTAGGCTATGTCCCTGAGACTGACTCCGCTCTTCATGATGTCGAGGAGGAGGAGAAGGAATGCCATCTAGCAGTTCACAGTGAGAAGTTGGCAGTAGTCTTTGCCATTCTGAATACAGAGCCAGGGACACCGATCAGAATTACCAAGAATATTCGTGTTTGTGGCGATTGCCACATTGCTATTAAGCTCATTTCCAAGATAGCAGAACGGGAAATTGTTGTCAGGGATACTAATCGCTTCCACCATTTCAAGGACGGTATATGTTCTTGCGGAGATTATTGGTGACTGGTGAGGCTCCATCCGCTACTCGCACAATGTTGCCCTGTACTTCGGACTTCTTAAAGTCTTCAAGTGCAAGACATGAGTAATTTCTCACAGAAACTAAATGAAGAACTGTGAAGGGTGACTGCATTGGTAGAACATTATGTGGTTTTCGGAAACCCTTTGCTGGCTTCAACGGTTGGTCACCAGTCAGTTTGTTGATTATCGAAGGTGCGTTTGATAACCATTTCGTATGTACTCTTGATACCGAAGCATGAACTTCAGCAGAAAAATTGTCTCTGTCAAACGGATCACAACACAACACACTTGGTTCTTGTAAATCAATCTTTTTCTAATTTATTTTTCTAATTACGTAGTTTTATCTTTCAAATGTTTTCGAAAGACCGCGAAATTTACTAGCTCCGTGTATAGTTCGAAGTCCTGAGACATCAAGTCCAAGATATTGAAAATTTCAGCTAAGCAGCCAGCAATTTGGCATCTTCTTAGAAAATATTGGAAATTGATGCTCCTTCGGATACAGCATATTCCATTTGGTTTCTATTTAAAATCTTCCAAAACGTTCATGTGATGATAAGGCTGTGTTGATTCTCCACGTATTACTTCTAGATTGTCTCGTTTACTGATTATACATACATCTACCACGTTTCATCAGATTTTTTTGTCAATTTTGATGGCTTTTTTTTTTACCTAATTGCGAGATTAGGGTCTCGTTTGAAAATTATTCGTTTTTAGTCTTGAGTTTAGAAATTTCTTTTTTAATTAAGGGTCTGTTTGGAAGTTTTTTTTCAAATAACTAAAAGCGCTTTTGACAACTTTTGACATAAAAAATTCAAAGTGCTTTGGGACTAAAAAAACAATAGAATAGCAAGAAACACTTCAAATACTTATCCTGAAAGCGCCTACATTCTTTTTAAAAAAAATTGATAGGTTTTTAATTACTTTCACTAAAAAGCACTTTTAAGCAAAGATGGTTTTCAAAGAAACATTTTCAAACTCCCCTTGCATTTCTAAATTTTTTAGTGAAACTTTGACTAAAATCCGGAGACCAGACTTTTGTCCACATAAATTTTAAGGGGTGCATTCAATTGAAATTTTGAGGAATTTTAATGGATTTATAAATCTATGGATTTTGGTGGAGTTTAATTGATTTGTAGAGATTTCATGTGAAATTTTGATTCAATTTCCTCAAAATCTCAGGGGAGAGGTGAGATTTGTGAATGCTTAAAATACACTATGAAATCTCTCCAATTCCCTCAAATTCCTTAACATTTTAAAATCCTTTTAAATCAATTCTTAATTGGAATGTTATAAACTTTTTTAAAATCCTAATTGAATACACCAGGATTTTTAAGGATTTTAATAAACTCTTTTAAAATCATGATCGAATACACTTAGACTTTTAGAGAATCACTTAAAATCATGATTGAATACCCTTAAATTTATTAAAAGAATTAAAATATCTCAAAATCTCAATTGAATACTCCTAAGACACGTCTGTCAATGAGTTTCCAAGCAGAAGGAATGGCACCAATTTCTTACCCCAAAGACACGTCTGTCATACTTTTTCTTCCCCAAAACCTTAAACCGACAAGTCCCCTGCACCTATAAATACATGTACCCTCCCAAGCACTTTGAGCAACAACCAAAAAACACACACAAAAATGGCAACGAAAACACAAACCCTAGCCCTAACTCTGTCCCTCTTGATCCTCATCTCTTCATGCAAGTCCTCCCAAGCTGCCGGAATCGCGACGTATTGGGGCCAAAACACCAACGAAGGAACCCTAGCAGATGCTTGCAACTCAGGCAACTACCAGTTTGTTAACATAGCTTTCCTCACGACTTTCGGAAACAACCAAGCCCCTGTCCTAAACCTCGCCGGCCACTGCGACCCCGGCAGTACTTGCACGGGGCTGAGCGCCGACATCAGAGCCTGCCAATCCCAAAACATAAAAGTCCTCCTCTCGATTGGAGGGGCTGTCGGAAGTTACTCTCTGACTTCAGCTGATGATGCAAGGCAAGTTGCTGATTACATCTGGAACAACTTCCTAGGTGGTCAGTCAGCTTCGCGCCCGCTTGGAGACGCTGTTTTGGACGGCGTTGATTTCGACATTGAGTCGGGTGGTGGGCAGTTCTATGATGAGCTCGCCAGGTCACTCAACGGACACAACGGACAGGCAAAAACTGTCTATTTAGCCGCAGCTCCACAATGTCCGATCCCGGACGCTCACCTAGACGGCGCTATCCAAACCGGCTTATTTGACTATGTTTGGGTTCAGTTCTACAACAACGCCCAATGCCAGTATGCAAACGGTAATGCTGACGCTCTTTTGAGCAGGTGGAACCAATGGGCCGAGGTTCCGGCCAGCCAGGTGTTCTTGGGGTTACCGGCCGCTCCTGAGGCCGCTCCGAGCGGCGGATTTATTCCTGCTGATGCTCTCAAGTCACAGGTTCTTCCAACAATTAAGAATTCGCCCAAGTATGGAGGAGTTATGCTTTGGAGCAGGCAGTTTGACAACGGTTATAGTGCATCCATTAAGGACAGCATCTAATTCTCTGCCTGGCTTGCTTGTCCACACTATGTTGCTAAATAAGTTTCTAATAATGCAATCTAGACGCATAAAACCGACTTCATTGCTGACACATACAATAATAGATGTAGGTCATACTTACTTATATTAAAGTGTGTTAGCGATGATGTTACTTTTGTGGGTTTAAATACTCATAAGAATTTTTTAATGAACGAGTTCTCATAATAAGTTACGCATTATTTATTATCATGTTTTTCTCTATCAGTACGTACTTTTGACAATAAAACATCTTATTGCATGTACTAATTTTTGAAATTGAATAAAATAATTTGACGTGAAAGGTGTTGTGGGTATGAAATGAAATTATAGATCCAAATAAGTATCTTCTCTAATTCTCAATGGTTTTTTTTACATGATAGGCAGGCATAATAGGTATGAAGGACAGTTCTTGCATATTGCGCGCGTCTTCCTTTTTACAATTTATTTCATGTCCTACCACAGATATTCAACGCATTTATCATATTACTCGATTGATTAACAGTTTGAGATCACTTCTATTTATAAATATTAAAAAAATGATAGAAATAGTAATCATAAATAGATTTATTACCGGTTTTTTTTTTCTAAACGGAGCTTGGATACTTTATTTTATTAGCCTAATCAAGACAACCATAAATTATTCTAATTGATAATATTAATCATGGTATCCTCCCCAAAAAAAAGGATCTAATTGAACTTCACGCTCTAAATTTTTGATAATTCAATCAATCTTTCTTGGGCGATGGGAGGATATCTCGATCGGGGGAAATTCAAAAAGGATCAAGGCAATTAGAGATTGGGTGATTCTCCAACTTTCGGCCTTACACACTATGTACGCTTGTATTGTGGGGGTGGGGGACCAAATTAACCCAGCCACGTCTTGGTCTAAGAAAGCGAAAATTCTTCCATACTACGTAGTATGAAATACTACGAACATTGGATGACGTGGATTGTTTTAGATGATATGGGTCCCGTGGGTTCCGTGAATCCAAACCATCCAATACTCAAAATATTTGATACTACGTAGTATGAAAGTTGGACCCCGTAGAAAGAACAAGAATCAATTTAAAAAGAAATTGGATGAAGCTTTTACAATAATTCATTTGAATGCTACTCTATTTGGCCAATGGATATATCCAATGTATTCTTATAATAAACTGATATTGTATCTGAGTGTTGCGGATCGGAAACAACGTTTTTAATTTTTATTTTAAAATTTTGAAATTTGATTAGATCGTATCACAATTTTCAAATTCGGTAATTTGGGCATATTTGGAATTTCGAAATCAGAATAATCTCTGAAATTTGGGAATATAATTTGAAAATTCATATGAATATTCTCTAACTTTTTTGTATATGCAATTTATTGTTCTTTCTTAATATTTGGTGCATGTTTATGTATAAATTCAATTAATTTTGTGGTATATTAATATGATTATCCTTTTTAGTATATAAGTATATGTTTAATATAAAAAAAATGAAAAAAATGTATCCAATACAAACAATAAAATACAAAAGTTGATTACAAAATATATACTTTGAGTAAATAACTATAAAAAATCGGAAGTTTTTTATATCGGAATAAGTTTAGAACACTTCGCAGAAATTCAAATTGGAAATTCGAAATCTCTAAATGCTTTTCAATTTCCAGTCCATTTTTTTCGGAAAATCTTTAGATTCGGAATTTTCAAGTTTGGACTCGAAAATTTTACAATCGGAATTGGAAATACCATTCCAACTTTCACCCTATCTATAGTTTGATCATTTAATTGCAAATCAAAAGGTCACCGTTTTGAATCCAATTGGGCCCCTTTGTTTAACTTGTATGCATACTTGCATTTAAGTAGTGTCGAAGGGAAAACTCTTAGGCGCTGCTGGAAGAGAATTGCTAGTTAAAGTGGTGGCGCAATCCATTCCCCTCTACACAATGAGTTGTTTTCTCCTTCCGAAATATTTTTGTGACGACCTGAATCGTATGGTGGCCTCCTTTTGGTGGAACGAGTCGGATAGCTCAAGGAGAATCCATTCGGATTTGGGAGGACGCCGCTGCCATTACGATTCCAAATTTTCACTCCTAAGCCTAGCAACTGCCCTCTAAGTCTAGTTGGCGAGCTTATTGATGAGGGGGCTCAGTGGAAGCAAAATGTCCTAAGCAACTTATTCTCTGAGGAGGAAGTGAAGGCGATCTGTTCCATTCCCTTGAGTATCCGCAAGCCTGCAGATAGACTTATTTGGCACTATGATCCCAAGGGTCGTTTCTCTGTCAAAAGCGCCTACCATGTTGCACGCACTTGGCTCTCTCCTACTGTCCTTTCTGCTTCACCCTCTGATAACGGGACCTGTTTTGCTAACCTTTGGAACTCAATTTGGAAAGCTCGTGTTCCCCCGAAGGTGAAAATGTCGACATGGAGGATTTGCCAGGACATCATCCCTTCCAGAGCTAATTTGGTGAAGAAACGTATCCCAGTCGAGCAAAGTTGTATGCTTTGTGGCTTTAGAGATGAACCCACCTGGCATCTATTTGTTGACTGCCCCTTTCACATGGATGGCTGCTCCCTTTGGGATTCCCCTTCATGGAAACCCAGGGAGAGGTATTAAGGAAGGATTGGGCTCTTCATATTTTTCAGGTTCTCAAGAAGGAAATGTTTGATATCTTTCTTATGCTACTGTGGGCAATATGGTGTGCACGGAATACAATGCTCTGGGAAGGAAAACTCACTCTCCCTGATCAGATGGTCCTAAGAAGCTTTAGCGACTCGAGCCGGGCTTATCTTGGCGGGGAATAGGGGTTTTCATAACCTTATTTTCGAGAGCGATTCGCTTCAGGTCACAACAGCGCTGAAGGATCAATCCGTGAACTTGTCCACTATTGGAGCGGTCGTGGAGGACTCCAAAGCTCTGCTCAACAGGATTACTGAAGTCTCTGTTTCCCATACTCGCCGCCAGGCAAATGAAGCAGCCCATCGGTTGGCTTGTTTAGCTGTTTGCTCTAAGACCCAGTGTACTTGATCTGAGGGTCCTCCCTCAACTTTCTTCTATTAATAAGGTCAATGGTATAGTTGGGCACCCTACACTTTATAAATTAAGGGAACAACCTCTTTAATTCTGTGATTAGTAGTACTAATGTAGTACTGATTTTATGAGTCTAACCCTAGCAAACATGGCTCCAAATGTACTACTCCTTGCCCTTTCAGCAGCCATTCTAATCAAATTCTGCGACGCCAGCGCATCGCCATCTACTGGGCCAAAATGGGAACGAGGGGAACCCTAGCCGAAACATGTGCCACCGGAAAATACTCGTACGTAAACATAGCCTTCCTTGACAAATTTGGCGATGGCCAAAACCCTGAGATCAACCTTGCAGGCCACTGCAACCCAGCATCCAATGGTTGCACCAGCATCGCCAATGATATCAAAAGTTGCCAAAGCCAAGGAATCAATGTGTTTCTATCTATTGCAGGTGCTTCGGGAAACTACTATCTTGCATCAGATTCAGATGCAAAAACTGTAGCGGAGTATCTGTGGAACAATTTCTTGGGTGGCAAGAAATCAACTTCCAGTCCGTTGGGTAATGCAACATTGGATAGTGTAGATTTTGCCATAGTAACGCTTTCTGCAACTTCAAACAATTGGGATCACCTATCTCAAGTCTTATAGCGCGCCAGCAACTCCTGTGTATTTAGCAGCAGCTCCTCAATGCCCATTTCCTGATGAACTTCTTAATCGTGCTCTTAGTACGGGGCTTTTCGACTATATTTGGGTTCATTTTTATAACAATCCTCCATGCCAATATTCAAACGGTAGTGCTGACAATCTTTTAAGGGCGTGGAACCAATGGACCTTGGTTCAAGCCAACCAAGTGTTCTTGGGGCTACCGGCCGCTCTTGAAGCTGTCCCGGGCGGCGGATTTATTCTTGCTGAGAATCTCACGTCACAGGTTCTTCCAAATATTAAGAAATCTCCAAAATATGGAGGAGTTAAGCAGTATGACAATGGCTATAGCGCATCCGTTAAGGACAGCATCTAAGCCTATGCGTAGCTTGCTTGTCCACACTATGTAGCTAAATAAGTAACCAATAGACGTATAAAACCGACCTTATTGGTGACACACGTTGTATTAATCTAGACTTATATTCAATTTGCGGTGAGCCCCCAATGAATCTTGAACCATTCAATAGTCGGACCATTAAATAATACATATCAGCCAAGTTTGACCCATTATACTCACTGTTGTTTACATGATAGCTAGGCATGCTCAGTATATATGCATGAAGGATAGCTCATGCATATTGCGCCTTCACACTAATTTGTGAATAGACTGATTCCTCCTCGAGTATGTATGAAATCCAAAGTGCTCTATCTCTCTCTTCTTCTTTTTTTTCTTTTTTCTTTTCACTATTAGAATGGGCGGTTTTGGGGATGCTACTGATAAATTAGGGCTCGTTTGGCAAGTGCTTTTAAATGACTAAAAGCGCTTTTAGAAAAAATATTTTTGGAACCAATCTTTAATAAAAATGCAAGTTAATCCTGAAAAAGCACTTGAAGTGCTTCATGCAAAAAGCACCAGCCATGCGCTTCTTGCAGGAAACACTTCAAGTGCTTTTGGAACCCAAAAATACTTTCTCTAAAAACGTTTTTAGTCAATTAAAAACACTTACCAAACAAGCCCTTAATAATTAGATACATAAAGTATTTATACCTTTTTCACTACCAAATTACAAGGATATGTGTAGGATGCCAAGTGACATTTTGACTGGTTATATTTTGTTAAGCTGTTGGTTAGTTAGTTAATGAGATAAGGGCTTCAAGAATTAAACTACAAGGCTTGCTTTGTATCGTAGCTGAGTAGTTGTTAAATATTTTGTATGATTCTCTCCTTAATCGAATTGCTAGTTGTAACTCTGAACATAGTTTAACATAATCCACTCGAAACTAAGCATTATTGTAGAGTACTATATTATACTTTTGGCATGCCAACTTGTAATTGACTAAAATTTTGGCTGAAATTTAAATTTATTCTAGAGCTAACTACATTTTACACCCCTTAAATTTGGCGTGATTTTCAAATTGGGTCATGAGGTTTTAATTTTTTCACATTAATTACACCCTGAGATCTTAAAATTGAATCAGTTTATGCCTTTTGTCTAATGAATTATTTGATTTTTCATTAAATTAATGACGTGAGCATGAAACCCGTAATTTGGTTGACATGTAAGCCACATTTGTACTAAATTGACTAAAAATCTCATTAATTTAATGAAGAATTAGACGTTCAAATAGACAAAATGTGTAAATTGATACAATTACAAAACCTTAGGGTGCAATATAAGAAGATTAAAACCTCATGACCCATTTTAAAAATCATTTCAAATCTTGAAAGTGTAAAATTTAGTTAGCCCTTTATTTTATATGCACGCTTTATTATGTAGCCTCTTACTCCAATTTTTTTATTCTTTTTGTTACCTCTAACCCCAATTTAATTGGCCAAATAACATTCTACAAATAGTGGATATAACGGATCATCATTAATCTTGCTTAAGTCAATGATGCCTTATGTCAAGCAAACCGTGTCCTCTCCACAGTGAAATGTTCAAAGGTATAGTTGGCCACTTAAAACCCATATAAAAAACCATAACTTCATCAGTTTTCACGATAACACTAGAAGTCTAGCAAGCATGGCCGGAAACTCCCAAGCCCCATTTCTACTCCTTGTCCTCTTAGCGCAGCTCCTTCGATTCAAACTCTGCGACGCCGGCATCGCCATCTACTGGGGCCAAAACGGGAACGAAGGTACCCTAGCCGAAACATGTGCCACGGGGAAATACTCGTACGTGAACATAGCCTTCCTCAACAAATTTGGCAGCGGCCAGACCCCCGAAATCAACCTTGCAGGCCACTGCAACCCGGCATCCAATGGTTGCGCTATCGTCAGCAGTGGCATAACGAGTTGTCAAAGCCGAGGAATCAAGGTGTTGCTGTCTCTTGGAGGCGGAATTGGAAACTACTCTCTAGCATCAGCTGCTGATGCAAAAGATGTCGCCGATTATCTATGGAACAATTTCTTGGGTGGGAAGAAATCAACTTCGCGTCCTTTAGGTGATGCAGTTTTGGATGGCGTTGATTTTGACATAGAGCTCGGTTCAACTCAGTACTGGGATGTCCTCGCGCGGAGCCTCAAGGCGTATAGCAAGCCGAAAAGAAGTGTGTATTTAGCAGGAGCTCCTCAATGTCCGTTTCCTGATAAGTTTCTCGGGGGTGCTCTTAATACAGGGCTTTTCGACTATGTTTGGGTTCAGTTCTATAACAATCCTCCATGCCAGTACAGCTCGGGTAACACCGATAACATCATAAACTCGTGGAACCGATGGACTACTTCGGTAGAGGCAGGGAAGATATTTTTGGGGTTGCCGGCCGCTCCTGAGGCGGCTGGAAGCGGGTATATTCCGGCTGATGCGCTGAAGTCGGCAATTCTACCGGTGATAAAGAAGTCGTCGAAGTATGGTGGTGTGATGTTATGGTCCAAGTTTTATGATGATAAAAGTGGATACAGTTCTTCCATTATCGAAAGTGTATGACTTTTGTAGCTCCATGTTTTGGTTAATCCTAAAGGATTAGAATAAATAAATCGGATTTCATTATCCTAATGGGATACTGTGGATTTTATAATTCTGCTAATGAATGTTGTTTAATTTTGTTTGTGGGGGTGACTCCCATCAACAACATTGACTTTTTAATTTTTAGGGTATTCTGGTTAGTCCGTATCGACATTTTTGTTTGACTTTTGAGAAATTTGTGGGGGCACATGTTAAAAAAATTTGTGGTTCGGTATAACGTTTCATGTCAATTATACAATAATAAGTGAAAACAACTTACACATAAAATTATATTAGTGACACCAAACGCCACAATAACAGTATAGTATCAAGCAAAATCCTCTCGCAAAAGCACGAGACCGTACATTTTGGCTCTACACCACCAAGATAACATTAACAAATACTACTTTAAAATTGAGACGTCAAAGTTGGCAACTGGTAGCAATGCCAGCTTTCGTCTCCGCCTACACGACAAACGGTCGACGGAATCAAAACTACCAGAAAAATTTAGACAGCAAAGTAAAAAGTTAATCATTTCATTCACCTGCCAAATTTATAATTTAACATTAACTCACATTTCTGCTAAAACATACACCAAAATTAATTAAAAGGGGGAAAATTGGAATACAAAAAATAGCATATAGCAGCACAAAAGTACGCAGAGAAGAAAAAACAACCAAAGCACGAAACTATCACGGCAATTCCGCTGGAAGTACATCATTTGACATGATCGTAGTGTAGAAGCTATGTTATGCGGGTGGCTTTTCCATCTCCGTAGAGGCTATGTTATGACGGTGGGTTTTCCATCTCCGTTGCACCTAAACTTTGCGCACTTGAATGTTGTGAGTAGACTGGAGCCGCCAAATGGGTTGCCTTCCACTTTGAACAAGTGCCACCTCTTCTCCTGCCTTTACCAGTCCTTGCTTCTGTAAATAAAACACCCGAAAAAGCATCAGCAAGTTTGACATGATCAAATGGTTAACATTAAACCCGTTTGACAAGGTTAGTCCAAAACAAAACCAAAAATGTCCTACAAAATAGTTGAGAAAAAGAATCGAAAATATCAATCCTGCCAATATTGATTTATGGATGACCCTTCAAGGGTTACTCACCCAATATAAACATGGCCAACTTGATAAAATGGTTAACATTATTTCACATCACGGTAAATTTAGAAAATATGCAGCAAAACCTCACCTGTAGAACAGTCAAGGCATTGCTGAAGCTCGTTTCAGAATCATCTGTGAACTCCATGTATATGGGACATACGCCTTGATACAAAGCCAGTCTCTGTTGTATCCTCTTACTGCAAGGCCGTCAAAGTACTTGATCAGTCAAATAATCAAATTCATATCCCAATGAATAGAACTTACACAGTATATTTTAATTGATACAGTTAAAAAGATTTAACATAGTTCAAGGGAGACACAAATCTATCATACAAAACTCTACTAACAGTATCGCAACTAATGAATTTGTGACAAATAACATGAAAACTCACTCATTTGTAAAGGCAAATACGGTCCCAGAAGGTCGATAATGGCTCAATAGAATAGCCATGAAACCAGTTCTGGTAAAGACAACGATTGAGGTACCAAGAGTATTGGACATCATGGTTGCATGGTAAGCAAACATCTCACTCATGTGGTTCTGCAGAAATAGACTTCGAGTCAGTTGAAACTGAATGAATAATATGCTAAGATGCTGCCTCCTGAAACTGAATGAATAAGTATATGTTCCCTAACCTTGAAAGCTTTACCAAGATTGGCTGGCACTGCACCACCCAAGATGGTTGCCTCAGTCCGAAGTGCAACAGTGTGCATAACTTTCACTGCCTTCAAAGGAAACCTACATGGATATGAAATCTCTTTAATACATTATGCTATGGTCTAAATGTTAGTATATAGTCCAAAACTGGTTCCGACAGTATAATTCCAATAGCCACAACAACTTACTTTCCATGAGCAGTTTCTCCAGAAAGCATAATTCCATCAGAACCCTCTCTAACAGCAATGGCAATGTCGGATACCTCAGCTCTGGTTGGTGTTGGGTGAACAATCATGCTTTCCAGCATATTTGTTGCCACAATAACAGCCTTTCCCATGCTACGGCATATCCTGATTATCTCTTCCTGCATTTTGAAATAAAAGAGAGGGTTCAGAATGTACTAAATGAACTGGATTCAATTGCAATGTGTTTGTCGTTAAGTACCTGCAAAAGCGGAACTTCTTCAACAGGGAGCTCCGCACCAAGATCTCCTCTTGCAACCATTGCCTAAAATCAGATAAGCGCGTCAGTATGATCAGGTAAGTTCAAAATGTATTATTTACATATTAAAAGATTAATTGCCTTTTATATTAAAAAAATTGGTGTTTTGAGTTATTTCTATATTAAATATAAAGACTAATATATTAAACCATGCTCAAATTAGTTCAACATTTCATTTCCTAAATTATCATATATTAAAAGAAGAGACTGCTGAAACTTATTGATAAATTTCAAATGTGTTTTTAAGATGCAAATAACCAGGAGAAAGAGCATGTGAATAATTTATTGAGCATCAAGTCTCCATTCATTGATTCAAGAAATTACCCCATCGGATGCTGTGATAATGGAATGCAAATTCGGGATAGAGTCTGCACTTTCTATTTTTACAATAACGTGTATATCTGCATTGTTACCTGCAATATCAAATAGATTAGATACAGTAATTTAAAAGCATTAAACGAAAGTGTGGTATTCATATGCATTTCTTGAACATATGATAAAAGTATTTGGACAGTTACTTTGCAGATAATTCTTCAATTCATGAACAACTTGCGCATCTTTGACAAATGACACAGCGTAGAAGTCAACTTTATTGTCCACTCCAAATTTAATATCTTCCCAATCTTTCTCTGCAATACATAAGTTTAGACAGCTATCTCCATTAGGAAAACAGATCATAAAGAAATAAAAGAAAACATCTTTAATATAATGTAAAGGATTTAATCGACAATTTAGGAGTCCAACCAGTGATAGAAGGCAATGTTGCACTTTTCCCTCGCACATTCAAATGTCGCCTAGACTTAAGCTCTCCTCCATCAACAACTTCACAGTTCACTGATTCTTCTGTCTTGGACTTCACCAGAAACGACATCATACCACCTACAGCGCAAATCAAGATTCAGGGTGCACATAAATATAATTTCAATTTTTAACCAAAAATAAGAGTAAAATTCTACATACCATCAACCAGAAGCATGTCTCCTGGTGCTACATCGTTAACGAAGTCATCATAGTTCACGCTAACACAATCTGATGTGCCAACCCCTCTTTTGATTGTAAACGTAAATTCCTGCCCACTTTCCAAATTGATTGGCTGTGGCAAGTCACCACTCCTAACCTCAGGACCCTGATACAGACCAACATTTCATCAATGGTATGAACTAGATATACCCCGAACAGTAAAAAAATAAACAATTTAACTTGATACCGAAGGAATAACAACAGACAATGGGGGTGGGAGCCTTGCCTTGGTATCAAGCATGATTGCAATGACATTGTCTTTATGTTGCTCATTATATTCTTTAACCAAGTCGATAACTTTCTGATGAGACGCGTGATCTCCATGCGACATATTCATACGAGCAACATTCATTCCAGCCTCAGCCAACTTCCAGATCATTTCGCGAGTGTTGGTGGAAGGACCAATTGTGCAAACAATCTTTGTCTTGCGTTTGACTACAGGCTTTGACCACATACTCACTGATGTGTCGTCAAGTTGCTGAATTGCCCTCAACTGCTCCTCTATCTGATCAGCAACGCAAACGAAACAAACTAAGCATACATTCTAAAAGCACTTGAACTTTAAATGAAAATTTCAAAGTGATTCAAATAAAATCGATTATAAGCATAAGTGCTTTCTAAAAATGCATTTCCAAACAGGCCCCTCCTCGGCCACCAAAAGCAACCTCGCTACAGTCCAAGAAGCTGTCTATCTACTATCAATTCAACATCCAAAAACAAAAAAAATACACTTTTTCCCATGATTTTCTACAATTTCTCGGCAACCAAACAGATTATACTTTTTTAATTAAGTATCAAACTTTCCATTCAAGCGAGTCGAACCTGAGACCTCGGAGTTACTATAAGGAGGAATACCACTAGACAGCATTGCTAAACGCATCAAGCTCCAAAAAAAAAAAATAGATAGCACGAACCTTGGGTGAGGCTTCGGGTGAGACCGGAACGACCTCCGTCTGAAGGGGACGCTTGGCAGTGATTTCAGACCTCCTATTCCCAAACACTCTCCAACTCCATCCCTTCTGCTTCTCCTCAAAAGCCATAACTTTGTACGCGAAGCTCGTCGGCGGCTTCAGCTTGTCGGCGGCGCGGCCGTGTGCGGATCCAGAGGTTGGATAGAGGATTGAGCTCTGAATCGCCCGCATAGCCACCACTTGCGCCATTTAGGAGAGAGAGGAGAGGAGAGAGAAAGAGAGAGAGAGAGGGGAGGGAGATTCGGGTTTTTGGAAGGGGAATGCGGAGGTTCTGAGAGGAGGAGGGTGAGGGGGAAGTAACTGGCCGAGGGATTTAAAAGGACGTGGGGGAGGTTGTGGAAGTCGCCGCTATTTTTGGCGGAGGTTTTGAGGCGACAGATGGGAAGAGAGAGTTTAGGAGGGCTTTGGTTGTATCGAAGAGAAGGAAAAGTAGCGCTACCAAGTGAAAAGTTGCTCAACCTCAACGCCCTCATTTAAAGCGGTGTTGTCTCGAAGGGGGAACGGGTGGGTCACTCACGAGACTCCATTGCTCATGTTTTGGGCCTGTTCCGGACCAACACTGCTTCTTCCGCATATGCTGGGTATATTTCAAATGTGGGCTGCTGGTGGGTTGGTTTGCGATCAGAGCAACTTGCATAACGGGTTCACCGTCACATTTTAGTATTATAATGATATAAAAAGTTTAATACACTAATAAATCAGGAGAATATCACGTGTGGTAAATCCTTTATCTATAAGTTCTTTTCTTGAGGAATGATTTTGTATGATCGTGACTAAATTAATAACATCATCTGACAAACTTAAGTTCATACACAAATATTTCTCGGTCTAAGGAATTTTTTTTCATGACTATTCACTATTGGGAGAAAATTAGGTTTGACCTTTTTTGAACATCAACATTGACAATAACTTTAAAATTTTTTTTTTTTTTTGTAGTTAGAGCATTTCTCTTCAACTCTTTATTTCACAAGTTCGAATCTTCTTTCTTTTCTTTAGTATAGATTAATGTAAAATAATAAATAAATGATTTTCACATACAGTAATTAAACTCTCAAATAAATTCACAATCTATATGCAATATGAAGAATTTATGATTGAGAAAATGACACTTACTTTTTAAAATGTGTCACATGCAATTTTCGTGATTTAAATTAACAGAAAATTAATTAATAGTAAGAATGAGCGTGAAAATCACCGTAGTGACCCCACGGTCGTTTGTCTCGTGATCTCATCTGACAATATTTTCCAGTAAGTCCTTATATGCGCTTGCCACATCAGCTGACACCTGCACACCTAAATGGCCACATCAGCTAAAAAACTTGGCTCACGAGTCACGCCTGAGGAGCGCGGGAAAATCACATTAAAATTGGCGCCACCAAAACCCTCAAAATAAACCCTTTCTCCCTTCTCGGAGATCTGATCGCTCTCTCACTCCAAATTCCTTCATTTCTCATCTCCTCCAGAAATCCCAAACTCGGAACCCTGATTCGAAAACGGTACCGTTTGGCGGAAGATGGACTTGCAAGGCTTATCGGTGATATGCTGCGATCTTGGGATTGCAGAAGAAGATGACAATGGCAACCGGATCGGTTACTCAAAGGGCAAGTACTGCTTAGGTACGTTATCTATGTCTTCGAAAAATATCCGTTTGGCTGCCGAGAAAATGCCGGAAATGAAAGATATTTTAGTCCGGATTTCAAAATTTCCTAGTTAAATTGGCTTTCTAGCAATTTTAGGTGGAGTAGATTGCGAAACTAGGGCAGATTTGGGGGAGAATTATAGGATTGGCATACAATCAGTAGTTGGAAATGGATTAATTTGGAAGGTGAATTCGACGGGGCTAAGCTGCATCTGGCTTTATTCTTTCGGTTGATTTTTATTTATTTTTAATTGGAAGCTGTTCTTTGTTAATCCATAATTGTTGAATGATTATTTTGAATTGGCTCAAATGTACGAGGAAATCGTATGGGCTCGATTGAGCATATGAAAACGATATGGAGCGGGATGCTATTTTCTTCAGTCAAGTAGAGATTGAATTTTTGTTTTTGTTTTTGTTTTTCGTTGACAGATAATTTAAAAGATTTGCTAAGGTTTTTGAGGCGTGATGACCCGCAGAATCGGGATGTCTTTAAGCAAGTCTGTAAATGGAATATCGTAGATCAGCATTTGGTACCTATTATCGAACACTGCCAAGACGATACCAACTTGATTTTAAATGCAGGTAAAATCTCTTTTTATCTCTTCACTACATGTTTATGAAAAGTACTGCAAAATGATGACTTTAATTATTATTTTGAATTTGCAGTGAAGGTTCTGGTGTTCCTAACTATGCCAGTTGAGCCTTCCTCAAATGATGTTTTACAACAGATAGAGTTTCTGTGGAAGTTGAAGGCTTCAATTACGTCGAGTGACACTGTTGCTGTTATAGTATCACTTCTGGAAAGCCCACTGGAAAATCTGGAGCGGTGAGGAAAAATTACATATGCTTCATCTTCTGCGTCATTTGTTGCTTGAAATTACATATACTTCATTGCTTCTTGACTAATCCTATCCTGCACAGTGATGCATTCACGGAGGATGACTGGAAACTGGTGCAGCTGGTACTTACTTTATTCCGAAACATCTTAGCTGTTCAAGAAATTTCACAGCAGCAGAAGGCTGGAGGAACAGCCAGTCAATTTGTATCACTCAGAGATAGATTTCTAGAACTTTTGTTTCATGAGAACGTGATGGACTTAGTTTTAGTCATAACCCAGCATATTGGTGATTCCCGTAGCTATCTCTGTCATGATAACTTGCTTTTATTGGAAATTTTCCATTACATATTCATGGGTCAAGAACCAGAGTTGATTGCAAACGCATATTCAAAAGGTCTCAAGGTTGGTTTCTCTTCATCTCTTTCTGAATGCTTTCTTATAGAAATGAAGTTTGGTCAATGCTAGCAAGCATTGTAAATAAGATGATGGGAGAAATTAATTTAAAACCTCAGATAAGAAGCTTTGATGTGAGATATAGATAGAGCCACAAGAAGTACAAATTGAGTCGATGAAATTTCTTTCCTTTT
Organism: Gillenia trifoliata; assembly: GCA_018257905.1. NCBI lineage: Eukaryota > Viridiplantae > Streptophyta > Magnoliopsida > Rosales > Rosaceae > Gillenia > Gillenia trifoliata. Next base: position 28,372,536 of record CM031086.1, on the reverse strand, counting down.
CTTGCTTGATATTCTGAACTTATGAGCTTTGAATTATTTGCCCAATGATTTAATCTTACATTACTCGTGCTGTAGGTTGATAGCCGTTTTCTTATAGTCTATTTGATAACTTGTATTTATTAGGTGGATGGAAACACTGCTGGTTCTCTAAATAGTCTCAAGTCTATAATGGAGGAAGAAGAAGAAGAGAAAAAAAGACTTTCTAGACTACGTAACATGAGTCGCCATTCACATTTTAGTGGAACATTTACCCAGCTTACCATGGTAGGGAATTTCACTATGGACTGATGCAAGTGAGGTTTTTAACTTCTTATTAGTTCTTCTCTAATGGCAGTGGGCTTTCCTTGGCAGGATGGTTCTGTGGCAGTTTTGAAGGGAAGGCCTAGTTCTAGTTGTAAAACCCTGCTTAAACCACATAATCCTCGGGGTCCAGTAAAAAAGATTGCTTGGGATCATGGGAGACTACCTTCGACAAAGGATAAGATTTTAGAATTGCTTCATGATTTTATAAACCAGTTTTTATCAGGGGGTTACAATGGTATGTCTTTTTTTCTTGTTTCTCTTTTATGTTTGTTAACTTTTAGTTTTCTTGATGTTCCATTATAGTCCTATTGCATACTTACAAAGTAGTCCGTGTGTATCAGTTCTGATGCAGTCAATTCGTGAGAATATTGAAAAGGAACACCCCTCAATTCAGAAGACTGATGTTGTTGTCTTCTTTCAAGTTGCTCAGTTTGCTATTTCTTTCCAGTATCACAAGTCTTCAATTTCGAAGGTGAGACAGGCTATCTTGGATAACTATGTTTAGTTGTTTCCTAAATGGACATGGTAATTACTTTTTCCAAAATGAAGACCTTCCTGCAAACATGACTCTTTTTTTCAGAATTTAGAAACTAACCTTTTTGCACGGAGAAGGACCAATATTCCTCATCTCAATCCATCCCAACCCGCAACTTAATCAATGCAGCTACGGTCTTTCTCCATTATCCATTCTAAAAGGGTTTAGATTTTACTTCTGATAGAATGAGTCTATTTTGCACGGTGGTCGTCATTTTGGGTCATTTCACCACAAAACTCAAGTCACATTTCTCGTAGGAGAATTTTAATTGTTTCACGTGGATCTTCTATGCTTTAACAGCCAAGCATGGGCAAAGAAGCAGATCCAACTGAAGCTCCCACTGATAAAGATGCTGATAGCACATTCTTCAAAGGTGATGTTTGCGGACCCATTGCAGAATCAGTGAATGAATCGATGTTCCAGCTAGTCATTTCAAAGTGGCGTTATGCATATGATAGCTTGAAGGAAACACAAGACTACAAATTTTTGTCTGCAGCTGGTTCTCTTATGAAAAACATGGTAATTATATCATCACTTTCCAATAACACTTCTCTGTGGCCTAAGTTACTTTTCCTTCATCGTTTTAACACCTTTTGCATGCAAGTTCCCGAAATTATGTTGCTATGTTGTACCCATTGTTAAAGGGACATTGGTGTATATAAATGATGGAAAAAAAAGTACATAATTTTTAAAGGGACCAATTGCAGTTTAGGGGTCCATTAGAAGGACAAATTTAAATTGCCATATCTCGAAAGCTTTGTGCAAGTTATTGACATTTGAAGTTGGGGTCAGAACTGTATTTTAATTATGCCCTTGCAACATGCTTCTTAACCAATTTGTTTTTCTTGCAGATTCGCATGCTAGATTTGGTGCTTAAGTTATTGCCAGCAGATTCCAAGGAGCCTCAAACAGCTCGCATACTTCTCTACAAGTTATTTTATGATCAGACTGATGAGGGGATGACTCACTTCCTCATAAATTTGCTCAAATCATTTGACACTTACAAACAACCCAGAAGGTTTTTTTTTTCCTTTTCGTATCCACAAACACATATATCTTTTTAAATTTTCAAATATGGTTTTTCACCTTTTGAAATCATGTTGAGAGGTTCTCTTTAGTAGTTGTGTAGCCCAGTATCAGAGAGTTTTAATGGAAAGTTTAGAGGATTTTTTTTCTTTGTTGTTGGGCATCTAATTTTAGATATGCAATCTTTAAGAAAGGGAGATGATTCAGCATTCTACAGTGTATGACTTTTCACTGAACATCAAGAAACACTTGCCCTTAACATTAAGATACTACTGTTAAAACACATACCAGGAAAAAGAGATTTGGTATCCATTTGTCTTTGATCAAAAAGAAGTTATTCCAACATTAGTTAGAAGTTTTCTCTTGTTTGAATGCCTTTATTTTCTGTCATATTCACAAGTTTTCCTTGTCAGTGATCTTGCAGATTTGGTAGAGATGGTTTATAAAGTTTTACAGCTCATGGAAAACCTTCAAGCCGGTGGAACTTTGAGGGTATGTTGCATTCATAATTTCGGATGGTGGAGAGGGTATCGCTGTAATTCTACTAAAATCATTTAAAAAAATATCTACTAAAACCATTTTCCTTTCATCATTAAGGTTTCTAAAAAATCAAGGAAGGTGAAGAAGAAGAAAACACTTAGTGAGAAGGAAACAGAAAATAAACTCTCGGGAGAACATGCTACCATTCAAAAAGAGATTGGCATCTCCAATGAAGAGCAATCAACAGATGCGGGTGTGACAGAGAACAGAAGCCTAAACTCAATTTCTGATGGGAAAGAAGACATCATTATCCCCAATCAGCCTGATGAATGCAAAACAGCTTTGTTGGAGACAGAAAACCTCCAAGACAGTCTGGCACAGAAGGTTCGCAGAGATTCTGACTATGCCAATGGTGATCTTTGTTATAGCACAGGCGATTCTTCTGCTGATGAGCAGGTAGCCGCAACTGATGAAGTTGATTTTAAGGTGTCAACTTTGATTTCTGCTTTTGCAAGCCACAGCATCATCCAGAAGTTGTGTTGGTTGCTTAAGTTTTATAAGAGTAACTCAACCAGTACAAATCACTACATAGTTAGCATGTTGCGAAGGATCAGTGATGACCTGGGTCTCTCTCCGATGTTGTATCAGGTCAAACTTTATGCATCAACTTTATAATTTTAAGTAGCCATTTACAGTTCATTTCTCATCTAAAGTTTTCATGAATTTTTTTTTGCAGTTATCACTCCTTACTACATTCTATGACATTCTAGCTGAGCAGAAGTCATGTCCATGCAAGGCGTATGAAAATATCGTCGATTTTTTGAAAACTTTGGTCAGAAAAATGCTTAAAAAAATGAAAAATCAACCCCTACTTTTTGTGGAAGTTCTCTTCTGGAAGACTCGCAAAGAATGCCATTACATTAATGCTGAGTATTTATTGCATGAGCTTGGCCATTTGAAGAAAGAAACTAGAAACTGGGCAAACAGTTTAGAGGATGAAGAAATTGGTCAATCACTGGACAAAGGATGGACAAGTAGAAGCATAGCAGATGCACTTGGTGAAGATGAAGCTGATGTTGTGCTCTCTCATGACCTTGGATATGAGAAGTAAGACATGTTTCTGACGCCTGAATATTCATTTTCTTCAATAAGTTATGTTTTGATGTTATTACTTTTCCATTAAGTGGGATTTTTGATATATTAATGAATTTTGCAAAACAAGTTTACCTAAAGGACAAAAAAGGTACGGACTTTCCTGAATGGATAGAGATACTGCAAGAGGAGCTAACGAATGTGCCTTCTTTTTTTACAGTAATGGAGAAAATTCTGGCAAAGCGAAGGGAGGTACTGCATCTAATTCAGATAATGAGATTGATGGGCAAGCTAATTATGACAAGTACGTCCTTCATACTTACAACTTGATGATTAATATTGTTTGTAAATTATCATCTTAATGAGACCTTGATGCATTTAATTCTTGCAGCGAGGGACAGGCCATAGAGAATGAAAGTAAGAGGGTTTCTAGAAAAAACAAGCGACTTGTTATCGGAGCTGAACTGGAGATGAAAATTAAGGATCTGTATGAGAAGTATGGTTCCTTGATCTAAGATCTTTTTTTTTAGTCTTTAACTCGCATAATACACCTGATATCAGCCGAAACATAATAATATCAAAAGCATTGGCCATGACGTGTGTCAGACCATAATTTGAGTTGTGCCATTATTGTTTTAGTAGTGTAGCCTACTTTTTCATCCAGCTTACTGAAATCTTTCCTCACAAATATGGCCAATCTAGATTCAAGGATGACCAGAATTGTAGTCATCTTATTGCGGAAGCTCTTGATCCCGATGGTAAAGTTTCATCAGCTCAAATTTCCAACAAGCTTAAACAGCTAGGACTGAAAGTTGCACGACGGAAAAGAATTCGGAAGGCTCAGGAATCTGTTTCCACTGGTCCTAGTCAAATTGATGGAGATGGAAGAGTAGAGGAAGCAGTTAACACTCATTCTGAATCAAACACCCAGCCCTTGTAAGTATTTTGTCAATTAGTCTTTCATTTCGTGACAAGTCTTAATGCATGCTGATTTTGTGTTGCTTCGCTGCTCCAGCTGTTAATTAATTTCACCTTGATATTTTTATAGGCGAGCAAGAAAAAGGGTCCGTGCTCTCAGTGAAGATCAGGAAGCTAATATCAGAACTTTGTATGAGCAGTGAGTATTACTTGGTGGCTTGGTAGAAATATGAGATTTGATATCTTCTCACTTGATAAATGCTGAAGGAATACCAAAGAAAAGTAGATAATGGAAGTTTACTATTATATTGTTTTAAAGAAAAATTTGCTTTCTTTGATCTTCCCAGATTTAAAGACCATAAGAAGTGTAGCCATATGATTGCAAATGCGATGGATGGAGATGGTAAATTCACAGCTCCTCAAGTTTCCCGTAAGCTCAAGCAGCTTGGTTTACATATTCCTCGGAAGAAGAGGCCTGCAGCTGGCACGCTGAAGGCTGAGGATCATAATGACTCTAATACAAACAAAATGCACGACTCTGATGATGAAACGCTGTTTTCTTTAATGAAAAGGTAAATGTTGATGATTAGTATGTCCATCTTAGTTTTCAATATTTTGGCATTTTTACTGCATATATCAAACTCCTTAATATCTTTACGTAAACCTTACAATATAAGGTTATTAAATTCATTATTCTGTTCGGTTTCCATATTCCGAATTAAGTTGTAGGAATGTGTATTTGTCCATTCCAAATTCCAACTTTACACACGCATGCTTACATAGATGTGTAAATACCTAACATTTTGTTTGAACTTCTAGGGGCAAAAAGGATAATAGCAAGGAGTTGCTAGAACAGACTACTGGACGAGAAGCGTTGGAAGATGCTTCTGATGATGAAATCCTAAGCTCTGTTCTCAAGTAAATCTCTTCCCTCTCTCCCATCCTCAAACCGCCCGGAGGAAAAAACGAAAAAGAAGTATTAGTCGTAGGATTCTGATTGTGTACGTAAGGTAGCCATTTTTTCTTATCAAATTGTTCTTTTGGATATAGGAAAACTAGGCGATCCCTTTCCAAGTCCATGGATCGAAACTGCGAAGCCATCTCGATTCAGGGAACAGAAAGCGGCAGTGTTTTGGAAAATGGAGTTGACGAAGGTGCTGCTGTCAAACGTGCTAGTCTGAATGGCACAGAACAAGCAGAAGTCACCGGCACCAGCAGTGGTAATCCATTAGATGTTGGACCTGTGAAAAATTTGGAGGATTTGCTACATCGGGAAATGGACACTGATTTGGCAGATTCGGAGGATGAAGAAGGTACATTGCCAGTGAGTGGTGTAAGCAGAAGGAGGTCGAGGATGGTACTCGAAGATGACGATGATGACTGATATTGCAGCATGATCAGGTTTCACCGTGCTGGAGTATCGAAGGACGGTTTGGTTTCCGACTCTGCTGGAGTTGTTATTACCATTATCCGTTGTAGCATGCATGCCAGAGATTTATGTATAGTTACTATTGTATGGCAGCCCGATCAGGTTTCACCGTGCCGAGTACCCAAGTGGTGAAATCGTCCATTTTTCTTGAACCTGCAGTAGAATTTGGATTAGTGATATCGGAGTGTACATTGTGTAAGGGACTCGTGTGGATGGGGAAGGTCACCTCCGGACTGTCGGACCTTAGATGCCACGTGGCAGCATCCTACAAATAGTGGTCCCACAATTGCCCCAACTGATGAAAATTTTGGATTATTTCTATCACATCGTATACCAATGTTCATCCCCTTGTTTTTGGCCTGAATGTTCAATTATTATGGTGTAATTTCATGTAATTCTCCAGTTCATCTTATTCTAATGGTCCGTTCGTCGGGTTAAAACCAATCGTTTTGATAATCCGGTTGGTCAAAATAAATTGTCCACCTTTACACTCAAATTCGAATTCGCCTCACTGTGGATTAGCACTAAATTAATATTTAGTTGCTTAAAATCCCGTCCAAAAGTCTAGAAGGTGAGACAAAATACCTCAGTCCACCTTATTATTCCAATCGAAATTCCCCATTTTTTCTATTGATTTATAAATATTATCTTCGCGTTTACTTTTGACTTTGCCACCCATATAAAACTTAAGAACAAACGGATAGTCATGGAATCGTTTATATATCAAATGAACACAATGACTTTCAGTTCCTTTTTGTTAGCAAAATGTATTAAAACTAACTACATCCCTTTCACCTCTGCCCATCACATTCCGCGTTTATCCGAAACCAATCACGCACTGCAGGCGTTTTAATTTTCCCACATGAAAATGCGTGAGTGACTTTAAATACCGTCAACGTGGGATCCCAGGTCGACAAAACTTTGTTCTCCATCATATTTTAATTATGCAGTCAACGTCAGGATAACAACAACAAAATGATCAACCTTTAAAGCAACATCTCTTGCTTTTCACTGCCAAATTGACATACCATTCAATTCACATACCATGTTGTTCACAGTCATATATTCTGTCTTGTTTGTGCTTACATCTGCCAAATGTTGTTTGAGTGCTGGAATTAGTTCCAACATCAGGTGCTTACAAACAGAAAAAACCGCCCTGCTTCAGTTCAAACAAGGCCTCGTCGACGAGTCCAATGTTCTTGCCTCTTGGGAAACCGGCAAAGATTGTTGCGAGTGGAGAGGAATCGCTTGCAACAACGAAACAGGTCATGTCGTCGCGCTAGATCTCTATTACAATTCTTCTGATATTTATAATGTTGAAACTCCTCTAAGTGGTGGGATTGCTCCTTCTCTACTTGAATTGCAATATCTAACTTACTTGGACCTCAGTTTCAATAATTTCGAAGGAGAAATTCCCACGTTCATCGGTTCTTTGAGCCGGTTGAAGCAACTCAAACTTGCAGGTGCTAGTCTTAGCGGACCAATTCCTTCCCAACTCGGAAATCTCTCTAGTTTGTATACTCTTGATCTTGCATGGAACTATGTCACATTCGAAAATCTCGAGTGGTTATCTCATCTTTCTTCTTTGAGGTGCTTGAACATGTCGGGTCTTAATTTTTCCGAGGTTGTAAAATGGCCGGAGTCTATAAGTAAACTCCCTGCACTTGTAGAGCTTCAGTTATCTTCGTGTAATCTTCCCAATGTGGAACTGAGTTCGCTTTCTTTTGTCAAATCTTCCAACTCTCTTGAAGTCCTTGAACTCTCGGATAATTTTCTTAATCTTTCCATATTTTATTGGATGGCCAATGTCAGCACCAACCTTGTTCACATTGGTTTAGCTGGTGATCAGTTGCAAGGTCCCTTCCCAGATGTTTTTGCAAACATGGTTTCTCTCGTGTCTCTTGATCTCTCGTATAACAAACTTGAAGGCGGGATACCAAAATCCTTTCGAAACCTTTGTAGCTTAGAGTTGTTGAATTTGCTGGAAAACAAACTTTCCGACAGACTCGAAGACTCTGTCGAAAACTTGTCTTGTGCTCAAGACACCCTCGAGTCCTTGTCCTTGAGTGGGAATCCATTTTCGGGTTCATTTCCTGATAACCTTACAAGATTTTCATCCTTGAAAGAATTGTACATTGATGGCACCAACGTAAGTGGATCTCTTCCGAAAAGTTTTCAGCCACTCTCCCAGCTAAGATCCTTGAGCCTAGTTCTAAACCAGTTCACCGGATCACTGCCCGATTTTACAGGTCTTTCGTTGTTAAGACAGTTATTTATCTCCAAAAATCAACTCAACGGATCTCTACCTGAGAGTATCGGCCAACTTTCCAGCCTCGAAAATTTGGATCTTTCTTGGAATTCTTTGAATGGTGTCGTAACTGAAGTGCACTTCTCCAATCTCTCGCGTTTAAACTCTTTGGATTTTTCTCTTAATCCTTTGTCTTTCAACTTGAGCTCGGATTGGAATCCGCCTTTTCGAATTAAAACACTAGGATTGTCCTCTTGCAAGGTTGGCCCTGCTTTTCCGAAATGGATTCAAACTCAGACAAAACTTACTTCACTTTACATGCCAAATGCTGAGATTTCGGATTCGATACCTGATAAGTTTTGGGATCTGTCTTCCAGCTTACTCTAGTTAAACCTATCGATGAACCAAATCCATGGAAAGTTGCCAAATCTATCAACAAAAAACTGCACCTTTTTTTCATTTGACTTGTCATCTAATCACTTGGACGGTCCGCTTCTGCCATTTCCTTCAAATGTAGCCATCCTGCGTCTCTCCAAAAACATGTTTTCGGGACCCTTATCTTCCTTTTGTGAATCAGAAGCTCCAAACTTGTCTAATCTAGACCTTTCTGACAACCAGCTATCCGGCGAACTTCCCAGTTGTTGGATGCAGTTTCAAAGCTTGCTCTCTTTGAACATGGCTAAGAACAATTTCTCCGGGAAAATTCCTAGCTCATTAGGCCATTTGACGAATATTTTGTTGTTACGCTTGCATGGCAACAACCTTTCCGGAGAATTGCCTTCTTTGGAAAACTGTACAGAATTAAGGGTTGTTGACCTCGGTGCCAATAAACTATCTGGAAAGATACCGACATGGATAGGCCCGAGCCTAACAAAGTTGCTGGTTCTTCGCTTACGGTCAAACGAGTTTTATGGAAGCATACCCTTAAGTTTATGCAGTCTTCCTGCCCTTCATGTTTTGGACTTCTCCAAGAACAATATATCCGGAGCCTTGCCACATTGCCTCCCTAACATAACAGCTTTGTCTTCGATGTCCCCGGAGGTGGAGGATAACATTATTGTTGGGTTTGTGCAACTGATTTGGAAAGGAATAGAGATTGAGTTCGGCGAAAATCTTAAGCGTTTGAGAAGCATTGACATTTCGAGCAACAACTTAAGCGGAGACATTCCAGAAAGTGTAACAAGTTTGATGAAGTTGATTTCTCTGAACCTGTCAAGAAACAGTTTTACTGGGGTGCTTCCTAACAACTTTGGTCAGCTGGAGATGTTAGAATCGCTCGATTTGTCACGAAACCAGATATCCGGTAGCATTCCTCCAAGTTTTTCGAGCTTACATTATCTTGGTGTCTTGGACTTATCATACAACAACTTATCAGGAAGAATTCCGCTAAGCACTCAACTTCAGAGTTTTAATGCTTCTGCATTTACGGGAAATCTTAGACTTTGCGGGCAACCGCTTACACCTGAATGCCCGGGAGATGTAACAACAGAAGATCCTGCAGTCCCTAATGGCAGTGGAAGTGACAAGACAAAACAAGATGATGATGGTCTCATAAGCTTAGGATTTTATGTCAGCTTGGCGCTTGGATTCATCATAGGATTCTGGGGTGTCTGTGGTACATTAATTCTTAAGACGTCTTGGAGATACGCCTATTTCCGGTTCTTGGATGATATAAAAGGTCGGATTATGTGACGACCGTTGCCTGTGAAGGCAAAGCTTCAGGGGAGATTTTAAAGGTAAACGGTGAAGCTCCTCTCTCCTAGTTCGTTATATACTTACGAACGCCTAGATTCGGTTGTACGTTCTGAACTTAGTGAGTTCGGTAGATACGTGCCGAAGTTTATATATATTTCGACCAACATCCACCGAACAAACTTTTTATTTATTTGGTATTTAAGCTTGTTATTACATGTTAGTGATTATTTTCCTTCAATCTTAAGATACTTTTTGTTGACTTTATAGATATGTAAGCACAAGGTTCATCTCGTGTGCGCTCTACGACCTCTAATAAGCCGACACCAAGTAATATACGCAGTTTCGTTGGGGCATAAGCATACTCCAGAACTTGAAGTTCGAGTGGCTCAAGCTTCGTTCTTTTAGATGCAATGCAATATCGGAAGTTTTCTTCTTTTCAGATGCAATGTGATACAAAATGCCATCAACTGTGATGCTTGTTTGTCTCAAGGGTTATGTATTGTTATGTTATGCTGTGTGTAGGACTGATTTTCGATCGGATTGGATCTCCCTGTATGATTTTTTTTTCCGGAATTTGGAATTTCAGATTCTAATCGGTAGGAATATTTTGGAATGTTTTGGCTCAGAATCAGATATTCCTATCCAAGTTGCGCCCTAGCCATGTGTAATATAAATTCGACAGCGATCATATATACAGGGTATTTCTCCAGCTAATGAGAGATGTAAACGTGACATTAAAAACGAGATTCCATTAGCCCACACTGCCCCAAAGGCAAAAGATCAGTACGTCAAAGAATAGCTATGCTCTATAAAAACTGTTCAATGATTTACACCTACATACGAATACAAGACACATTGCTCAGACGAAAGCCAGAACGAAACCAGTTCAAACACGCCGGAAGCAAACTTCATTCAACGTCAGGCACACTGAGAACACGGAGATGAAGTCAGAAACATTTATGACATAGATGTTACTCGGACAGAGTTATCAGCCGATCCTGTTAAGAAGACGGGTAAAGTCGGGTGCCAATCTACAGTAGTTATAGCAGCACTGTGTGGGAGAGTTCTCAACCCAGTCGCATGACCCCGAACCTGAATCAAGTTGATGAAAATAAAATTTTGTGTTAAAACAAAGCGTCACCTAGATCTTCAAAACACGGCAATCAGGAAACGCTATACACAACAAAGCCACTCAGACACATGTATGGAGAAGAGAGAACAACCTGGTATATGGGTGCTCTTACAGAACTGGATGTTACCAACAGTCTCCTCCCATTAGCATCTAAAGCCATTTCATGTCTGCAATTTTTTGAGCTCTCAGGGTCACAGAACCTACGGAATGGAAGAGAGCAGCGCTAATTAATCAGGTGTATGGCGAAATAGTTTTGTTTGACAAGACTGCAGTGTAACCAATATCAACTAATAATATTGGGATGCCAAAGAAAAAGTACCTGCTACAGTTCCTTGACCAAAGGATTTGACCTTGGTTTTGCAGGCTCCATTCAAACACCTGACACAACAAAAACAGTTCTGTTAGGCAAATACTTTTGAGACCAGCTGCAGTTCAAGTAATAACGGGGACAAATTTCAAATTCTCTAATCAAACTTCATGCAAAAATGAACGTAAAGCACTTGCCTTTCCATCTACTCCCAAACTGAAAATACTTGTCTCATCAGGCCCGAAAAGAATGGAGCTTATAGCAGAGTCATGTGCAGGCCACCCGGTTATTTGTAGACAGGCAGACATATCTTTGGCTTGTTAAGGTGTTCATATAACTATGAGTACATGTACATATGCAGGCAAGCTAAGCTATGCAGAAAGGGGGCACCCATTTATGATTCTATTAAGACGAGGGATTGACCATACAGCTAAAATGCCCTTGTTGAGGGCAATAATTTAACCACATTAAAATAAATAACACAAGTAATGCAAAAGTATTCAAAAATATGTATGGATACCAAACATGTGAATCATTCCATCAGTTGCAGCAGCCGCTAAAATTTTCCCATTGTGATTGAAACTAAGGGATGTTATTGCAGGTGGATCTTTACCAAGAGGAAGAACTGTCTTCACGAAACCCAAAAGGTTAAGCAATAAAATTACAAGTGTCAGAAAAGAAAGGCTTAAGAATATAAGTTGCTATAGCATGCATATATGATCTTCTGGTACAAAGAAAGCACATACCATAGCCTTCCACGTCTTCATGTTCCACACAGTTAATGAAGCGAACCCCATACTATCAACATAACTTGATCCGTGCCTACAAATACAATAAAAGTCCTAACTCTGACATTCATGAAAATTTAATCCCCAAACACACACATAGACAGACGAGCATTATGCATGTACATAAACGGTAAAAAGAATGGTTTCATGTTTAAATTATAATCATTTCATAGCACAGTGCTCATATCATACTTCAGTTGAATAAGAGCTGTTACAATAGGGGAAAAAATTTGGTCAAACACGGAGTCTGGTGTATGAAAATTTGATAAGATTACAGAAAGAACGTACCCCTTGGATGCTGCTGCAGTAACAAAAATTGGCTCTACAGGGCTGCACTTTATATCCAAGATACTGTAGCATGGGAAAAAAAGGTAAATAACAGAGCCAAGAAGTACACAATAGTACGAGTAATATCAGGAACAACCTTGGAAATTCTTCACTCGTGCTAAGATCACAGACAACTCTCTTTGCATCGACATTCCATGCTTTAATGCCTCCATCAGCAGTGCCTATGAGAAGCTTTTGTCAAAAGAACAAAAACACTTAAACTAGATATTTCCAATGTCAAATAATCAGGTTAAGATTCCAATGCCAAGCAATATCTGAGTGCATTTTGAAAATCTAATCTGCATACCAATCGGTCAGATTTACACTCCCAGTCAAGTGACATAATCTTGGCTCCACAATAAATGGTTGCATTTCTAGATGCCGGAGTTGATGAGTCATACGTCCATATCCTATTTAGTGAACAAATACAGATTACGATTTGAAATCAGCCAATGGTCAAAGAGTTGAGAAATCTGCCAATTGTCAAGGAGTTGAACAATAAATATAGCACTTTTGTAACTATAGAATAAATACCTTACTGTGCCATCTTCAGATGCACTGGCTATATTGTTTCCAGATGCAGAAAAGCGGCAGCGACTGATTGGACTTGTATGGCCCAAAAATGTCTCCTATAAACAATGATGATTTGAAAGTTATGGAGTCTCCGATAAAACATAAACAACTGAAGCTGAAGAAAAGTATCAGAAAAAAGGGAGCTACAAAAATACAAAAGCGCAACGAATTGAATATGAGCTTGTACCATCAAGAACCAATCATGCCTTAGAAGCAATTTACCTGGAAGTCAACCTTAACTTCATGGAAGTCTTCCAAATGGCTTTCCCTGCCATTTTCTGCAATCACATTCCATAGTTACTTAACAGATAATCTCCATAACAGCTACTGTACTGTCCCAACTACACAAAGGGAAAATAATTCAGATATAGAAGTACACCATTATAGGGGCCATCCTCGTACAGCTGAATACTATCAGCAGTTCCACCATCTCTCACACGAGGACTTGATTGAGAACTTAAACTAGGATCAGACTTAGATATGTTAAAGTCTGGTCTGCTTCCCATGTGTCCAGCAACAACCCAATCTGGATCCACCTCTGCTTCCCCTATTTGAAGAGTATCAGGAGGGCAAGTTTCCTGAGTATCTTTAGATATAAGACGATTTTCCTCATGCACCACACTTGATGAACTCCTGGTTCGTTCAGTGCTTGCATCGGCTACTGATGAACAATTACTGAGTTTCAAGAGTAAAATAAAGGAATAAGGAAGAGAGAAAAACATGATAGTCTCAAAATAATGAAGAAACCTTGCACCAAGTCTATACAACTTATAAAACGTGACACTCTCAACCCTAAAGGGATGAAACAATGAAAAACCTTACCTTCTTAACTGGCATAATTGACCATCTTTTTCCTCCAACAAAGCCTGAAGTTCTGACAACTTGAGATTGAGTTGCTTGATGTCTTTTTTCAGACGGTTGACAGTAGTCTTTTCTGAACTAATTTTCAAAAGGGCTGGCACGCGTGGTTTAGTTAAGGGCATTTTCTTCAAACTTAGTCATATTGCACAATTAAAGGCAGAAACCAATGTAAAACTAACCTGGTTTCACTCGAAATATATAAACTCAAAATAAATAAGAGCAAGGTTGATATAAACAAAACTGGTTTTCATATGGTAGCTGCGAAATTCTGATAATATAGAAAGTCTACATAGTTGGGCGCCATGTGACAAGAAGTACCAAGATTAACAGCCCACTCTCAAAAGGCAACATATATAAAAATGAAAATAGCCAATTCTGAAGGATATGAGTACCGTTGAAGATCTCACTAAAGAAATTTCTGACAGATAAACGCAAGGCCTCATACCATTCCTTTGAAAAGTATATACGAAACTCAGGATCAGAGTTTGGTTTCTTTACATATGGAATGGCTGCATCACACATATGATAAGGTAAATCAATGAAAGACAGTAAGCTCACTATACCAAAATAGAAAGACGAAAAGACAAACCCACCAAACCATGCAGTCCAATCCTGGCCCCTTTGCAACAAATCATTCCCATTCATTCCAAAGAACTCTAAAACCTTGTCCCTCCTCCCTGACTGGATGGCATTAACAACGTAGTAGCGTAAAATAGACACCTCCAATTTAGAAAGAGTAGTCAAAAGTACCGTCTCGGATGATGAAGAGAGACACTGCTTGAAAAAACTGAACAGACCAACTAATTTATCTGCCTGAAACTTAGGTACATACACTGAGAAGATTAATTCCATTATCCTATCCACTTGAAACCCTTTACCGATATCTGTAGATAATTCGGAATCAAAAGCTTGCAAAGTGTTGGTGAATCCCCTAAACACAAGAAACTCCCTCACAAGCTCCTCAGCATACTGCATATTCTCCATCTTGCCCAGCTATGTCTACAAAGTACAAACATATATATTCACCTTCTTAATTTGTAAATCAGCTTATTATACATCCATGTCACACATGAATCACATAACAAATACTAAAAAATTGCATCTTTCACTACTTATCACTGAAATTTTTAACAAAGAATTAAAATTATTAGTTTTTATTTAAGAAATTCTAAAAGATTGCATTTTTCACTTCTTATAACTAAAAGATTGCAATTTTCACTGCATTTTTAGTTGAAAAAACGCAATTTTCATTAGTTTTACATCACATTTTTTCGGAAACACAGAAGGATGATCAGGGAATCCATAAAAGTAGTTCATGACTGAAGTTATGTGGTAATTGGTATCAAGTTGGGAGCATAATAATAAGAGGGGAAAGGGAGTTTAAAGGGATCTAGGGTTTATAGAAATTGAAATTTCAGAAATTGGGGGAAGGAAGAAATGTACCTTGCGGAATTGCAGAGGAGCCGGACGGATTTTTTGAACTACAGCGAGCTGAGGGGAGTTCGATTCTCCTTTCCAGTCCAGGTGGAGGAGGGTGGAGGGTGGGAAGGTGGGAGGGTGGAAGGTGGAGTGGGATTGGCGCTTAAATTATTACTACTATTATCATTGTAGTCGTTGAAGCCCAAACATGTTGGGTTGAGCCCAAACGTAGTTAATTGGGCCATTTCTAATTGGGAGGGGCTTGCTAGGGCATATTCTTGGGTAAAATCGACATATCATTCTTACAAAAGACATGGGGCGAGAGAGATACTAAGGTTAGTTTGGGATTGCTGTGCTTTAAAAAAAATTGCTTATTAAAGCAGCTTTTAAAAGCAACATCCATACTGCTTTTAAAAGTTGTTGTTTTAATGTCATAACTTTTAAAATAAGCAGTATATTTCATTTTTACCAAACACTTTTTATCTGCTTAATTTTAAAGTGAAACAGTTTTTAGTAAAAAAAACAATACCAAACGGGGCCTAACTGTAACTGCAATGAGGGATACTATCCTTGGTTATATACCGATCTCTCCATTGTCCGAAGTTTTTTCCATATAAAAAATTTGTTCAAACTTGGTATATATAATAACTGAGTTGTTATTTGCACTGGTGAGTGCGATCCCACATGTCAAAAGGGGGCATTTTCATCAGTGACAAAAATGAAATAAAAGAAATTAAGCGAGGGAAAAATTGAAACTACACTGTGCTTATAAACAGTAAACCAGTTCATTTTGAGATTGAATTTTCAAAAAGTCATCATGTGTTTTCTCTACTGAAAAAAATTAGAGGAAGAAATGCAGAAAGTCTATTTTAGACTTCTAATGACATTTTCAAAACTAGACATATAGCTTGCAAAAATTCTATCTGTTAGGTTTATGCCAAGGTTTATCAATTATAATATATAGAATGATAAAAATTTTAATAAAATAATTTGGACATACAAAACTGACACATTTACATTTGTTGACAATTTTGGTATATATGATTGTACTTACCAATTATTCTCTAACACAGTAATGTCTATCAACTTCAGTAAAAGTCCATAAGCTCAACAAAAATCCATCACTCTGAAAAATCTACAAAAGGATCTATTACAAAAATCAAGAAAAAAGAAAATGCCAAGATGCAAGAAACTTCAAAGCAGTTTCTTGTGGAGAAGTCAACGTATTTCTCTTTGCTCCGTCAAAGAGAGAAGTCTATTCGTCTTGCTGTATGGCCTTGAAATTTCGTAAGCCAATCTTCTTTAATTATTTTGGTCATGTAGCAATCTGCATTAAGGCAAGTAATGGTGCTGCTAATTGATAGATTACATTTAATTAAGGACAATACTTGGGTACTCACTAGTGAGTATCCTATATACTCACTTTTTAATTTGGCCCAATTAAAAGATGACATGTGTTTTTTATGTTTAAAAGCCCAAGAAAAATTAAATAGCATATATTTTATTTTTTAAAACAATAAAATATGTGTTAAAATATTATTGGGCCAAATCATTAAAGTGAGTATATGGGGTACTCACTAGTGAGTACCTAAGTATTATCCTTTAATTTATAGGACGGGAAAGAATATATAGCTTTTCTCTTTACGTACATGCATAAATCCCTCAAAACTGATGATAGCTAGACTTTGTACCTACGAGTCTACGACCGTCATCGGACCAGCATGCATCCAACTGTGAAACGACGCCGTCATACTGCATGGTAAAACAAGCGGCACGCATACAACTGAATTACTGTGAGAGCAAGCAAACTCAAAGTTGTGAAGTAAATGTAAACTTTGCGCTTCAAGAGCTGAAAAACATCAACTTTGATAACTTCACCACGGCACGTGGCTCTTAGAGAGTGGGTGCTTAGCGTCATTTATCTTCTTGTATATGAGATCTTGCTCCATATAGTTGATATCCAAATGATACTGCACGCGGTAGAACATTGTCACGGCGTCTAGGAAAGCCATGAAGAATATATATTACTGAAGAAACTAGTATCATGCTGAAGGGCACCCACCATTTGCTCCTACTACCGGTACCCGAACCGCTCGGTGGCAACCAGGACGACGAAAACCCTAGGAAAAATAGGGCTTGCAGTAGAAGGATAACGATGGTTAAATTATGAGCTCTTGTCTCGTGGTAACGGACGCGTTTTTCTTGCTTGCCGTTGATGATGATCTTCGACTCCTTGAAGCTTTTCTCTAGCTCTTCTAACTTCATAGTTAATTATGTACAAGGGATATATATATTCGGAGCAATTGCAAGTTCATTTGCCAAGTAATTTAATTACTTGATCAATGATATGGGGTAATCTTGACACACCCCGACCTGAATATCTAGGTGGACACTGTATATCGAGGCGTGCTGACCGTCACTCTGGAGGAGTGACAAAGTCATGACATGGAAAAAGGATTTAAGAATGAGTTAAAACGAAAGTTTGAGATAAATAACAAAATCAAAGTAAAAGAGTAAGCGCAGTGTGGGGGTTTAACCCATTATTACAAACTAACATCAGAGCTAGGAGTGTAGTAAGAAAATAATATTCTCATCCCGAAGGATGGATATGAACACACATAGAAGGATTTAAACCATACTTTAACAGAAAGCTAGTACAAGAGCGTTAGCTGATGCCACAGGTTCTCGTCTACCCAACTAATTTCTATGTCCTGGAGGGGCGAAAAACAAAGGTGAGTGGGCCAAATAATCGTTTAATAAAAACTTTCCAAATTCCCTCGCTGTAAAACCCGTAATTTCTCAAAATAAGTTTACTAACAATAATAGTAAAGTGAGTCGAATAATGGGAACTGAGCCCAAAAGGATACGGGTAAAAATCATTAACAGCAGTAAAAACATAATTACTTATCACATAAAATACTAGCACACAAGTCATGCAGAAAGTAGCTGCATGACAGGCTGGGTGTTTATAAATTACGCTCTTGTACTACATGCACATGAAGCTGGCGCTACGCGCGTCACAACGAGTTCTAGTCGCCAAGGCAACTAGAACAGGCTGGCACCTACGATGGATCCAAAGTGAGCGTGTCGGTGCGTGTGAACATACATGTGAAGCTAGTCCTGGCCCGGACAGTACTAACACCGTGCAGTATGCATAACAAGTAATAAGTCCCAATTGTATAGACATGCCATTATTAATAAAACCAACCAAGATGATTAAATAAATCATAAATAAACTAAACAAATCATTTAAATAAGTTTAGTAAAACATGTCATGCTATACTAATCATAAATCACCATTTAAAACACATACTAATATAGTATTTCATAAAGAAAATGGCCCACTCACTGGTATGTCGTCGGATCGTAGCCGCCCTACCTAGCTTGGCCACGAAGCCCCTCGGGATAGGTCTCACCTATATGGAAAATTACTATACTAATCATTTTACAAGTCTATTCCAAATTAAAGTAAGGAAAAGACTCGAAATCCCCTTAGTTTGCTCGTTTCGGGACTTAACACTGTCAGTAAAGTGGTTCACGCGCTGCCACGTGCCGCCACCCGACGCCACAAGGCCACACGCACCGCCACGCTCGCCCACGCTCGCTCACGCGCCCACACACGCGCTCGCACGCGCCGTTAAAGTTAACAGCGTGCCGTTAACTGGATGGAATATTCTCTAACGGCGTTACGGAATATTCTATCGCCGTTAGGGAATATTCCTTGACGGCGTTAAGTTTGAAACAGAATATACCTCGAAATATTCCTCCGGTCCGACTGGTTGAACCGGACCTGGTGACGTCACGGGCCGGTTGGCTGACGTCACCGGTGCACTTCCCGACCGCCGTTCACCGCCGCCGGCCGCTGGCCGGAACCTCGCCGGAAACTGGGTTTCTTCGGCGGAAAATTGGAAAATTTGCAGAAACTTCATTTCAACTCCGATTTTCACCCAAAAGGTATCAAATTGAAGCTATGAACGAGTAGAGTTCGATTTTATTACCAACACCTCAAAAGGTGGCTGGAGATGGCCGGAAATGGCCTCGAAAGATCCGGCCAAAGTTTGACTTCTCCGTTCTCGGCCTGAAACTGGTACACAAGCCTCCCAGTAGATGTTTGATGATGTTTTTGGGTTGAATCGAGGTCCAAAACTGGAGAAAACTCGACGGGAAAATGTTTTGGGTCCGCAGGAGAATTTCTGAGTTTGTGTCTGTAATTTTGGGCTCGGGTTTGGCTGAGTTTTCTGGGCTTACAGTGGCCAAAGTTTGACGATGATGAAGACTAGAATTACAGAAATGGTGTTCAATCAAAGGAACACCGAGACTGGGAGTGGTGGTGGCCTCGGGCGCCTTGAGAAGTTTGTATGTATGTGTGTGGGTTTTATCTGCTTACACAGATTCTGTGTGCAAAAATCACGGCACAAAAATGGGGAAAGCAGGGGGACAGAATAGATAGGTTAGGTGGATGGTGTGTGGTGAAATCCACACGGAAGCTTTCATTTAAAGTGCTTAAGATTCAAAAAGACAGCAGTTGGTCAAGGCGTGCAATTACGCAGCCTGCCAAAGTATCAGAGGTGCAGAGCACCTTGGTTTAACTTGAAACCACGAGAAGGAATCCACAGATTCAAAATACCGCAAATTGAAAATTATCAATTTGCCCATATTCGTAACTTGTCTGTTACAAGTCTGAAAAAAATGTCCCGTCGTTATTTTAATCAAAATCGTGGGTTCTATTTTTTTGTTTGTATAAGCAATTAGTCTTTGCTGGTTCTTTCTGAGAATATTGGTTAAATTGACTTTTTCTAAGCTCTGGCATGTTACTTTGTTTGGGACGAGTACCAGCACTCATGATCATGACAATGATTAAAGCCCAAGTAATGTCCTCCTTTCACTGGCGATTAATTGAAGATTAATGTTACACACGCACCAAATTGATCACTTTCTAATATATGTAGGATCCACATAAATCAGTGGAGCTCATATATATTTAAGAGGTCCAATAATTTGATCATTTTTTATGTGTTTGTTGAGCATCATTGATTATTGAATATATATACACGGAGGTCTGCGAACATCAATGTCATTATACACATTTTTGTGTATGGCGTACGTACTCTTTCATATCTAACAATTCATTGATCTAAAATATGAACTTTTATGAAAGAAAAAAGTTCCTCAAGATCCAAGGGTTAAAAAAGGTCATGATCTAAAATATGAGTTACAAATTTTGCAGAGTTCGTCTCTCCCTATCCACAGGACTTTTGTTTTGGAGTACACATGAGGACAAGCTTATACCAATCTTTTTTTTTCTTCTTGAAAATGATGAATTTGTATCAATAAAATAAAGGATTACAACCAATAGGAAAAAAATCAAACACATGTCATAAATAATTAGGCAAGCCAAACTACACATCAGAACTAGAACTGTTGTTGCTAATTATGCAACTTATCCCAATCCACTTCTTGATTGGTTAAACAACTTAAAGTCATATATATAGATATATAGATATATATATATATATATATATATAATAGCATTCACAAATAGTTGTAAATAATTTTGGAACATAATAAATGTATTACCAGTTGCCTAGCTTGTCTTTGTAATGCAACTAATAACAAGTGCATAAAGACAGTGTATTCCATATCAGCTCAAGCGTGCCTTCAATATAAAAACTAGAAAATAATTAGCAATACTACAAAGAAAAGGGCAACTCAACTTCAATGCCACGCATCAATGAACATAATAAAATTGTCACCAGCAGCACATTATTACGGTGCGGCAATAGCCCTATCTTCTTCTATATAACAACACCTCTTTCATATCATTTCTCACCAAAACTTCCACAAAACCCTCTCATCAAACCACACTTAAACCTTAAGATATGGCTTCAAAGTCCACAGTGTCCCTAGCATTGCTCTCTTTAGTGACACTAGTCTTGGCTTTGGGGGCTAATGCCGGTGGAATCGCTATATATTGGGGTCAAAATGGGAACGAAGGTACGTTAGCGGAAACTTGTGCTTCGGGAAATTACCAATTTGTAAACCTTGCTTTTCTCACCACCTTCGGCAATGGCCAAACCCCCGCCATCAACCTAGCCGGTCACTGTGACCCAACGACCGATGAATGCACCAAGTTGAGCCCACAAATCAAGTCATGTCAAGCCAAGGGGATTAAGGTCATACTTTCCATAGGAGGAGCTTCTGGGAGCTACTCTCTAACTTCAGCTGATGATGCAAGGCAAGTTGCCACTTACTTGTGGAACAACTTCTTGGGAGGGCATTCGTTGTCGAGGCCGTTGGGAGCTGCAGTATTGGATGGAATTGACTTTGATATTGAGGGAGGGACTGACCAACATTGGGATGACCTTGCTAGGTACCTATCTGGATATAGCAAGAGAGGCAAGAAAGTTTACTTGACTGCTGCCCCACAATGTCCGTTTCCTGATGCTTGGGTTGGAAATGCACTTAAGACAGGCCTCTTTGACAATGTTTGGGTTCAGTTCTACAACAACCCTCCCTGTCAGTACACTTCCGGCAATGTGGCTAATCTCGAAGACGCTTGGAAGCAGTGGACTTCAGCCATCCCTGCACATAAGATTTTCTTGGGGTTGCCTGCTGCACCTCAGGCTGCCGGTAGCGGTTTTATTCCTGCTTCTGATCTCAACTCACAAGTCCTTCCGGATATTAAAAAATCAGCTAAGTATGGAGGTGTCATGCTTTGGTCCAAGTATTATGATGATCTTGATGGATACAGCTCCTCCATCAAGAATCATGTCTAGAATTTCAATATGTTTACTATTTGAAGAACAAAAGGATATTCATCCTTATGTACGTTGACTATATAAAATTATAAATTAATATACACCTGCCAGTCTATATCAATCGAGTTTATGCAATGTCAATACTATTAATTTCCTAGGTTTTTATGAATGAATGATATGATCTTGAGTAAAATAATGAATTAATGCAGTAATTGAATGTCAACTTTGTTGAACTATAATTGAGCTTGCGTGGATCGTGCAAGACATACCAAATATGGTTGGTTATAACCCGATTTCTAGTTGACTATCTAGGGGACATTGTGGAGTAACTGCATGTAGCTTGAGATGAAGAAGGATGGGTATTGATGGTGGAGGAGCTGAAGTGATTGAATTCTCTCTTCATTGCCTTGTACACATGATCTAGGCCTTCCTCAATTAACTCCAAAACCGTTTGGGGCATCGGTGGCATGTTGATGCCGACTGATCCTTCCAACATTCTCACCACTTCCCCCATTGTTGGTCTCATGAATATCTCATCTTGGATGCACCAAAAGGCAACTTTCAAGGCTCTCATGAGTTCTTCTTCTTCCACCACTCCTTCGAGTCTCCTGTCTGCAACTTTCATGGGATTTCCACTTGTCATCTCCTACAATCATGATTGAAATTCATTACGTAAAACCAAATTTTCTGCAAGATTTGAAGGTTAACAAAAATTTTGCACAAGAAAAAGAAATTTTCTATTATACCTTAAAAGCCCATTCAGGATAGAAAAAGTCATCTGCATCAAATGACATGTCAAGGTTTCTTCGACCACCAATGATCTCTAGAAGAAGCATACCGTAACTATAAACATCAGCCTTGACAGTTATAGGTCGGTTACTCACCCACTCTGGAGCCAAATAGCCTCTTGTTCCTCTGACCATGGTAACAACCTGTGAGTGCTCTCTTCCCATCATCTTAGCAAGTCCAAAATCGGAAACTTTAGGACAGAAATTTTCATCTAGCAGAATGTTTTCTGGTTTGATGTCACAATGTATAATTCGATCTCGGCATTGCTCATGAAAATATGCAATTCCTTGTGCAGTACCCACGGCTATATCAAAGCGTGATTGCCAATCTAGCACCTTGTCTCGGGAATAATTTGAGCAAAATATCCATTTGTCCAGTGACCCATTTTTCATGAACTCATAAACTAAAAGCCTGCCAGCACAAGAAAATATGTTCAGTTTTTAGATCAATCAAATGTAGCATCTTAGAATGTTTACTAGAATTCAGAAAACCATGTGTCATTGGCTACAAACATTTTAAGATGATGTGCATACATAAGTCTTTATTGGGTGAGAAGAAAATGAATTAACTTAAATGAATTAGATTCACAAGAACAATTATTAACTAGCTTTTTGAATACAAAGAGAAGCGTTTAGGTTTCGCAAAGTTATTGCTTACCGTTGTGAGCTCTCAGAGCAGTACCCGCATAGACGAACCAAGTTCATGTGATGCATGGAACCAATGGTGTTCACTTCAGTTATAAACTCCTTCTCCCCATGTGGCAAAACCCTTTCAAGTTTTTTTACGGCAACCAAAGTGCCATCTGCAAGGCTTCCCTTGTAAACACTCCCAAATCCCCCTGGAAAGTAGCTTATATATAATTTCTAAACAGAACCAACACTATAAGAAAATAGCAAATTACTATTATATATAGTCCATTCTTACCAGTTCCAAGAAGCTGTGAGAAATTCCACGTACGAATTTGTAATTCTCGGTAACTAAGATTCAACGGAGCACCAGACAAGATTACTGAGCTTTCCAGTGTTCTCTTCAAGGATCTCCTCCTATGCACATTGTAATATAGCAAAAGACATAGGAGGGCAACAAGGAAGGTCATGCTGAGAACAATAGGAATAACCAAAACTTTTGTTCGCCGATTACCAGACCCCTTGGAAGACTCCCCGGATCCTTTTGCATTGCCCTCTGAGCCATTAGACCTAATCTTCACAAACAGAGTTGAACCAGGATCTTCATAGCCACCAAAATCCATGCCTCTCAAAACCCAACAGTAAGGCTTTTCGTCATCAAGGCCGTAAACTGAAGCAACACATTCACAATCAGCTAGACAAATATCTCCACACTTTGTTACATTCTCAACATCGCTGTAGTTTGCTATGACTGAAAATTCTGGAAAATAGTAATTGGTTTGCTGCACCGTTGAAGTTCTAAACTGGGATGGCTGATAATTACTCCGCGAATCACATTTTCCTATCAGTGATGAGTTTTCTGAACACTGACTTCCCCCATTTACCTTATAAGTCCCCGGTAGACATGTGCAAGAAGCATTAGTCTTACTCCTATCCAAATTACATATCCCATTGCCACAAATTCCAGCAATGTCACATGGTGTCGAAACTGCAGCCCACTCTGGCACCCATTGCCTTGACCCGTTAACGTCATTATCCCAACGATACAAGCGCAAATTCCCGTTACTCTCCAGTATCAATCTTCGAAGAACCAATGATCTGGTTGATATGTTTGATGCTGCTGATAGTCCCCCATCATCACCATCATTTTTGTACACATAAACAGCTCCATCTGATGACTCCCCATACACAATTCCAAAGCTTCCAGCTTCATCTAAAACCGCCACAACATCCCCGGTTACATTTGATATGTCTGGTCCATTCCAATAAGAATAGTTATAGTATGATTCGGGGGAGGAATTGTATAAAGTTTCCGGCATGTTGTAAGTCAGGGCAAGGCTTAAAGAAGTGCGTTGTTGAAGCATTTTGAGTGCATAGTAAGCACCATGTGAGGGTGATTTAGAAGTTGTGAGCTCTAAAGAGACCGAAAGAGGTTGGTTTGGGAGGAGAGTGTCAGATGGGTGTGAGAAACTCTGCCACACACGGCGGTTGACATCGTTATAGAGAATGAAGTTGCCGGATTCTTGCAAGGTTGCACCTTCAACACCAGCACCGGAGGTGTTTGAGGTCCATGTGGTAGCGTCTCCATCCATGAGGACAAGGTTTCCGGTTGTGTCAAGCTCCAGGATTGCATTGTTGGAGACGGCTGAGTTTCTATATATTTAGATGATTGAGAGAAAATGAAATGTGTTACCTGCAAGAGCTATTGTAAAGACTAGAGATGGGGAATTGGTTTGTGATCTTTTTGTTTTCTAATTAGTCAAAGTCTAGTATTCATTCACTCTATATGCAAGATATTCGGAATAATGATTGATGAAAATCAAAGACTAACAATGATACCAAAAAATGATCATTTTAAGAAATTTTTTTGTTCTTGAACTAGTTAAAGTATGCAACACAAAAGAACACTATCCTTGTAAGTCAAACATAACATTTTTATTCATCTTAATTAACAAACTAAATCCAACCTCCTCAATATGTTCTATACACTCGGTATAGAACCCAAAACAAACTAAAACAACTACAATGAAAATTTTCAAGAAATAAAAACAACCCGAAAGAAATACCTACATTAAAATACACGAATGTAGCAAGTCAAAACCAGCACACATAAAACCATTCTATTTAAGTGTATAAATAGCCCACAAATTAAATTTTATACCCACCATCAGAAGAAACAAGAAGAACAAGAGAAAAAAGAATGAAGAATTGGCAAAAAAATGAAGAATAGAAGAATGTAAGGAAGAAGAAAAATAGTCAACGTGGAGAAGATAATAATCTTAAATGTGACAATATATTAAGAAGGCCATCCTAATAATTATTCACCCAAAAATTAGCTTGTTTTCCATTTTTTTCGTATAAATGACATTAAATTGACAAAATAAAAGGCTGTAAAGGGTAAAATAAGTATTAAAATATAAGAATCATAAATATCGATTGACTCAGCTCAATATGGTAAATTTGCTGACATGAAAAATTAGTCAATAGGTTTATATTGAAGAATAAAATTATATGGGTTATTCCTAAAAGTTTCTAATGCTTTTGGGTTTATATTAACTTTTCTATTTAAAAATTATTGAGGGTTGTTTTATTCACACCCCACATTTTGTTGACTACGAACCACATACTTAATAAACCCCACATTTAGTCATTTACATTTTAAATTAAATTTATCTTAATACACCCCACATACTTTCCAATACTACCCTCACACCCCACATTTCCACACCTTTTACGTACACCACACCCTCTAGTTAAACCCCACATTAAAACCCTCCTCGCGTGTTTGTGCTACAAGCTCGTCTTTTTTACCACGAACAGAACGCGCGAATGTTTATATACTTGTTTCATACTTCTTCAAAAAATATCTTAAAATGATTGATCGATTTACGAACAGAAAACGCACGAATGTTTAAATTTTTGTAAATCGATCATTTTAAGATATTTTTTGTTTCATACTTGTTTCATATATGTAGCTAAATTATTATTATTTTTTAATTTTAGGGTTCTGTCAATTAGGAATTTTAGGGTTTTTTATATTCTCTATTCAATTTAGTGGGTTTTCGAATGTTTATTTAGCAATTCGGTTGGGTTTTATGCATGATGCTAAAATTTTCAAATGAGATAAGCACCATGTGTGTACCATTCGGAGTTTGAATTTTAAGTAGCAATTCTGCATCAGTGCATCTTGGCTGGTGGTGGATTGGATCAAAAAAAAAAAAAAAAAGACTGGTGGTGATCTTCTTCTATTAGTACATCTTAAAGAAATTTTTTGTTTGGTCTGGAGATCTTTTATCGAAAATTCTTCCATATTACGTAGTATGGAATACTACGAACATTAGATGGTGTGGATTGTTTTGGATGATATGGGTCCCGTGAATCCAAACCATCCAATGCTCGTAGTATTTGATACTACGTAGTATGAAAGTTGGACTCATCTTTTATGATTCATTTTGCAGGAGTAGGCTACGGTGCTCGCAAGCATTAGATGCTCACACCGATCTCACCGTTAAAAGGAGAGAGGAGGGATGAGAGAGGGGGGAAAGGAGGGTGAGATCGGTGTAAGCATTCAATGCTTGCGAGCACTGTAGCCAGTCCCCATTTTGCAAGCACATTTATATTTTATATTGATTTTATTTGGAGGTTTTTATATTGCAGGGTTTTTAGAGGGTGGGAGTGACTTTGAGAGCTTGAAGAGAAACAATTTTGGAATACACATTAAAAATGATTTGGGGTGTATTCAGAAAATAATTTTTTTTTCTAAATTTTATGTGGCTTAAATAGTCATTTCATATTAGTATATTTAAGTCATTCATTTAATGATAATTTATATGTGGGGATGTATTCAATAATATTTGAAGTGCTAATAAAAAAACGTAATTATTAATCAAGGGACTAAAACGAGGAGGTTTTGGATGATTTACCTGTTAGCAGACCATACTATGGTTCGATCTCCGGGAAGCTCCGCAAACCAAATTGCCAGTTGAAGTTTGTCGTCTTCGTCCGACGTTGGAGTGAACCCTAAAGCAAATGTGCCATTATCTGAGACCAACGTTTGGTTCTCTCTAGCCAACAGCCTCGAACCCAAACCAATCCGGCTAGCCGAGCAGACATCAAACGCAGCTACAACAAAGAAGAACAGTGCCACCAAATAAGTAGAGGCCATTGCCATTGGGAGCTAAATTGGCCAATGTGCTACTTGTTAAAGAGCTGATTAAGCTAGAACAAAAAGAAAAAAAGGATGGTTGTGTCTTATTTATTTGTTAAACTGAGAGGAAGAGGAAGCCTTTCGCGCATGGAAGAAAATTGAGAGATCATGAAACGTGTAAATATTGGTTGGTGAGCTAAATTTTGACAAAGTTGCACCAATATTTGGTCGGCTGATAGGCGCAATTGGATATTGGGGCACGTGGTGAATGCAATATGGACTTCAATTTTGGACTGTGAGTTCTTTCAATCGTGACCAACCGAAAGGCATGAGCTTATATCGACACGTAGTTTAAATTATTTCCATGAGAATAAAGTGTGGCTTTCAGACCCATATATCAGTGGGTATGAACAGGAATTAACTTGTCTCCTCAATGATTGAAGAAGAATTCCTTTTTAATTCAATATGTAGCTGAATATGTAGCTGATTCACGGAATTTTATGTTCATTATTGAAATCGTTCATATTATAAATCGCTCTGTAAACATCATCTATACAAAAACACAATTAAATATGAGTTTGACAAATTCGGTAAAAGAATTATAAACTATCTATCTATTTGTTATAATTGATTGACTAAGCAACTTTAGTTTTAATTAATTTTTTGTAGAGATGATCTTTACAAAGTTATTTATAATATGAATTGTTCGTGTCATAAACACGAAATTCTGTGAATTGGTCACTAAATAAATTGAGAAGGAACTTTTCTTCAATCTTGAGGAATCAAGCATTTCTCGAATGACAATATAGAACTAGATGGTGACTGATTGAGCTAATGTTCATTTTGTCATTTTTCATTTTATAACATTTTCGGATGCTAAAATTCAAAATATGTTGAAATTCATATGTAAATAGGTTTTGACATTGAAAGCTCGAGTATTGCTGCTGTTTTCAAACATTTTATCCATTTAGTAATGTAAATCCCTTGTTGAAATTTTGGAACTAAAATTATGATTTGGGGGACCTTGTATTTAAGGCATATTAATTCTAGATTGACAAATATGTATATTGTAGGTTGTGGACAGTTGACTTATATAAGGAAAGGCAAGTGATGGATTATCATGGTAGTTCGGCATGTATGAAAGCCTGTGTTTATGGGCGAAGCACGGCGAGGAAATTCTACTAAACAAACCCCACAAATTACAAACCCTAATACAACCAAACGAGAAAGGAGAAGACTTTCCCAAATCGCTCTCTAACTCTCAAACTTACAAATTGACTCTTATAAAATTGTCACACAAATTGGCAACACAAAATAAACCATCCCTAAAGTTCGATTTATAGAGTATAGAAATTAAGGTTACATAGAAATCTAACCAAGAAACAAAAATTCAGTCCAAATAGGACACAACTTAGCCTAATATAACTCCAAAATGAAATAGGAAACGCGGCCCGCGAAAACTGTAGCTTTCTGCAAATCACTAACAATTTAGGAGAAAACTTTCTCTAAATTGAAGGAGATATAATTAAAAAGAAAAATTAGAGAAACCCTCTAACCACAGAGATTTTTAAGAGAAAATACAAAAGAAAAAAAAACAAGTGAAAGCGATAAGTACAAGAAGGATAGGGTACTAGTATACATAAGGTTGAAATAAATTTCCCAAAGTATATTTGGACGGAGGAAAACCTATTCAAGACGTCGCTCTCGTATGTATATTTAGACCAATGGGAAGAAGGAAAGCGTCAAACATGAGAACTATAAGAACCCTAGCTAGCTAGGGCTTTTATATAGGTGGATATATAGATTTCAACCATTAGAAATTAGCTAGCATGCCGAACAAACGGCGCGGCGGCAAGCGCAAGGGGAAGAATTACTCGGCGGCGGCAGCAGCAGCATCATGGCCAATCGGGAGAAAGAGGGCGGCAGGGGCGGCACGGACGATGCGGCCGGACAACCAGAGTCGAATTGTGACGACCGGACGTTATATCTATGTTACATCGAGTGGAAGGACGAAGTCGTTTCTTACATAATCCATGCCATCAAATTGAGCGATTTGTTTTCGTCACCATGCTCTTGCTTGGATCCCAATCGAACGGACGGCTGTGATGACGCAACAATAACAACACCCAGAACCAAATGCCCTAGTTGCTCCAAAGGCAATAGCCAACTACGCTACCTGGCTTCTATGACCAACCAGTATCTTCCCGCCTATATGGGTTGCGGTGTCTTCGGATCTCAAATTCTTTTCGCCTGGGCGCCAAACCTCAGATCTCCCAACTTGCCCAGGAGACATTCGGACCGCATCTGAATAGAGAAATTTATGGATTTGAGACCGACCCAACTTTGGATCCAAATCCGAAGATCAAAATCGGAGGCCGAAATCATATGTTTGGAAAATTACTTGGAACAGGGACCGTCAAATCCCTGCTGGTACTACAGCTGCAGGGGAAACTTTACTCTCTATCCGGTTGTGGGGATAAATGTGTCTCAAGCTGTCCACGTTTCCAGGTATTCGACCTGATAGAAAAGCAATGGTCGCCCCTTCCCGCACCTCCAACTTCCGAACACGATAATTATTTCATTTATTGGGGTCAAGACTTATCTTATGCAATTATGGGCACCTCGATCCTTCTCATTGTTCCTGTTCCTGGGGAGTCTCGGTCTCCCCAGGTCTATGGCTTTAACGTCGCCGAAAAGTACCCAGAATGGGCAAGACTAGTTAGTCCTCTTCCCTTTGATGGAACAGTTTTGTTCGTGGACGAAGACGATGGGTCTTTAATGTTTACGTATCGCTCTCCTCCCCATTGCTCTCCTAGTGAGATTGTAGTGTACCTGGTTAAGAAATATTATTCGGAAACTATCAAAACTCTGCAGTTGAAAGATCTTTACGAGTTGCCTCCTGAATTTAGTTATTCAAGAGACTGTACTTTTGTTCATCTAGGAGGTCGCAAAATATGTTTTGTTAATACAGTATTCATGACCCCAGAGCATAAGTCTACTCCAGAGACATTTGCTGAGACTGAGAAGATGCGGGTTCTTGTTTTAACGTTTGAACTCACACAGAAAATGAAAGGGTTCAAAAGGGACGTCCAACCAGTGGCTACTCGCTACTTTGATTTGCGATACCAATCTGTCTCATGAGTCTAAAACCTTTTCAGTGTTTCTGCTTGGCTGTTTTGTGCTGTAAGTTTGTTTTGCTGCAGGCCTGACATATATAAGTAATTGTAACTTTTTCTGTCCAAATTTTCAGATTTAATTCCTGGACTGTTTGTTATTGTTGTATTTAAAAAATAAAAAATAAAAAGTTGAAAGCATGGATGGTCACACTTCCTGATTTCAAATAGCTCATTTCAAACCTCTCATAGAACATCTTCATGGGTGTAGTCTCTTGTCAATTTTCTACCCTACAGTATCTATTTGCTACTAATTAATCGAATTTTTGCGCAGCCACTCACTAGTAGATGTTGAGAATTAAGCTGCCTACTAGCTTAGTTCCAAACCTGCAGATGATAATCCTGCAGATGGAGTTGAAGGAAGCAACCCGATGAAAGTCAGGGAGCAACCCGATGGAAGCCAGGGAGCAACTCGATAATCCAAAGCAAGCAATCCGATGGAGTCAGAGTACCCCGATACTTTACAAATGAAGCAAGAAGTTAAGATTTGACGCTTAAGGTTTTAGCATACCGCAAATCCGCTAGCTTGTTTACTGCTTGTTTTTCTACTTTAAACAACTACAAACATAGTTTTTGTCCTGTATACAGCTGTCAGTGTGTCCTGTCACTTTCATGGACAAAACTGTGTATGTGTCCTTGTGCAGAACCACCAATTCTAGCAAATGTAATAGAATATATGCTATGTAATCCTCATTGTTCACTATCAAGAAATATACAGACTCTTGCTCCTCTCCCACTCTCTGAAATACAATTTCATCCTCTGTAAAATACATTTGAAAGCTTAAAGCTTTATCAACCAAACAATATATGCCTGGTACCATTTTCAACAGTAGAAATGTGGCTTAAGGCCATTGATTATCAATGGGTAAATTTTCCTCAAAGGCCACTGAGGGTGAGTAGTCATAAGGCAAAGGCCACTGTGCAGCCACAAAGTCCACTCACTAGTATACTATGGAACAAAATATGTGAAACTCATACCTTATTCGGAGGCTCCAAAATTTCAAAATAATCATCCATTCATCTAAATGAGTTTTTTTTTTCCCTATGAAATTGTCTTATAAGGTTTGGTTATCGTAACATGAGGTAGAGTGTGTTAGGGGTTTAGCAAGATTGAAACGTGAGAGATTGTTGGAGGGTGATTATTTGGTTACTATATATAGGGTGTATTGATAAATTTTAATTGCATCTTATCCTCAATAGTATGATAAGAAAAACAATGAACATTAAAATTTTTGAGTTGGGTGTAAATATACAAAACATAGGTTCGAATAAAATTTTTCATAAATTGTAGAATATCTCTAACAAGCTAGCTAAATGGCACGTTTTGCTATTTTAGCTAGCCACCGGACTCAAACATGCCATACAAAGAAGTAACTCGGTGTTTACCTCATTGAAGCGATCATTCAATTCCTTTAGTTGCATATCAATGACTTGAAAATAGAGGTCCACACGATAGTAGTGGAAGTTTGTGATTTTTGGAGCTTTACGCCTTGATTTTCCAGGTAGGAAATGCAAATCCTCCATGTTAGGAACGACAATATCATGCTCCTCACAAAACTTTTCTACATCATAAAACAAGTCCCCAAAGTCATCATCTCTCAAGGATTGTAGTCTTTGCTTGCATACTTCCACTAACGCCATCGCATTCACAATATCTTGATCTTTCTTTTGCAATGCTTGTGATAACTCATTTGTAATTCCCAATATAAGTCTCATCAAGAAAAGGTGAAATGCAAAATCAAAAGTTTGTATGTCTTTGAATAACCTAGTTGCTTCACTGAGATTATCTTGGTTGCGATCACTTTTAATCCATTCAACCACCTCCACCACGGCTTTAAACATAACAATAATACTAACTATAGTACCATAATGCCAGTTCCACCGTGTATCACATGGACGCATGAGACTACTTTCTTGATTTAACCCTTTACCCGTTTCAAGATTACCAAGATCAATAGCTTTCTAAATTTGTTCTTGTTGTTTCTCTCTAAATGCATCACGACGCTTACATGATGATCCAATAAGATTCACCAAACTACTAGCATTGACGAAGAAATTGGCAACATCCTCATTTTCCTTTGCCACGAATACAAGAGCTAGTTGGAGTTGGTGTGCAAAACAATGAATATAAAATGCTTGAGGGTATTTGTTCAAAATCTTTGTTTTAAGACCATTTAACTCACCTTTCATATTACTAGCTCCATCATACCCTTGTCCTCTTAACTTGGACATACTCAAATTCGTTGTAGCAAACAATCTCTCAATGGCCTCTTCAAGCGAGCTACTAGTTGTAGTGGAGACATGTTGAACACCCAAAAACTTTTCAATTACTTCTCCTTTTATATTCACATAACGCAATACCACCGCCATTTGCTCTTTAGTGGAAGCATCATATGATCCATCAACCAAGAGAGAAAAAAATGTACCTTCCATATCTTTAGTGATTGCATTAATAGTTTCAATAGCACAAGCACGAACAAGATCCTTTTGAATATCGGAAGAAGTATACTTGAGATTCTTGGGAGCATTCTCAAACACAACCTTCCTAACTTTCTCATTATGATCGGCAAGAAATTGCATAAGCTCTATATAATTACCCCTATTGCTCGATTTCAAAGATTCATCATGCCCACGAAAAGTCAAACCCTGTCGCAACAACCATCTTATGCAATCAAGTGCTCCACTCAGTAAAGTGTGATAATTAACGCGAGCTTCATCAGTTTGCTTGATCACAAATGTTTCAATGTGTTGTTTTTGTGTCATCAAGTCTTTAGCTTGTTGCATAGCTTTATTATGAAGACTTCCAACACCTCCCTCATGGACTTGAAAATTTTTGAGTCCTTTCCTCCAATTTGTAAACCCTTTTTCAGTGAAGACATCACTTCCACTACCACTCGCTTTATCAAAGTCACATTTAAAAAGATAGCAATAATGGCAAAATGCAGCATCTTTTACTATACTATATTCCAACCACTTAAAATGATCAAACCAACCTGTGATAAAACATCGATTGTCGCTAGCTTTCCTTGGCATGATGTGAGATTTAGGTAGACAAGGTTCCTTTTGGAGGTAGTATCTACGAATTGCTTCACGATAATTGAGTGGATAATCAAGCATTCGACGTCTCAGTCCAGGGTCTGCAGGAAGATTAGCTAATATTTCATCTAACTCAGTAATCTCACCTTGTTGTGCATTACCCGAAATACTAGAAGGAGGACTAGTACTCGTAATATTTGAAGATGGAGGAGGACTACCCGGAATATTTGAAGGAAGAGGAGGACTATCCGGAATATTTGGAGAAAGATTTAAGCACTGTTTCTTATAATACCTTTCCATTACGCAACTGTATAACGAAAGAAAAACAAATATATCTTAGACTCTTAGTCCTATAGTAGAAAAACAAAAAATTGTATTCAATAATCAATTAGGGTTTGAAATAAATTAAAATTTTACCTTAATTGGAATTTGTAGTATAATAGTATTCAAATGAATAATCTATAATCAACAACCATATAATGTATAACCCTATATCCTACATCAATTAAACAAAAATTTGTATTCAATAATCAATTAGGGTTTGAAGTAAATTAAAATTTTACCTTAATTAGAATTTGGAGCAAATATCCTTAGTGGCCAACAACTAACCGAACAAGAAAAGAAAAACGGGTTGGGATTTGAGAAAAGAGGAATAAAAGGTGGGGACTGGGGGTGGGTGGGTGGGTGGGTTGGGGACGGGAACAGTGCACTGTGCGTGGCCTGTTGCTGCTGGGAATGAGAAAAAGGGGATCGGGGATTGGGGGGGAGGATAGTCTAATAGAAATCACTGATGGGGACCAGTGGTCCCCCGTTTTGTTATGCTTTTCCTTTCTTTCTTTTTTTTCCAGAACCAAAACGACGCCGTTTTGTAAAAAAAATTAAATTTTTTTTACCAGGCCCTGGATTTAAAAAAAAAAAACTTTCCCAGAATCGCAGGCTGCGGCACTGCTCCTCCATTTCCGGTCTCCAGCCTCTAGGGGGGTTCAGGGCTTCAATGGCTTGGTTTTCCGACGAGCAGAGGGGCGACCGCCCCCTTGCTCCGTAGCAGCTTCGCCACTGGTTGTTGAATTTCTGAAACTTTTTGGAATAAAAGTGGAAGTATTATCCATTTTCAATTGGCCAAGACGAAAATTTTCATATTACATTCAACCAAAGTAATAGCTAAGACACTATAGCTTAGTCAGCTCTTTTCGAACATCCAATTTCTACAATGTTATTATAGAAAGCTAGGAAATTGTATTATATTGACATATCATAAACTCGGTATAGAATACATATTGATATAGTCAAGGTACATAAGAATGGATCCTTTTGTTCTTCAAATAGTAAACATATTGCAATTCTAGACATGATTCCCGGCTTTATGGGTTGCGGTGTTTTCAAATCCCAAACTATTTTCACTGGCGGCGTGAAACCTCGTACCATTCCCAACCCCGTTTTGAATCTTATTCACCATATCCTATTAGTGTAAAATTGGAAATTCCTAACAAAACGCCTGAGTCTGTAATGTCTTAGACTAGTGCATGTATTCTGTTGTAATTATTTAAATCTAAGTTTGCTTCTCGTGCTCTCGATCACAAGAATGTCAAGCATTTCAGAGACATTCATTCTAGTAAGCTCATCATGCATATGCACTCATATAGATTAGGCCTTATTTTAATTAATATTAGTTTTTGGTTTGAATTGGTTATGGGCTTAACATTTTAAATAATCCAAAATGTTTTTTTTTAATTGTGCTTATTAAGATTAAGTTTGCTTTTAGTTAACATGATAATTCACTAATGCATTATATCTTCTTTGTTGTGCATTTAAAATGTGGTTATAATTTCACATGTTTTTTTTTTGTTCTTATCCTGTCTCATGCATCACTTCACTTGTTGATTAAGTTTGTTAAGAGTATAAAGAAAGAAGTCATGTTTCTATTGAGATGATACTCTTGGGCAGCCTATATATATGTTGCATTAGATTAGGGTTTTTGGCTGCACCTTGTGCATGAGTGAGATTTTAGTAAGGATACACATGTACTAAAATACACATGCATCGAGAGGACCTTAGTGAGAAAAGTTGCAGGGCTGCGGCGATGATACGATGAGTGCTTCATAGATGCTATAGTCACTTCATGGTGCATGAACATATATGTATTTCATATTTGATTCTTGTTGCATAGACTAATAGGCATAGAGAGCAATACAGTTTGATCTTTACTTCAGTGTGCTAGTGTTGATTGTTAAAAATCATTTCATTCCATACATTCTGCATGATCGCGTTAGTATCTTGCAAAGTTCAAGAAGAAGGTGATTGACGGCCGCGTTAGTGTCGTGCCATTTTCACTCAAAGACTGAAGAGAGATCGAGTAGCAAAGCGAGGAGACAAAATTGCCTACTAGTATGTGAGTCTAGTTGATGAGTTTTGTAAGTCTTTATGTACTCATTTCTCTTAGTGATTGTCCTGGCTTGGGAGCTCGAAGATTTTCCCAGTGGTGGGTTTTGTCTCGTTAAATCCTACATCATGTGTGCACATTTTATTTATCTTTTTAATTGCATATGTGTAGGATAGTTTGGTATGTGATGTGGATGTGGAAATTAAATTGAAAATTAAAATTGACATTGAATTAAGTTGGAACCTATCCACCCCTCCTCTAGGTTAGATTATTACCATCCTAGAACTTTCATATCCCTACACCTTGTATGCGCAATTCGGACCAGATCTTTCAACTTTGAATCCGAATTGCAAGATGAAAAAGGGGAGCCGAGATGATCATATGTTGGAGAAATTCTCAGGGAATGCGCAACCCCTGCTGGTGGAGCTTCAAGAGAAACTCTATGCTCTCCCCGGTTACTTTGAGGGTTACTTTGAGGGATATGACTTAAAGCCTCCATATTTCCAGGTATTCGACCCGGAAGCCAAGCAATGGTCGCCCCTTCCAACTCCGCCAATTTTCAAACCTGAGACCGATTAGTTTGCTCGAGAGAGCGCCTACTTATCTTATGCAGTTATGGGAACCAAAATCCTTGTCTCGACTACTCCGCATTCTCCCGCGGTGTTTGGCTTCCACGTTGCAAAAGAGCACTCAGAATGGGAAACATACTCCTCGTTTGTTCTCTGAAGGGCCTTTTCCCTTTCATGGAACAGCTTTGTTCGTGACTATGACGATAAGTCTTTCATGTTTACGTATCGGTGTCACCTAGAGTCACCAAATGAAATTATAGTGTACCTCGTTACCGATGTTTCTTCGGAAATTGTCACAACTTTGCAGCTAAAACCGCGTCATCTGCCTATGGATTTCATTCAGCATACGACTATAGTTTCGTCCATGTAGGAGGTCCGAAAATCTGCCTTATCATCTCATCCGCATCTTCAGGCAGTTATGATGATGAGCGTGATAAGATGCGGATTCTTGTCTTGACATTTGAACTCACTTCGAAAACGGGAGGGATCAAACGGGATGTCCAACTCGTGGCCACTTGCTTCTTTGAGTACAACCTAAGTAGAAGCAGTTATAGGGAAGCGCATCTGCTTGGTTGCTTTGTGTTTTAAGTTGTTCTGCTACATGCACGACCTAAGTAATTACATTATCTTCTCTTTCAAATTTTCAGACGTGATTCCTACTATCGTTAATTACTGTTGTGGCAAAGCAAAGCTTCATGCCAATTTTCAAGTAAGAAAAAATTCCTTGACCCTCGGTCATCTTGCAGAAGGAACAACTTTTAATCTGACGAAATGTGACTTGAAGTTCATTGGAAAGACTGTTGCGAATCAAAATTGATTTTTATTTCGTTTTTCTGGACAGCTTAGATTGTTCGTATAACACCATTATTTTGATGCTTAAATTGAAGAAAAAAATATACTTTGCAAATGAATACAAATATTTCTAGGCATTGACATCACGTACTATGTGGAATGCTCACTGCCAAACCAGTAATGCTCACCCATACTTAATTTCCAAGTATAAAACGTTCCATTAAAACACACCATAGTGGAATGCATTGCACTAACAATGATTCGATTGGAAATTGGGAGGGGCGAGACCAAAACAAGTGAATTTTGCTCTAACAGATCGTGTACCCATATTGTAACATGTGAAGACTGACAACAGTAAGTGAATAAGCGAGGATTGAATCCTAAGTCCAACCAAAAATCTTGGGTTAGGGCTGGGAAATTGGTCAAAACTATCACTTTTGAAATTCCAACTGCGATAAGTTTATTTGGTATGTCGTCGATATTTGACTCTTATGTCATCAATCTTTGACTATAATGTTGTCTACATTTGAAATTCCAACTGCGATCAGTTTATTTAGTATGTCGTCGATATCTGACTCTTATGTCGTCTACATTTGATTGATATGCCGTTTGTATTTAATTTTGATCAGTCAAACAATTGGGATTTGATTTATGATCATTTTAACCAATTTCTAAAGAAATTTTGATTGATGATGATGAGCATTCTCGCAGAAGTAAACTGCCATAATAAGAATGTTTGGAATCTTTAGCATTTGCTTGTTGTCTTAAAAGGGGAACAGAAGAGGGGACCGATTGGTTTCAAGTCACTCTCCTTTCTGGGTTGTCACTAAATCCTGGGTTCATGTCGATTTCTTTCTCCGACAGCCCGGGGGACCCCTGTCTACTACTATTACTTGTTTTCGTAGCGAATTGTTTTATTAAAAAGTTCAGTTTTGAATCAAAAGGATGCAAATTTCTCTGAAAATTAATTTGAGCATTAGAAGATGCTGTTTAGTAGTGGATGAAAAAGCTTGAGATTTCCTCACCAGGAAAACTTTGCGATATTTTCTTGTTCCTTTTCTTCTACAGATTTTCGATACATCTGTATTACTGATCCAAGGACAAAGATTGAGCTATTTATAACGATGGTCTTCATTTGATTCCTTCCATTTATGTGTAGGATTTCAATTCATTGTCCTTACATTGTAATATACTAGAGGACCATGAGAATGCTTGCCTAGCCATTACTGATATCGGAAAATATTCTGTTTTCTTCAGTTTTAATGGCTAAGATTGGAGTAAAAGAAAAATATACATGTATACGAGTCCTCTTATTTTCTTTAGAGATACTTTGTGATGCTCCTTCCGTAACTTTTTCCAACAATTCAACCTTCTATATTTTAGTACATCATTCATAGATCATTCTTGTAAAAATATTATACAAATTCAAAACCATTAAGACATCCAATTATAGTGAAGAAAATATACGAACACAGTTTTTCAAATAAACACTATTATGGCTACCATTTAATCCAATGGTCAAATGGTTTCGAATTTTGATGATTTTTTGTAAAGATGATCTTTGAGAGAAGATTTAAATGATGGAAGGTTAGATTGTTGAAATACGATGTGGAGTGTGCCCTATAAAAGATCCCTTAAATAAGCTTATTTGAGAAATCTCTCAACGAAAGAAGACTGTATATATACAAATAATATTCTAATTTAAACTATAAAAAATAATTCAAACTCAAGTACATAGAGAGATATACATCCCTTCGAGTTAAGGTGATTACGCCTACGTTTGCAAGAAATTTTATAAGTTGTGCATGAAATTTGTATGGTGTGATAATTAGATGTCAAAGGTAATAATGATGTTTGAACTTTTCTATTCTTTTCTTTTCTTTAATTTTTCCCTTTACTAGCTAGGTGTGGTCTATTGAACCTATCAAAGGAAACACTTCAAGTTCTGGTTTCTCTTTTCCTCATGGTCCAATGTATCAACTATCTATATTCATAGGCTTAAAGCAGTATGAGTTGATAAACGTTTTACTTTTCCCCCTAAATTTGTGTTGATTTACACCACACGCAAAAAGCAGAGATTATTGGGTGTAACCAGAGATTTATCATACATTTTCTATAGCTCTCGGTACGTGATCATGATGAGAGAGTAAGGAAGAAGAGATGAATGCTTGGTTAGCTGTAATAAAATCTCTCCAGAATACCTTCTAATTAAATGTCAGCCCTTTCTAGAACCTAATTACATCTTTGCGACATTGATAATTTTTTTACAATAAAACTAATTTTGTATTCAGAACACCACTATAGTTGCATACAGCATATAATGATTGCGACATAATAGAATAGTATTATACATCGTTTAGGTTGAGCATTGTGCTGAGGTAGTTCGCAAGTGAGCATCACATGCTGAAATCATCCTCTCAAAACTGGTTTCCCAAACTTTTCCCTTTGATAAATACAATATAACATCAAAACTCGACCAGAATAAAAAAAAACATCAAAATTAGACAATGACAGAGAATAGAAAGCTAAACAAATTCAACTACATTTTCTAGAATATAGGTAATGACTTGTGAGAGAATATAGGTTGGAATTGGATAAATAATGGAGCTTATACATACATTCATGAATCTGCTTTGCCTTATGCACTAATTTACTTTCTACTTTTAGGAACTTATTTTGATTAAGTTCCTAATCAAATCCGGCTTATAAATTAATCGAGTATGCATGAACCTATTTGCGATTCTTTTTATTTAATTTGAAAGCAAAATAAACATGTAAAAAGAAACCGTCTTCTTTGTGAACTTTTAAGAAGAAAAATGATTAAAAGGAAAAGTGGGGTTAACTACTGATGCAAACACTACATTATAGATGCTTGTGGGGGCTCACATTTCTCTGTTTCCTTCCTCCTTTTCTCTTTTCCAAATTATCAAAACTCAGTGTCACTTGCCAGACAACCACATACACAATTGTTGGAGAGAGAGAAGAAGGAGAAGACAGAGAAAGAGAGAGGATATTAAGGTATATATATGCAGTAGGAGATATGTTCCACATGCAAGAGTGCCTGATCTGCTATAAATTAGCAAATTTTCCAGCCTCGTTATATATTTATATCTTTCTCACACAAGTTTGAGAGCCATGGAAGCATCCCAGACTCTTTCCATTGAAAGCTTTTCATATAGTTGGTTAGTAAACCTCAAACCAGCTTCTCTGGAGAGCCTTGACAACTCTCTCAGAACCTCGCTTGATGCGTCTGACGAAGCTTCCTTCATCGAGATGGACCCAACAATGCCGCCCTCTCAGAGATTCTTTATGAATTCCCAGCAGGATTTTAAATTTGACTTCCCTGCAGCCCTCTCACAATCTCCTATCACTACCCTTGTTCATGCCGATGAGCTCATTTCCAATGGTTACCTTTTGCCGCTTTCTGTTGAGTCCTTAATGAAGATGGAGGCGTATGATCGCGACGAGGCCTCGAATTCCAGTCCAGTCCCTTCATCACATGTACAAAAAGATGCTGCTCCAACTGATAATCATAATTCTAGAGATTGCTCTAAATCATTGAGGAGGTGTAGAAGATTGTCGCGGCGAATATTTGAGAAGTACTTGAATTTTCTTAGGCCATTGTACAAAAGGATTAGAGGTGATCACAACCATCATCACAAAGCAAATCCTAAAGGTGGAAATCTTGATAAAAGGAGCCATTCTGTAAAGAACTGCAGGGTGCATTCATCAGAAACGAGTCAATCTCCAAGAATAAGTGTAGCATATTCCGCCGATGATTGGCGGATGTCTTGTGATTCTGAGAGCTCAATCTATGAGGCAGTTCTCCATTGCAAAAGATCCATAGGTATTTACTTTTTTCATCACTAAATTTATCACATCAGCCTCATATTTTCTCTTTTTTCCCACTTTTTTAAATAAATAAAAAATGAGCCAGTCAACTAATATCTGTTGAAACTTTGTTAATTTCAGGAAATTAAGTGGATTGAGGGATGCGATATACAAAGTAGTGAGCAATAGAAGAAAGGGAGAGGAAGAAGAATTCACATGGGGAGAGTGGAAATGAGAGGTCACAAGTCCAGAAGATCATCAGCCACTTGTTCTTTGTCATCTTCCTCACTCTCTCCATATATATTTCTTGGATGATAATGTAAATTAATTTTGTTTTTGAGGGATGGTGGCCATGAACATTTCCTTATTCCTGTAATATTAATTTACAGCAGGATTTTTTGGTTTTGTTCAGTTCAAATGCTATGAAATATAAAGAATGAAGCAGGCCACCAGACTTTAGAACCAAAAGATTTGATACGACAAATCCATCTACTTCATTTCAATTATGTAATTATAATCTTTTCTAGTTAGAAATATGTAATATGAAATTCATATCCATTTGCTGCCCTTTCAATGCCTCGTCAGTCCTTTCTCTACTTCTACTCTACGTGTCACAACACACATATTTTATAATACCAACAAGCAGAATATTACCATTTCTCTTTTTTACTTTGATTACAAAGATGCGTCTATAACAATTTGTTAATCTATCTACAACAAGCTTAAATACGTCATAACTTATTGTCGAACTCACTACACGTACATATATATAATATCTATCTTACTTCATGCGAGTCGAATATAAAATTTCCTCTAAGACTCTTTAAACAAGTAAAAACCGATGTCGTTAGACCAACTAATCATCAGCCAAACAAAATATTTTATTAAGCACGACCCTGTGGGACTGTGAAGAACAATATAAACGATTACAGATTTTGATATAGGAATAATTTGATTGGATATGACAACTGGTCGTCCTTGCATATTCTTCATAATTCAGATTTTGCATCTTAATCAAAACTTTGATTTCCAACCAAAAAACAAACGAAAATTGTACATCAATTGTGAAAAATAGAAAGATTCTTTGTTTATTTTTCTCTGTTATCTCGGGGTGCAAACTGTGGTAAAGAGACGTGTAATAGAGGCAAAAGTATTATTGTGAGGAAAAAAAGAAAGAAATAGGGTAACATGGCGTAGAGTTTGTTGAGGTTGAGAGACATATGGAATGTATTTTTGGACTCATTTGATGTAATTAATAGTATGGTAGACCCCTCTTCATGCAGCCCTCGCACCATACCATATGGATTGTTTGCAACATAATCATATCCATGGGGTTCCTTTGTGCCCATATACCGATGATATTGTATAGCATACATTTGTGTTTTTTGTGCTCATACATTGTAGTGATGCTGCTACAAAAACAGACCAAAATGCTTAGTTTGATGATTAATTTCACATTGGAGAGATCGTCATAGTCATGGAGAATGCATTGAACCCCAAAAGATGGGCAACTTTTTTGTTTTTTAACAAAGCGATACTATTTAAATGAGAGAGGCTTGACTCCTTAAGATTGAGGAGGAGTTCCTCCTCAAGGTATTTTGGGGTTGATTCACAGAACTTCATGCTTATGATCGGAACCGTTCATATTATAAATCACTCTATATATAAAAATCATATTTGCAAAAAAGTCAATTAAAAAATATATATAAGATCTTTTAGTCAATTAACTGTGGATAGACGGTTTGTAATTCTTTTACCCGGTTCGTCCATCTGTTTTTATATAGTTCAATGACTAAACAATCTAATATTTTATTGTTTTGTTTTTTTGAAGAGACAATTTGTGAAACGCTTTATAATATGAACAGTTCCGATCATAATTATGAAATTTCGTAAATCGGCCATGTAGGAATTGAGGAGGAACTCCTCCTAATTCATTGAGGTCTCAAGTTAAATTCATTTTAAATTACCTTTGTTTACGAGAAGGGGAATGCAAACTTAGGTTCAAGAGACAAACAAGACACATTGACCTAATCAATTGAACTAATCCTACATTTGCAGTGAAAATAGATGGAAAGAGTAAAAACTTATTGGTCCCCTTTAAGCACATGGATGCCCATTTGTTGTTTCAATCAGTTGAAGAAGCTGAGTTTTGGGTGTGGCCTAATATTAGCCAATGGGTAATGGGGTATGATGGTAAGAGAAATGAGGCTAAGATGAAGGAGATGAGAAGTTTGTCACATGCATGTCACCAAAGCAGGATAGATAGGGGGACATGGACAAAATGTGCCTAAGAGAAATGCCAAAGTTGGATGACATTGCTTCTGTGTTTCTTTCTACTTATTTTTCCGTCGTTGGTTTTGGATTTTTCTCCTTGGTGGCCAAGGAAGAACGACATTAAGTAGCTTTATTATCTTGTTTTCCTCTTGTTGCTATAGCACCCCAGGGCCCTAGGCCCTCCTTAGGCCCCTCCTCCTAGCCTTTTGCGGGGACCAAAACTCCATACATGCTACTTGTCGCTGCTATTTCCTTCAGTCACTGTAGCAACTAGCCAAAGTCATAATATCGAGTCTCAAGTTGAGGATATGGATGATTAACATTTATGGTTATGTCGACCTAAAAAATATTCCATACACACAAGAGTCTCACATTCTCAGTGTGGTACTATTTCAAAAACTTAGTAGAGTAATACTAAGTTGATGATGCATTGTTTGGCCATGTGCATTAATAGTCAAGATCAGTTATCGTGTACGATTGACTGTAACACTTTTCAACTTATTATTATATATCATTAACGAGTTCGAGGACTTATCAATACTATGATTAGTTTACAAGCTCTAATATTATCACAAATTGTGGCCCAAAAGAACATTGATAATTAGTAGCTAAACCTTAAACTGATTACGACAAGTGTAAAGAGTTTGATGACTTACCAAAACCCTATTAACAAGAAGGCTTCTTGGGAACAACTTTGGGAAACCTCATAACTCATAACTAAGATAATAAGAGAGAGCCCGGGGGACCAGAAACTTGTTATATGCCGTATGTCGGAAGTATTAAGATTACATGCATCCTTGTGACACACAATGAAAAATCCATATAACTTCTTATGTATTAGTTGAGACCTTGTTTTCTGCAAAGGTAAGGTGGGACAGTGTCCTTATCAAGGGAGTCAATTAACTTGGTTTAATTTGATTGTTTTAGCAGAGAAAGAACGAATGTAGCCATCTCAGCACGGAAGATCCTAATCATAGATGTCAGTATATGCAGGAATAGAAATTAACCCTACCTAGTTTTGGATGCCTCTCATTTTGTGAACAGAACATGAACAGTGTCCTCCTTTCCCATTGATTAGTTGATATTCATGGGATTCAATTCCCTAAACATGTGTAGCTT
Source organism: Gillenia trifoliata (assembly GCA_018257905.1). Lineage (NCBI taxonomy): Eukaryota > Viridiplantae > Streptophyta > Magnoliopsida > Rosales > Rosaceae > Gillenia > Gillenia trifoliata. Next base: position 28,327,909 of record CM031086.1, on the reverse strand, counting down.
TCATCCCTTACATGCATCATTATTGTTTCAACTTATCACATTGTTTTCTGTTGAGATTGAGTGCATGCATGAACCTCTCCAGTCTCCCTCAAAGTGGTATAAGGCTTTCCGAAATCAAAATTCAGTGTAAGTGAACATGAAATTAAAGCAGATTATGAGCAATAATAGTGTACATAGTTGATGTGGACATAAATCAAAAGCTTTAGTTTCAGGCATCTGCGGCAGTAATTTAACAGCAGCTGAAAATTTTAAAGTGCTCCTTTTGATTTATGTGAGAAATCATTATCAAGAGTACAGAAGGTAATTGAGTAAGCAAAACCAGCACTAGTATTTGTGCATTTTGTTGGCTATCAGCCTAGCCACTCCCAATATGCTGAAATTCACGCTCTGATACCAATGGACACAGTGAGAGATTTTGCATGTGCTTATAAATAATTTGGGAATGACTTTTACATTAGTAGAATGATGAGAAGTTTGAAATATGATGAGAATGACTATTACATTAGTAGAATGAGAGATTTTGCATGTGCTTATAAATAATTTGGGCTACTCCCCATATGGTCATACTACCAATTGGTTTTATGGTGGAACCCCAACTTCTTTATGGTATCAGAGCAGGTTGTCCTACGTGTGAACCCCAACGCCCACACGTGCTCCACGTCACCCCATTTGTGTTCTCCACGTGTTAGGCTTGAAAATTCGCTACCCGTGAGGAGCCTTTTTGAGAATGAATCCCACATTAATAGGAGGGATTTTTTAGAATAAATCCCACATTGATAGGAAGAGAGACGTTGCATGTACTTATAAGTAAATTAGGCTACTTCTCACATTGCCAATTGGTTTTATGATGAAACCCAACTGTCTTCAAAATCTATCAAAATTTATGAGAGAAGCCTCCTAAGTTTATTGATTTATAATATGAAGATGACAACTTTAATAGCAAAGCCAAAGTTGCTTTTATAGCGACCTCAAACCCTAGCGTCATTAGGAAACCCTAAATGGAAACAAAATAACAAAAATTCAGAACTTATAGTAAACGATTGCTTTCGGCCAAAAGGCCAGTATATCACGGAAAAAGGGTAAGCTTTACTCGTCTCGCCATTGTCGTCAAATGTAAAATCTGTGTGTCAATTGGGTAACCCTACTTCAGGACCGGACTCTCATATTTAGACCCATGGGCTGCCTGGAGCTGTGGCCCAAACAAAAAGAAATAAAACACATAATAAATTTCTTTAAAAGGGTGAAGTGTGCAGCAAAGCGCATGAAACCTGAGAAATCGGAAAACCTAGCAAGCCAGGGCTTTTGGTGGATAGCAATTAGCATGGTGAAGTAAGGGGGAGAGGGCAATGGGGAGAAATCCTGCAGCAAGAGACCAAGCAATGTTGTCGAATGATGATGCGATTGATCAGACGTCCTTATATATGATATTCTTATCCGTGATGATGATGTAACCATTGACGAATGCTAGTTTTTCTCCACAACCCTAGGACGCTTCAAATCAACCAGAATCAAATGCTCTAGTTGCTCCGAAAGCTATTGTCAACAAACTTTTATTTTTTTCATCATGAAACGTCCTAATTTTTTTCCTTCCATTTTTTTTATGGTGAACTACATTTTACAGCTTTAAGGTTTTAGGTGATTTTCAAAATGGGTCACGAGGTTTTAATTTTCTCACATTGTCCCCTAGAGTTTTGAAATTGTATCAATTTACACCTTTTGTCTGATAAATTATTTGAGTTTTCATTAAATTGATGATATAGTGAGCATGAAATCCGTAATTGGGTTGACATGTAAGCCATATTTGTACCATATCCTAAAAAACTTATCAATTTAATAGATAATTAGACATTTAAATATACAAAATGTGTAAATTGATACTATTTCAAAACCTTAAGGGGCAATGTGAGAAAACTGAAATCTCAAAGCCCAATTTAAAAATCACCTTAAACTTTGAGGGTGTAAAACGGAGTTAGCCCTTTTAAAAAAAAAAGGCGCATAGAGCCAAAGTAAATCCTAATTAAGGTCCTTCTCAAGAATGCAATTGATTAATTAAGCAAAATCATTGACCATTTTTCTTGCGGTTAGAGAAAACTATCATACATACTATATTACCAGCACCCTCTTCTCTCACAATATTTGTACAATTCAGCAATTATTAATTTACTACCTAAGATATGTTTTTCACTCTACACATGTTCACTGGAACTATGAAATTTCGAACCTATGTTCCTCACATGTTCGAGTAGGACTTAATATCATATAAGTAATCGTTACTCGAAACTTCTAAATCCTTATTTTCTAAACTTGTCGCTGACTAAAAAAATTTTTCAATATCCCTGGAGTCTGAGCTTCCATGTCTGAGGCACTACTTGTTTGCTTCAATGTCATTGGGGAAAAGGTCTTGGAGCGCAAAGGCATGCAATATGGTTACTATGAGGAGAATAGTGACTATGATTGTAGCAGTGAGAGAGAGAGTAGGACAGCCATAGCTTGCGTTACAACATTCGTGACTTCGTTCGATTACCTGATCGTTGCAATGGCAGCACCAGTCATTGGGAAAGTATATGCCAATAAAAACCTATAAAATCAAATGTAAATGAATGTTAGAAAACTGAAGTATAAATGTTGCATTATTATTTTCAGATTAGCTAGAGAAATGAATGGAAGTGACATCTTACTTAAATCCTCTGAAGAAATTAACCCGAACTGCCTGTACAAGCAGCGAAGGAGGATTAAAACCGTTAAAAATACTAGTCTTAAAAGAATGGATGTATCAATTATCCATACTATCTCGGTAAACCTAATTAAAGCAGTGGAACTAGGTTCAAGTTATACTTGCAAGTTGCAAGTGAGAGATAAAGGAACAAGCAATGAAGTATAAAATTCGTGAACCGTAACTAAATGAGCCTTGGATTCTCGCCCATGACATGGAAGCTATACTTGGTGCTGCAACAAACAAAAAGAAGACAGGATGAAGATCCTTTGGGATTACAGTTGTTGGAACTTGTGGGGACTTTAGTCCCACATCGCCCAAAACAAAATTCAAGGTCCTCTTTATAAGTGATTGCACTCACTTATAGTTTGAAAAGAATTGGGCCCAAGCCATGGACCTTGGACTTTGGACTTGGAGAGTTTGGGTGCATATATTAAATGTCAAAGCAAGTTACGTTTTTATTATTTTTCTTTTTGGATTCAGTTTTTTCCGAAAGGATAAAACTGATCAAAAAGTTACAACTCCATTTGATCCCATTCATAAACTTACAAAAAATAAAGAAGATAGCATATCTCAATTGGAGTATACCCAAGTTATAGGTTGCTTAATGTACATTATGAATTGTACAAGACCTGATCTCGCTTATTCAATAAGTCGGTTAAGCATATATTCAAGTAATCCTGGAAGAGATCATTGGAATGCTCTTTTAAGGGTATTAAGATACTTAAAGCATACAATGAACTATGGTTTGCACTACACTACATATCCCCCAGTTTTAGAAGGATATAGTGATGCAAATTGGATTTCAGGGAGCACAGACAGTAAATCCACAAGTGGATATGTTTTTACACTTGGTGGTGCAGCTGTGTCATGGAAATCGTCTAAGCAAACGTGTATAGCACGTTCGACAATGGAATCAGAGTTTATAGCCTTAGATACAGCTGCTGATGAAGCTGAATGGCTTAAAAATTTTCTCGAAGATATTCCATTATGGCCCAAGCCTGTGACTGCCATATGTATACATTGTGACAGTATGGCTGCACAAGGTCGAGCCAAAAACGCTGAATATAATGGGAAGTCGAGACATATAAGGCGACGACATGGAACCATTAGACAGCTACTCAAGAATGGAACTATTTCCATTGATTATATTAAATTTAAGGAGAACATTGCCGATCCTTTAACTAAAGGCCTACCAAAGGATCAAGTGGCATTTACATCGAGGGGAATGGGTTTAAAGCCAACTCAATGAGTTATAACTTGACGGAAACCTAACCTAGCGAACTGGAGATCCCATAGTCTAGGTTCAATAGGCAAACTAGTTAAGGAAAACTCAAAGTAAGAAACACACTATTCTTACACATTCCTATGATGGAAAACAGTGTGTTACCTATAAGACGAAGAGGGTGAATAACTATTCTTAATAATGCTAATATCTTATGGTTAAGATAAATAGAACAGTCTATTATTGCTTAGCATTACCTATATGAGATTGATGTGGGGTCGCATTTTTGAGAATTGACATGGCTACAATTCTCTAAAAGTCTCATGAAATCAGGATATGTTCAGGACCAAAATGAACACAACCGTATGAATTGACGTGTGTCAAGATGTGTTATGTGTGATGCTTATTGTTTCGATTTACTACTAAAATGATCAGTTCAAGATATTATATTCACTGCTTCATTAGGCAAATCCGATAAGTACTCACTAGAGAAGGTTCAAGTCCAAAAGACACATATCTCGATGCGTATCGTATCTATATTCTCTGGAAAAAACGTTACCAATTTAGTTAGTATCTTATTTTCTATTCAAATGTGGGGTATTGCTAGAGTTTGAATAGAAAATGTGGGGTATTGTTGGAACTTGTGGGGACTTTAGTCCCACATCGCCCAAAACAAAATTCAAGGTCCTCTTTATAAGTGATTGCACTCACTTATAGTTTGAAAAGAATTGGGCCCAAGCCATGGACCTTGGACTTTGGACTTGGAGAGTTTGGGTGCATATATTAAATGTCAAAGATAAGCCTTGGGCCTTTGGGTTCAGATTGACGAAACAAGTTACGTTTTTATTATTTTTCTTTTTGGATTCAGTTTTTTCCGAAAGGATAAAACTGATCAAAAAGTTACAACCGTTTTGGATAAGCATGAACGGTTATGTCCCTTTTCTGATTCGCCATTATATATATGGCAGTAAGATTAGATAGTTGTATCAGAAAGAGTTCAACAAACCAATTCACAGAGAAAAACACCATTCAATTCTCCAAGCATTCAAGTTCGAGTGCAAGAACTTGGATTAGATAGTTGTATCCTGCAAGATAGACGTCCTCTGAACTACTGCACAAGTGTAGGGACGTATTTCTGTCTTAGGAGATTGCATCTGCAAGCCTCTATCTTCATAATCAAGTCAGTGATTTGTGTTTCTTTACAATTTCTTTAATTGTTCATATATATATATATATATATATATATATATATATTTACATATATTGTATTTGTTTTCATATATTTTCTCATTAGAAATAAACTGTGCAAATAATTATATATTGTTTATACGACATTTATTGATTGGTTCTAACAACAGTTTCATTGGTTGGAAGCCTTTGGTAGAGAGTTACAAATAAGACTGCGTAGTGAGCCAACCCCACAGCAAAGAAAAATATTGGTCCTTCTTTTAGTCCCATTGATGTGCCTAGCAATGCCCCCAAAAAGTTCCAGACAATTGCTAGATGGTTGACTGGTTTGGCTACCTTTGAAAACCTACGTTGGACTCCTGACATCCATTGTCCATAGATTTTAAGCTCAAGGCATAAGATTGGGGTCATGAGGATGTACCAAATAGCTGGATGCAGTTTGTTAGCAAATGAAGGTGGTATTCCAAGAGTTAAGAACAACAGGGCTATCCATGGGGAAAAAAAGAAGTTGACACGGATTGGGTGGAAGTACTCACGACGAACTGCTTCAAAGTAAAGGATCACTTTTAGAAGGTATATACAAGCAACAATAGCTACAAGAGCAACAGAAATGCACCACAGAACTAGATTTGGGTGTTAAGCTTAAGTGGAGAAATTTTGTGGAGGTGGAGGTAGGAAGGACCTTCCACAAAATGGCTTGGCTGCTAACGCCGAGGCATATGCTAAATGAAGAAACTGGATACCGGAGAAGAAATGACTGTTGTTTGTCTTCTGGAAGTAGTATTTCCTCTGAAGCCTGTTTGATCAAATTAAAGTTGAGAGAAAAATAATGATTAACAAGAGACAGTTGAAAACATTAATAATAAAATATTGAAGAAGAACTGTTCGGCGCCTTTTTGTAGGATGTAGGCAGGAAACATACGCGTTGGCTAACCACTGGATTTCACCTTCTATTGCTTTGGTTTCTGCAGGCTTCGCTTCTATTCCTTTGGAGGAATATTCATGAGGCCTTTGGTGTTGGTGTATTCGTCAGGCGTGCCACTATTGGCTTCTGCCAATAGAATGATTAAATTATATTATAAACATAATTTAATACTTGCGCCACAAGTAATATAACTTCATTTCAAAGGATTGTGACTTTATTAGATAAGTTCTTAGTTAGGTTCTTTTTATTGCCTTGCTTGTTAAGGACTTTTAATATCTCTCGATGTTATACCAGAGACTGCTAAGATGGGGTTTGTTATAAACTTGTTATAGCAAATCGCGCCACTCTTGTGCATACATTAGAAAAGTAAAGACTGTAATTAAAGACAGAATGTAAATACTGAAATTAAAGTACTTGAATGTAAATACAAAAAGTAAAAACTTATAAGTAAAGACATAAAGTAAGAATTGATATTGAAAGACTTTATGTAGATAAAAGTACAATAATATTACATATAATGGTCATTTTAGATTGATAAAACACCTATCGGATTGGATATAGATCCATCGGAATGGTCTAAGAGCTGCTTCTTTGTAAAAGGGAAATAATCAAAGACACTTTGGCCTAAGATTGGTAATCGATACTATCAAATGGGGTTGATTTGATGGCAAAGCTTAATTCACTACTCCTCAGGAGAGTTAGGGAGTGTGATCCTAGGATTCTAGTCTTTGAGTTCTCAAAGTCACGAACTACACAGGTAGTGTGAATGAGATGACAACAGATAGAGATAAAATCTATATCTGGGAAAGGCTTTGAGGGATTTCCTCAGAGGATTGCTTTCTGAACTTAAGAGTTCTGTTTTTTTTATTGTTTGAGTGTCCTCTTCTTTGAATCCTTCCTTCGTTTATATAAATCAGCGGGAGTCTATACCATAGCTGTCAAATCCATCTGCTACCGTTTTTGAAGACTCTGTGAAGTAAGGCTTAACCAGGAAGGTATGAATAATATCTCTGATCAGTCTACTCCCACTGAGAGAGTTCTTTATTCATAGTCTAATTCCCTCCAAAATGTCGAGTGCTTTGCATTTAATGTTGTTAGTGGAGAGAGAGATACAGGCTTTCTTCCTGATGTTCACTGGTCTGGGTTTGACCCTTTCCTCTTTGAGGCCCAAGAACATAACTTGTAAAAGAAAAAGAAGATCAACATGACACGCAATACACATTACCCTAAGGGTGTCTAACTCTAGCCCTTGGAGTGCATCAAAGTATCGGTCTGCTGGCAAACGCTGAACTTCTGCATTTTGCACATTATTATTCTTTGGTGGAGTTGCCCTTGGTGTCTGCCTTTCAAGTTTCCAGGACCATGTTTTGAACAGGGCCGGCCTTGGCTATAGGCCGGATAGGTCATTGCCTAAAGCACCCAAATTTAGGAGCCCCAAAATTCTGTACTTATTTACATATAATAATATAATATGTATGTTAAAAAAAATTAAGTTATATATTATATCAGTATAATAGTATATGTGTGTAGGGACAAACGTGAGAATATCAATTTCCAAGTTCCAAGTTCCAAGACTAATGAACTAGGTTTTACACACACAAAAAAACCACTGATCGCTGTCTTTCTAAATTCTTATTTCCTTATCACTGTATTGGGGTGTGTATTGCACACAAAAAAAAATTCTTTCACATTCCCGTCTGTCAGGGAACTCTTGTTGAACCCAGAAGGCTCCAAGCCTCCAAACTCCAAATAATTGGCAAAATCTAAAATCCCAATCTCTAATTCGAGAGCTGAAAATTGTTGAAGAACCTTAAGGACCTTAACGGCTTGAGAGAATGACAGGTATTTCATCATCCCTAAATTCCCAATTTAAATTCAAAGTTTGTCTTTTGGTTTTGTCCAATTTTATTTCCAGTTATTGATATTGTGTCATATGTGCTCTGTCTCGTCTTGGTTTTCAGTTTTCTTCATTTTTATTTGTTCAGATTCAATCTGTTTTGGACTTTTGGTGTTGCCGTATTTGATGAGAACTTGAAATTGATTGTTCTAGTGGGAAGTTGCGAACTTGTTAATTGTTAGTTTGTTACAATGGCTCCTATTAGGAAATATCCTTCTGGGGCTAAAAAAAAGAAAGACAAGCATAGAAGAGAAGCATTGGTTAAACTTCAAGCAGGATCTCTTAATAAGTACTTCAAGATTAAACAAGTAGAGACTTAATTAGTACTTTTGCAGCAAAAAATGCAAGAAGGGTAGTGTTTGAGTAGTGTTGGACGTATGATTCGTGATTTCAAAGTTTCTTATTGAATTTTTACGTTTTTTTTAATTCTTACATGCTAGAGTGTGCTATTATGGTTTATTGTTGCTATTAACCGATTATTGGCCAGGAGCCCCATTTTTTTTATTTGCCTATAGCCTCCAAAAAGTCAGGGCCGGCCCTGGTTTTGAAAGTATCAAACCTTCTATCTTTCAACCTTTCAACACATGGATGATAAGAAAAATATCCAGTGCTAATTGCCTCCTCAAGAGCAGAGCTTTTATGCATTGGCTGAGAGTGAAATTTTACAGCTTTTGGTAGTTCGCTGGCGGCACTCTCAGTCTCAGCAGAAAAATTTGGAATTGCTTTGTTGAAACTTGTTTCACCACTGAAGATCATCCTTTTGCTGTTCTGTAAATGAATTTCCATCGGTGATAATGACATGCTAACAGAAACAAAATATACCCGTGGATCAAATATTCGGGTCTCAGATTCATCAACTATGCTTTCTAAAGCTGCCGTCTCTATTCCCTGCCATAAAATTTCATAACAGTAGTTACTATTACATCTACACACACACATATATGTATACTCTTCATCATTTGAAGAAGTTAAGGTTGACCATAAAACTAATTGGTAATATGGGAAATAGCATGTTGTGATAATTGCAAGCGTACAATATCGTTTAAGTAGTAAAGTAGTAGTAGAGTATCGTTCTGAAACGGATCTAGTTAACTTAATTACTAACGCAATTTACGAACAAAGAAATAAAGATTAAAATAACCTAAAAATAGTTGATTAAACAAATTAAAAAGCAAATAAATAAACACTTCAGAAAAGCAAATTAAAATCAGCGCTAGGACACCAATTTTATCTAGCTAATCCCACCCGAATCTCCCTTGTTCATTGATTCTCAATCACCTAGCATGTTGATAGTTATTTCCCCTAATCTCACCAATACTCTCTTTCGAGTTATACTAGTTGTGTTCCTCGCTAACAACCCACTCTATTCCTAGTAATGAATTTAGAAAGCTAAAAAACCATTATGTTTCTTGGGAAACACTAAGAACTACACAAACCATAATCTAATCTTCCGAGTTGACTATGTAATCTATGGTACTTGTTACAAAAAGCAACATATTAGATATCTCCTTCCGGTCTCAACCTAATTCTTCTAATCAAATAATTAGTGATCAATTAATTGCAAGCATTAAGAACGGTAACAAGCACTCAACATGCAAAGATGAATTGAATTAATAAACTTCGAAAGATTCAAGTATTCATAGCTAGGCTATATCTTAGCCCTAGCAAAAATTTAGTTCATGATAACTTTATAGAATAACATGGATGAATTCGAAAACATGGAAGATAACAACCAGAATTTCAATCTCGACTCCACGGCAAAACTTGACGTCCCAATTCTCCCTCCTTGCTCTGTTACAACCCGTCCCAAATTTTTATGAAAAATTACCAAAATACCCCTAGTGACCAATGTTGACTTTTCGTGACGACATGTGAAAAATTATTTCTTTACATATTCAAATAGTACTCGTCGATACGAACACATGGACGCAAGCGGAACTCAATTCGGAGTTAAAACGAACGTTTTACGAAACTTTAAAGTGTAGGGACATTTTAGTAATTTTCACACTCGATTGATAATTAGGGTTTTTGGTTTTTGGCTGGCTGCTGTGCAGCCAATTCCTTCACTCTAAACCCACGATCTTTCTCCCTCTCTCGGCCAAAATCCACCCAAACCATCCAAACCCTAACTTTTCGACGAATCACAAAACTGTCGAACCGTCGCTCAAGATCATTACCATTACGATTGTCTCGTCATTTTGGACGAGACTGTGATTTCAGAATTCCCAGACTCGAGCCCAGTTGGCCAAACCGATGCCGGAACGAAAATGGCAAACTGCCATTTAAGTTTCTGTACAATCCTGACTTAGGTAAGCCTCGAAACCATTTCCATTGGTTTTATTATGTTGAGTAGGTTCAAATCGACATAAAGAACGTGGAATTTGGTGCAGTTTTGAAGGAGAACGGAATTAGGATTTCCCGAAGCTTTCCGGCCAATTTCAGGCCATCTCCGGCCATTTTTCCGGCATCAAATTGGTATGAAAATATTCAACTCTTCAATACCTTCAATTTGATATATGGCACGTTGATTTTGGCCAAGGAATGAAGGAGTTATGAATTTTTGAAGTTTTGGGATTAAATCGGTAATTTTCCAAAAATTCTGGCAAACCAGCGGTAGAGGACGGCGGCGGCTCCGGCGACCGGCGAGAGGAAGAAGAAGAAGGAATATTTCATCAACGGTAACGGAATATTCTGTCAGAAAAGGTATATTCCGTTAAATCTAACTGACACTGTTAAATCTAACGGTGCTGACGTCACCAGGCGCGTGCCAGTGCGTGGCGACACGTGCCAGCGCGTGGCGAAACGTGCCAACGCGTGGCGATACGTGCCAGCGCTTGATATAATATCGCGTGATATAACATGTCGCATATAACATCGCGTACGATATTGAGGATTTCGGTGAAATTTTTGCCTTTTGTTGCAAAATTCATACCGCTACGCGAGATATAGCGCTTTTTTTCAAACTTTGGTTTTTAGAGAAGAATGAGGAGAGACGGAAGAAGAAGAAGAAAGGGTTTGGGAGGGGGTGAGTTGGATTCACGGTTGAGATGGTTGTGCCAATATTTTTTTGTCTTTATTTTTAAGTAGAGATAGTTTAAGAATATTATAAATTTACATGAGTATCCAAAGAAATATGTAAAGGATAATACTCACTTTTTGATTTGGCACAATCAAAAGATTACATGTGTTTCTTATTTTTAAAAGCCCAAGAAAAATTAAATAGCATATGTTTTATTTTTTAAAACAATAAAACATGTGTTAAAATATCATTGGGTCAAATCATTAAAGTAAGTATATAGGGTACTCACTAATGAGTACCTAAGTATTGTCCATATGTAAATTTAATTGTGGGTGTTTAAAGAAATAGAGTGTGCAAAGATAAAAATTGGGTATACAAAGAATCACTGAAAACTGATTCCTAACTTTAAGCCCAAAGGGAAATAGAGCCCACTAAATCTGATAATTGAAATGAAATAAGGCTTAATGAATCTAATAACTGACCCAAAATTTAAGCCCAAATGTTGTCTAACACTCTACTTATGGCAATTAATTAAGCAAAATCATGCATACGTTGGCGCAGCCACATTGGCTAAAGCAGATGTATTGTCCATGTGCTCTCGATTTTAAATTTCACTCCACATAATTCAAATTATTAAACTAGAATATCACTTGTATATATATGAAAAAGAAATACCATAGATCCTTTTTTTTTTTTTTTGGCTAACTAAATTTTACACCATGGCTTCTCGATGTAAATAAGTTTCTCTCCTAAGTTTGGGGTGCATCTCAAAATGGGTCACAATCTTGACAGCTTCTAAATCGTCGTTGTTCTCGAAGCCATTTACGTGGAAAAACTTCTTGTTAGGGTTTGGCTTTCTGTCACTAATGGCAATTGCAATGTCATTAGAAGAGAGGTTTTGGAGCACTAAGCCATGCAAGATTGTTGTTAAGAGAAGAGCAATGACTGAGATTATGGAAATGAGAGAGAGTATGACAGCCAGAGCTTGTGTTACCAGATTTGTGACTTCATTTGAGTACTGGATGGTTGCAATGGCAGCATCAGTCATTGGGAAAGTATAAGCCCACCGTGCCATAGAAAACCTATAAAAACACAAATGCAGATGAATGTGATCAGAAAAATATTCAAGTCCAAAAAATACAAAATTTGGATTCAGTTTAGAGCGCAATGAAATCGATATCTTACTTAAATCCACGGAAATGATTAACCCGGACTACCTGTATGAGCACGAAAAGTGTTAAAAGAAAGTTACAAATTAATTAATACTCAATACTAGCCAGTCTTATTAACAAAATGGACATGATCAAATCTTAGTTAAGGTTATATAGACTTGCCAGTGAGAGATAAAGGAACAAGGAAATGAAGTAAGCAATCCGCGAGCCGTGATCAAAGGAGCCTTGGATTTTTGGCCATGCCACCGAAGCTACACTTGGTGCTGCAACAAAGAGAAAGAACACAGGATGGAGTTCTTTTGGGATCACGGTATCATTTGTTGGAAGTTTCTGGTAGAGAGTAACAAATAATACCACCTAGTGAACCAACCCTACAGCAAAGAAGAATATTGGTCCTTCTTGTAGTCCCATTGATGCACCAAGCAACGCCCCACAAAGTTCCCAGGTATCGCGAGATGGTTGAAAGGATTCGCCACCTTTGAAAGTGCAAATGAAGGTGGCACTCCAAGAGCTAAGAACAAGAGGGCTATCCATGGAGCAAAGAAGAAATTGATATGGATTGGATGGTAGTACTCGCGGCGAACTGCTTCGGAGTAAAGGGCTACTTTTACAAGGTAGATGCAAGAAACAATAGCTAAAAGGATAACTGAAATGCACCACAAAACTATATTTGTTGTTAAGCTCAGGTGGAGAAATTTCATTGAGGCAGATGTAGGCAGGGCCGTCCACAAAATTGCTTGGCTGCTAACGCCAAGGTAGATGCTAAATGAAGAAACTGGATACCGAAGAAGAAATGGCCACTGCTTGTCTTCCGGAAGCAGTATTTCCTCTGAAGGCTGTTTGATCAAAAGTAGAGAGGAAAAATATAGACGTTAGCTTCAAAAGAGAAAAATTAAAATCATTTATGACAACAATATGAAAAAGTTGTAAGTATTTAAATACAACATAACACAAAAGACAGATTACCCTAAGAGTATCCAACTCTGGCCCTTCCAATGCATCAAAGTATCGGTCTGCAGGTAAAAGTTCGATTTCTTTGTTTTTCCCATTAACATTCTCAAATTCAGTATCCCCCCGTCTATTTCCACGGAGAAGCGTTATCTTCCTGTCGAGTTTCGTGGACCATGTTTTGAAAGTATCAAACCTCTTATCTTTCAAACTTCCAATACTCGGATGAGAAGGGAAATGTCCAGTGTTCATTTCCTCTTCAAATGCAGAGCTTTTTTCCATTGGCTGAAGGTGAAATTTTGCTGTCTTCGGCACTGTGCTGCTGCCAGCACTTTTAAGTGTGGCAGAAGAAGCTGGGATTCCATCGGGGAAACTTTTTTCGCCAATGAAGAAAGTTCTTTTTTTGTTCTGTAAATGGATTTCCTTTGGTGATGTTGGCATGCTAATAGCAACAGAATGCGCACGTTCATCAAATCTAATCTCCTCGGCATCACCAGAGCCAACCACTTCATTTGATGATACATACTTGTGAAGAATAAGTTTTCAATATATTGATACATGCAATATTACACTTATATATACAGCAAAGTGTTGCTGTTACAAATCAACCATTAAATTCTAATAACAGCTGTGATCTAAATTGATACAGTAGAATCAAAAACAGTCTATGTAGTTAATCAGGAAGAATCAGATGGTTGAAGTTTAGGAGGAGATGTAGTTGCAGATGGCTGAAGTTTAGGAGGAGATGTAGTTGTTCTAACACCTCCCCTCAAACTTGGCGGTTCTGGACGCACAAGTTTGGTGCAGAGAGCATGATGACGAAGCTTGTGCAAAGGTTTCGTGAGAAGGTCAGCTGGTTGATCAACTGAAGGAATATAGCTGACACGATGACTACCAAGTGCGACCTTTTCTCGAACAAAGTGATAATCTAACTCAATGTGTTTTGTACGAGCGTGGAAAACCGGGTTAGATGCCATGTAGGTTGCACTTAGGTTATCACAGTAAAGTAAGACAGGGAACTGAATTGGGGCACCAAGTTCATGTAGCAAGAAGGCTAACCATGTGGTTTCTGCACTTGCATGAGCAAGGGACCTATATTCAGATTCTGCGCTTGAGCGAGCAATCGTGGGTTGTTTCTTGGAGCACCAGGAGACTAAGTTGCTACCAAGATAGATGAGGTAGCCAGATGTTGAGCGACGAGAGTCAGGACAACTGGCCCAATCGGCATCCGAATAGGCCGAGAGATGAACAGGTTGGCGCTGAGGGCTGAAAGACAAACCATGGCCTAATGTGCCTTTAACGTAGCGTAGGATACGCTTTGCAGCCACCAGATGAGGGACCCGAGGTTTGCTCATAAATTGAGAGACCGAATTGACAGCAAAGGCGATATCAGGGCGGGTGATGGTGAGGTACTGCAAGGACCCAACTATTTCACGGAACATAGTGGGGTTATCAAGTAAAGCCCCATCATCAGCACTGAGGATAGATTTTGCAGTCATTGGTGTGCTCACAGGTTGGCTTAGTAATAGGTCATGCTTTGTGAGGATATCATGGGCATACTTAACTTGATTGAGGTGAATTCCATTGGAATGAGAAGTAACCTGTAAACCAAGAAAGTAACGAAGTGGACCTAGGTCCTTGATATCAAATCCACGACCCAAAGCATCAATGAAACTCTGTAAAAGCTGATCATGACTACCCGTAACCACAATATCGTCAACATATAATAAGAAATATATAGTGTGAAGGCCACTGTGGAAAATGAATAGAGAAGAATCTGCCTTACTGATGTGAAAGCCAACTGATAAAAGGAACGAGCTCATGCGGTAAAACCAAGCACGCGGAGCTTGTTTTAAACCATACAATGCCTTATGAAGTTTACAGACATAGGAGGGCCGAGAATGGTCAATGAAGCCAGGTGGTTGAGACATGTATACATCCTCTTGGAGATAGCCATGAAGAAAGGCGTTTTTGACATCGAGTTGACGAATAGTCCAGCCTCTGGAAACAGCAAGACACAAGACAGTCCGGATTGTGGCTAGTTTGATAACGGGACTGTAAGTTTCCCCATAATCAATGCCATGCTGTTGGTGGAAGCCTTTGGCAACAAGCCTTGCCTTGTATCGTTCCACGGTGCCATCGGAGTTGCGTTTGATGCGAAAAACCCATTTGCAGCCAACAACATGATTTGAAGGAGATGAGGGAACAAGAGACCAGGTTCTATTTCTCAACAAGGCATCGATCTCTTCGGTCATGGCAGCTCGCCATTTTTCATCTTTGAAAGCCTATGTGTAACAAGTAGGTTCCAAGTCATCAATAACAGAAATAAGAGCTTTGGGAATTGGGTACTTTACGATGCCGTACGTTCGGACGTGCGGCTGAACAATCCCATTGCGGAGCCGCGTCTTCATAGCCGGAGCTGGAGCTGGGAGAGCTAGATGTGAAGGGACCGGAGCATGAGGCGGTGCAGAGGGATCTGTGGAAGCTGGTTTGGATGGCCGACGGCTGTATGTCAAAATGGCAGGTGGTGGAGGCGGAATGGATGCGTCGCTGGTTGAAGGAGGAGGAAGAGGAACATCGGCAGTGATCTGAGGCGGTGGTTGAGGGATGCACGGAGTTGAATGGAGTGAACTGTCCATTGAAGTGAAGTGAGGTGAGGCAGAGAGGAAGATGCAATCAGTGTTGGGCTTAGGCCTGTTTGTGATGGGCTCGGCAGGATGGCCTGTGGAGGTGCCGTAGAATTGCAAAGTGTGAGTTCAAATGTCTCCAAAGGAGAAGGTTGTGGTACCTGCAATCTTGAGTAAGGAAAATCATTCTCGTTAAAGATAACATGACGCGAGACATAGAGACGACCTGTTTTTGGGTCAAAACAACGATAACCTTTGTGGTGAGGACTGTAACCAATGAAGACACACTCGATACTACGACTTGACAATTTATTAGAAATAGTGTTACCAAGGTAAGGAAAACACGAGGACCCAAAGACACGAAGGGAAGAGTAAAAGGGAGAATAACCATAGAGGCGTTGGTGAGGAGTGTCCCAATTGAGAGTAGGAGTAGGAAGGAGGTTGATAAGATATACGGAGGTGAGAACAGCTTCAACCCAAAGATTTTGTGGAATACCCGCGGTGAGAAGTAGAGTACGGGTCATAGTTGTAATGTGGCGATGTTTTCTCTCAGCTAAGCCATTTTGTTGTGGTGTGTATGGACAAGAAAAACGTTGTGGAATGCCCAAAGAATCACAAAATTGGGAAAAAGCTTTATTAACGTATTCTGTACCATTGTCACTTTGGAGGTATTGAATAGAGCCGTGGAAGATATTACGAATCATTGCAACTAATTTTTGGAAGTGGGTGAGAACCTCATTTTTCTTGCGCATTGGGTAGAGCCAAGTATAGCGAGAGTATTCATCTTTGAAAAGCACATAATACTTGAAACCCGAGATTGATAAAGTGAGGGACATCCATACATCACTATGAATTATAGAAAATAAAGAAGTAGCAGAAATATGGTTAGATGGGAAAGGTAATTGTTGAGATTTGCTTTGTGCGCAGTTATTACAAAATGAACTAAGAGAATGTTTGGAACCAATAGTGGACCCTAAACGAGCTAATACTGTAAAAGACGGATGACCCAAGCGATTATGCCAGAGAGAGGAATGAACGGATGAGAGTGCATGAGGAATGGTAGACTTGGAAGACTCGGAAGATAGGCGGAGCGGATAGAGGCCATCCTTACATGGGCCCTGAAACAACAAATGTCCAGTACGTAAGAAATATATTTGATAGTAATCAGGGGCGAACAAAAAGAAGACAAGATTATCCTTTGTAAAACGAGCAACAGAAAGAAGATTTTTGCGGATTGACGGAAGACGAAAGACATTGCGCAAGGAAAAATTACAGTCTCCCAAGTTTAAGGGAAGGTTACCAATATGGGAGATAGGCATAGTGCTACCATCACCCATAAAGACATTATGTGGGCCACCATAGGGTTGTGAATTATGTAGGGGCATGGCTGTCATATGATGTGTGGCACCAGTGTCAGGTACCAGTTCGGATCACTGGAATAATGTGCACCAGCGAAAGGAGGAGCAGAATTGGGCCCGCTGAACCTGTGAGGACATTGAGTTGACCCATGTTGATTAGTGTGACAATTTTGGCACCATTGAGGGGATGGGCCTAGCAGACCCTGAGCCCATGGAGGTCTTGCAGCCGACGAAGATGCATGAAATTGTGTTTGATGATGCGGCATGTGAGGACGTTGATAATTGCGTTTGTTGCGGCTCCCTTGAGATTGGCGATGGCCGGCGTAGGTTCGGCTTGCCGGGGTGGACTGTTGTGGCTGATCACGTCGAGAGGAGACTGAGTTCTGATGAAATAGAGCAGCAGCAGAGGAGTCATAAGATGGGTTTTGCTGTGCATCAAAGGCAAGGATGCGTGCTCGCAGTTCGGTAAAGTCTATGAGGGAGGAACCTTGAGTCAACGCCGTTCGGAGCATCAAATAGTCTGGGCCAAGACCATGAAGCGTTGCAAGCACCAAATCTTCATCCGGAACAGGTTTGTTGATGGCAGCCAGAGAATCAGCAATGGATTTTGCATGGCGAAGGTAATCGTCAACAGATCGGGAACCTTTTTGAAGCTCAAGAAGCTGCAACTTGAGACTGGAAGCGCTGGCAGCAGAACGCTGCGAGAAATGGCGAGCAAGGCAATCCCAAATTCCTTATGAGGTGTCATAGCCGATGGTTAGCTGAGCAATACCCTCAGTCAGAGAAGTGGTGAGAAGGCTAACAATTTGTTGATCAATGGTGAACCATTGTTCATGGTCGGGATTGACAGTGGTTTTGGCTGGGGCAGTTTCGGTGGCAGGAGTGGTGGTGGTGGGGGCGGGTTCAGGGATAGACCCATCAACATAGCCCCAAAGTTTTTGGCCATGAAGGTAAGGTTTGATTTGGCGAAGCCAAGTTAAGTAGTTGGTGTCGGTTAATTTGGTAAATTGGGCAGTATTTTGTGCAGGAGGAATTGAGGAGCTGGCCATGGATGCGAGGAAAAAGGAGAAGAAGACACAAAAGAGAAAGAAGAGAATGACAGGGAAGGATCCTAATCCTAGGTTGATACCATGTGAAGAATAAGTTTTCAATATATTGATACATGCAATATTACACTTATATATACAGCAAAGTGTTGCTGTTACAAATCAACCATTAAATTCTAATAACAGCTGTGATCTAAATTGATACAGTAGAATCAAAAACAGTCTATGTAGTTAATCAGGAAGAATCAGATGGCTGAAGTTTAGGAGGAGATGTAGTTGTTCTAACAATACTTGATGAGAGATGGAAGTTCAAGGGAATTCTGTTTTTCAGAATTCATAATTTTTGTTAATGTTTGATTTCTGGGTTAGTTTTGTTTATGGATAAGGTTGCTCAAAGAAGGGGAAAGATGATGTAGAAGAATGATAGCATCAAAAAGATCTGTTGTATTTCTGATATTTCTCTGCTGTGTACAGCAAGAAATCTGGAAAAATAATTTTGTTATTTTTCATCATAATTTTGCAACACAAAATGTTAAGCGCATCAAAATCTGCCAAATTAAGTCCAATAATTTACCAACGTTTGCATATAGAGGCAGTCCTAATCGAAACAACAGACATGTTTGGAACAATACATAGGATGGTGAAAAGATGTCATGGGTCACTCATGGCTAATTGAAGAAAATATGCAATATAGTCAAACCACTGAAAGCTACGTTAGTATGAATTGCCAAGATATTTTCCAAAGTTTTTGGTGGTGGATCATGCAAGTTACAAAGATATTTTCAAAAGTTCTTTTCTGTGGTTGATATACACATTTTACATGTCATATTAATCGTGGATGGATAGCTACTTTGTGACTATTTCTTAAAGTTTCATACATAGTTTATTAGCTTCTTTTTTCCTTTGTCGAACTGTTAGATATACAAAAAGATTATCCAAACAACATGATTCTAGGATCACAGTTGAACATGCATCGTAACAAGAACAAGAAGATAATTTATACTAACCTGCACCGATGGGAGGTATGATGGCTTGAGTTTCACAAGGCTATCTTTTATTCTCTCCAAATTGAAGTGTTCCAACAAGACATAGGGTTTGCTCAGAATGGAACGTGGTCTCTATAAGGGCGGGGACATCCTTAATATAGTGATTAGGGTTCCTCTAAAACCGTCTATTATAGTTAATAGAGAGATACACCAAATCACTATTGAACTGAATGTTGTCCCATCAAGGCATGTACAATATGTCTTACTTAATTAGGGTTCCAAGTAATTAGCTAAAGTATCTCGGTTCCATGATTCTTGTTAATCAAATATAAATCACTATGACAATCTAATAACTTGAAGATCAAGTTACTTGAGTCTCAAGTAATTCGGTTTTCGAAATAATTGACAACTCAAGATGAGTCTAACACGAACTTCATACATATTTTCTATACTTTGCTACTCACTGAATTAGTATTCAAACCTTTTGTCATAACTATGTATGAAACTCATTATTTATGTGAATTAAACAAGAAATCTTTCACTTATAAATAAAGAAAAATGTCACTAAAACTGTAGTATCAGTGATCTCAACTCAATTAATTGGCCTCTTTTCTTTTGGGTGAGTGCTCTCAAGTCTCAACTAACTTGGCCTGATTCAATATTATTGTCCCCAAACTTTAAACGAGCCTTAACTCAATTGGCCCAATTCAATATCGGCATTTATTTTGGGTCATCTTTGCGACTCTTTCCTATCCCTAAAAAAATGGTGGACAAAATCTTGAGTGTCACTAATTATAATTCTGTCATGATAGAACTTCTCCGTATGAAGAGTCCTACGTGACATTTTCGGGACTGGCTACAGTGCTCGCAAGCATTGAATGCTCACACCAATCTCACCCTCCTTTTCCCCCGCTACAGTGCTCGCAAGCATTGAATGCTCACACCTCCCTCCTCCCTCCTTTTAACGGTGAGATCGGTATGAGCATTCAATGCTTGCGAGCACCGTAGCCTACTCCGACATTTTCATGCTTGGTTCGGATCATTAAAAGTTGCTACACAAGTCCGCATTTTAGCCTCCAATTTTAGTTCCTCCCAAGTACTATTTTTGGCTTCTCTCCTAATCAATTTCTTCCTAATCTTACCTAACCTTCCAATCTCAACCCTTCACAAAAATCCAATGGTCATGACTCACAATAAATATTAATTTTTTTCATAATGCATTGACATTTTAAAATTTTCTTTTCCAATTTTGAAATTAGTTTTACGCATTTTGATATATGCATGGTTCAGGGCCATGGTACTTGCGTGAACTCTATTTCATTAATAGTACTGAATATGTTCTTCGTACGGGAGCCTTTCATCACACCTGCGGAGGAAATGAAGAAGTTTTTTTTTTTTTTATTGTTTTGTTTATAGTTGCATTTGTCCTTGTAAATAATTTTATTTGCTCAGTTGATTCACCACCAACAACATCACCGATAACGTTAGGGTCCATGTCTAATGATAAACTTTGTAGGCTCATGCATGTTCACCACCAATATCGTCGATATTGTCTCATCTTAACCACCTATTACTAGGTATTGGGATTATCACAAAAGGCATAGGTGATATTAGGGGTGGAAACTCTCATATATTAATTGTATATTATTTTGTCCTATGACCGATGTGGAATCATATTCTCCAACACGCTCCCTCACGAGTAGCCTCACACAGGGTCACAAGGGAAACTAATTCCCACATCATCAACTGGTCAAGTCATTATACTGGAGCTAACTCCAATCTTTTCAAGAGCCTCGTCGATCGGTATTCATACTCTGGAGCCAACGCCAATCTTTTCGAAGGTCCAGTCATTCATTAGCCTTAAGTTGGAGCTCGCGCATCTTTTGAAAAGCTCAACTCAAGAAACATGTTTGAGCCCAATAACTCGAGCCCATGACATATCGAGAGAATAGCATGCTCTGATACCATGATAAACTTTGTAGGTCCATGCATGTCCACCACTAACATCATCGATATTATCCCAACTTAACCACTTATTGCTAAGTGTTAGGTTTTATCACAAAAGGTCTCAGTGATATTAGAGGTAGAAACTCTCATATATTAATTGTATATTATTTTGTCATGCAACTGATGGGTGGAAACTACCAATTCATCTTGATATTATTTCTGTGAAGAACTACCAATTCATCTTGATATTTCTGTGAAGAGTTACCTAAATAAAAAATGGTGAAAACGATCAATTTTCAAATTCCAATTGCTCAAAATATTGATTTTTCAGTATGTCATTGATATTTAATCCTTATATAACTAATGTTTTTATCGCTATCGCTATCGATATTTAATTTTGATCATTCTAGCAATTGGAATTTGAGTTTTTAATTGTTTTCCAAAAAGAAAATTTCTACTTTTCCCCATAAATATGAAGATGAATTCCTTAAGGTACCTACTAATTATACTTTCATTTACTGACATATAGGCAGCTTTGGAAAGGTATAACTAAATGAAAGCCAGTGCCCCTGTTAAGATTAGTTTCTGGATCTGATGATTTTACAGTGATTCTATGGGAACCTCTTAAGAGCAAAAAGCCCATACAGAAGATGACCGGCCGGTTATCAACTGGTAGAATAATTGTTGGAAATCTTATGTTTGGTTTTGAATTGCAATCCAAGTATCATATTTATATCTTATATTAGTTGTTGTTGCAAGTTTTTTTATCGTTTAAGCTTTGTAATTTTGGAAGCTTCAAAATGCTTGTTCTTGCCAACAGCTTGTAAACCACTTCTACTTTGACGGACAATGGATAGCAAGTGCCTCATTTGATAGGTCTATCAGGTTATGGAATGGTACTAGTACTGGAGAATATGTTGAAACTTTCCGGGGCCATGTTAACTCTGTCTACCTGATCAGGTCTGAATTGATTCTATTAGTATTAACTGTTTCTGTTTTCTTGATTTCCTATGTTTGTATAGCTAATTTTTATACACTGCATATTATCTCACAGCTGGTCCGCAGACAGTAGGCTACTTTTAAGTTTAAACAAAGGGACGAAAGTTTAAACAAGACCTCAGGTCATGCAGATGAGGTCTGTTTTCTACTCAAATGCATAATTTTAGATATATTGCATGCATGATCTAAAACTGTGCCCTACGCTTACGTGACAAGCATGCATATATTATATAAACCAGTCTTTTTTTAATGTCTGAAATATTCATAAAACCAGTCCCCCAGATTTCTGTATGGTCTTTATATATTATTCATTTCATTCCACTATTTATATAAAGACATAACAGCGAATGCCACAAATGTATGTATGACACAAACGAAATAGGTATGCATAATATTATTGAATCCGTAGGCTCTTAATTACAAAATCAATAGACCTAATTCACTCTCGGCAATGGTAAAACTATTTTCAATTCTTATTTGTACTAAGTGTTTTTGGGTCCTTGCCGACCGCATGCATGCAAAGGTGACAAGCTTTACACCTTGTAGCATCCAATGGCGACCTGTTTTTGAAGCTTGAATTTATTTTTTAAAGGTTTTCTCTGTTGATTGGAGTCCAGATGGTGAGAAGGTAGCTTCCGGTGGTAAGGATAGAGTTTTGAAGTTATGGACGGGATAGACTAATCGTGGTAGGCTGGAAACTAGATAATTGAAACGTTACCCGATGGTCGTAACTTAGGCTTCTAAGAATCAGTAACAAAGAGTGGTTGAAAAGGAAATTAAGCTCATAAATCAATTGAGATGAAATAGCAATTGACACTTTTTGACAAAATAGTAGTTGAATATAATTGGTTTCCGTCTTTCTTTCATTGTTGGGTTCATTCTATACTTTGCATATTTGCTTCTGCTTCGATGCTCTCAACTCACTTGGCCCAATTCAATATAAGCATGTATTTCCCATCCTCACAAAAATAGAAGTAAAAATTTACTCTTTCGTGCTTTCCCTAGCTAAAAATTAGAAGGACACAAGCTTCGTCTAGAAAGCATAATAATCTTGTGGATCATCGGGCATATACCGTGTCTCGCATCATTATGTTTATGCCCACCAAGTTCTTTCCAATGTTAGTACGTGCAATGGGGTATAGAAGCTAGCAGTGCAGAGGGAAGCCAACAATGGCTACTTTTATAGGTTAGAATCCACTGTAGGCAATTAGACATGTTGCCATTTTCCGTTTGGGGGTGGGGGCTAACGACATTATGTTTTATTGATTAAGCAAGATTAAAGATTATCTTATTAGTGGTGTGGAATAGATCTAACGTGACAGAATCTCAAGAATATTGCCAGGATCTTCTTCTTTTTTGTCCTTTTGTTGGTCATGTTTAATCAACATTTTCTTTAATTACATATTGGGCCAGCATAAACTGTATAAAAGATTGCGCAATCTAATTAAAATTCAGTTATCATCGACCACACCCACCTCCATGCATGTCCACCACTAACATCATCGATATTATCCCAACTTAACCACCTATTGCTAGGAGTGTTGGGTTTTATCACAAAGATGCAAATTGATATTAGAGGTAGGCTATAATATATTAATTGTATATTATTTTTATTAAATGCAGTGATGGGTGGAAACTACCAATTCATCTTGATATTATTTACGTGAAGAACTACCAATTCATCTTGATATTTACGAAGAGTACCTAAATAAAAATGGGTAAAGCGATCAATTTTCAAATTCCAATTGCTCAAAATATTGATTTTTAATTATGTCATTGATATTTAATCCTTATATAACTAATGTTTTTATCACTATCGCTATCGATATTTAATTTTGATCATTCTAGCAATTGGAATTTGAGTTTTTAATTGTTTCCAAAAGAAAATTTCTACTTTTTCCCATAAATATGAAGATGAATTCAGCAAGGTACCTACTAATTATACTTTCATTCTTGACATATAGGCAGCTTTGGAAGGTATAACTAAGAAAGCCAGTGCCCCTGTTAAGATTAGTTTCTGGATCTGATGATTTTACGGTGATTCTATGGGAACCTCTTAAGAGCAAAAGCCCATACAGAAGATGACCGGCCGGTTATCAACTGGTAGAATAATTGTTGGAAATCTTATGTTTGGTTTGAATTGCAATCAAGTATCATATTTATATCTTATATTAGTTGTTGTTGCAAGTTTTTATCGTTTAAGCTTTGTAATTTTGGAAACTTCAAAATGCTTATTCTTTTCCAAACTTGTAAACCCTTCTACTTTGACGGACAATGGATAGCAAGTGCCTCATTTGATAGGTCTATCAGGTTATGGAATGGTACTAGTACTGGAGAATATGTTGGAAACTTTCTAGGGGCCATGTTAACTTTCTTGTCTACGATCAGGTCTAGAATTAGATTCTATTAGTATTAACTGTTTCTGTTTTCTTGATTTCCTATGTTTGTATAGCTAATTTTTATACACTTATATTATCTCACAGCTGGTCCACCAGACAGTAGGCTACTTTTAAGTTTAAACAAAGGGACGAAAGTTTAAGCAAGACCTCAGGTCATGCAGATGAGGTCTGTTTTCTATAGATGCACTTAATTTTAGATATATTGCATGCATGATCTAAAACTGTGCCCTACCTTTTTAATAAGCATGCATATATTATATAAACCAGTCTTTTTTTAATGTCTAAAATATTCATAAAACCAAGTCCCCAGATTTCTGTATGGTCTTTATATATTATTCATTTTCATTCCACTATTTATATAAAGACATAACAGCAGATACCACAAATGTATGTATGACACAAACGAAATAGGTATGCATAATATATTATTGAATCCGTAGGCTCACCAATTACAAAATCAATAGACCTAATTCCTCTCAGCTTGTGGTAAAACTATTTTCAATTCTTATTTGTACTAAGTGTTTTGGGTCCTTGCCGACCGCATGCATGCAAGGTGACAAGCTTTACCTTGTAGCATCCAATGGCGACCTGTTTTGAAGCTTGAATTTATTTTTTAAAGGTTTTCTCTGTTGATTGAGTCCAGATGGTGAGAAGGTAACTTCCGGTGGTAAGGATAGAGTTTTGAAGTTATGGACGGGATAGACTAATCGTGGTAGGCTGGAAACTAGATAATTGAAACGTTACCGGATGGTCGTAACGAAACTTCTAAGAATCAGTAACAAAAGTGGTTGAAAAGGAAATTAAGCTCATAAATCAATTGAGATGAAATAGCAATTGTACTTTTTGACAAAATAGTAGTTGAATATATTGGTTCCGTCTTTCTTTCATTGTTGGGTTCATTCTATACTTTGCATGTTGCTTCTGCTTCGATGCTCTCAACTCACTTGGCCCAATTCAATATAAGCATGTATTTCCCCCATCCTCACAAAAATAGAAGTAAAAATTTACTCTTTCATTGCTTTCCCTAGCTAAAAATTAGAAGGACACAAGCTTCGTCTAGAAAGCATAATAATCTTGTGGATCATCGGGCATATACCGTGTCTCGCATCATTATGTTTATGCCCACCAAGTTCTTTCCAATGTTAGTACGTGCAATGGGGTAGAAGCTAGCAGTGCAGAGGGAAGCCAACAATGGCCCACTTTTAGAGCAAGTCAGTGTTGCCCACCTCCACCCCGAGGCAATCACTATTGATACCCGATGAACGGTAATTCTTGCAATGAACGGTGTATTCTGTCGATTGCTTTTTCATCTCCAACCCTACAATTAAATTGCCACAGCGATTGGCAATAAAATATTAGTATTTTTTATATTTATAAAATAATACATAATAATTTTATTTGTAATTTGGATAAGATTTTTAATCGTTCTCGTTGCACCACGTGTCATTATCCGAAAAACCAATAACAATAAAATATTTGTATTTATTTATTTATTTGTAAAATAATTCAAAATAATTTTATTTATTTATGTGGATAAAATTTTTAATCGACACATCTACACCATACATCCACACCAACAACACTCTCGAAACACATCTACACCACACATCAACACTTTGCACAATGCCCGCCAACTTGACTTGATAGAGCACCGAGTGGGCGCACATGGAGTGTTGAAGATGCTTAAAGTTCATTTTGGTGTGTTGATGTCATTTATTTGGTGTGTTTAAGTATTTTTGTTTAGTGTTGATGTAATTTTATTTGGTGTTTTGAATAAAAATGTGTTGTCAATTATGGAATTGTGGTGTAAGGTAGATGATATTGCCAAGGTTTTATACAAAAGTTTAAAAAAATGTACAAATTTTTTAAAAGAAGTACCCATTTTTACGATTTTTACAATTTTTTAAATTTTATTCACCTAATTAATCTCTGCTTGATTGGATTTAAAAAATTTGAATTTAAACGCTCAGTTGTACCCACGTGTCTAGCGTGGACTTTTAATTTAAAACAAATTTTTTTATTTTTAAAGGAATTAATCTCAGTTGATCGAGATCCAACGGTTGGTCATCCTTTTTTATTTTATTACCATTGGAGATCCAACGAGTACAGAATTAAATAGCCGTTGAGATCGCACGGTCTGAGGAAGCCACGTAGCTTCCCAAGCCCGACTCCCGGAATCGAAGTGGCCGACGGCGGGCCTTGAGTGCGCCGCGGCGCCCGGAACGCGCCTCCGGCGACGTGCATTGCACGCGCCACGCGCAAAAAAGGAAAAACGAGCGTGGGCGACGTGCGAGCGCGTCGGCTCCACCTCGGTGGCTTGAGAGGCATCCCCTTTCCACGGGCACGTGCCCAGGTGCCCACCTTCCCCCGGCCAATTTCCATCTCCGAGCCCATGCAATCCAATCCCCATCAATTAGTCCCACATTGCCCCAAGCAATCCACCCCATTGGACTTGCTCTTATAGGTTAGAATCCACTGTAGGCAATTAGACATGTTGCCATTTTCCGTTTGGGGGTGGGGCTAACGACATTATGTTTTATTGATTAAGCAAGATTAAAGATTATCTTATTAGTGGTGTGGAATAGATCTAACGTGACAGAATCTCAAGAATATTGCCGGGATCTTCTTCTTTTTGTCCTTTTGTTGATCATGTTTTTATCCAACATTTTCTTTAGTACATATTGGGCCATATTGCTAAATAAAATTAACATACAGTTAACCCCCCCCCCCCCCCCCCCCCCCCCCCCGCCCCTCAAAAAAAAAGTATTAGGGTTTAGTTTCCAAGCATATGATTTTGCACCTTTGTTCTTGAGAATAAAACCCTAACTAAGATTCTTTATTTCACAACTATTTTATGAACAATCAAATGGTTTAATTTGGCCCTACTTTTTTGGAAGCAAGGCTTCGTGGATATTTGTTAAGCTACTGGAATCTGAGGCACAAGAGTGATCTTTTATTTTATGGGACTAGTACTGGACTGCTGCACTTGGCATAAGTTTAGTGGTCAAATTGCAGCTTTATATTTCTTTTCCTGAAACAAATGATTTCTTCCCCACCAAGCACTAGCTAGTTAGCACTATAAGAAGCCAATGAAACATATTATACGACGCAATTTCTCAGTTATATATACCATGCCCAATTTAAACCACTAAGCCCTACATGTATAAAGTATATATCATCACCTGCGTCCAACCAAAATGTTGTCACATCAATCTTTGTTACCACTAATTCATTAATGCATTACCATGACCTAATTAAAAACGGGGATTTAGAGTCGATTATGCAAGACACAATTGAGAATGTGACACGATTTTCAGTGATTTTGCATCCAACAGGTACCTAGCTACGATCAAGGAAGTGGTAGACACAGTCCCAAACAAATGATCTAATGAATCAAAAATTAGTTATCGATTGAGAATGTGAAGATATGTCTCATATCGATAATTTGTCAAACTGCGTTTATAAAGAGTGCGAAAATTTGTCAATCTGCTCTAGCACCATGAAAAAAGTTAATGTTCTACTATAAAACATATTAGCAATATAAGAGTAATGTAACTCTAGAAGTCCGTATAAAGTTTAATCCTTCTCTCATTTTGGACTTTTTGCCTTTTATATCCTCACATATAAAGTGTGGATCCTCAATTATTTGTTAATCGCCCTTTTTAACGTGAGAGCCGATACTGTTTGATGGTCGTTTTCTGCTCCTCTATCAAAGAAAAAGACCATCAAACTTCATAAAAGGAAAATGATAGATCGAAGTAGTGTGAAAGAGTTGAAATAAAATTCACGAAAGTTGTTTCACCTGACCTAATTGAAAGCTACAGCTGCAACTTGGCAAGGAAACAGGAACACATATTGTCCTAACATAACTTGATAAAGACGGCACTATTGCATGGGTTTTCTTCTCATCTTTGCTTTTAGGTGCGGCCCTGAAAATGGCGGGGTCTACATTTCGAGCACATAAACATGCACAGACGCACGCGAGCACAAAGGCAGATGGCTAAAAGAATAGAATTTTATATTTAAAAGAAGAAATAAAAATTGATAGTTAAGCTTGATGAAATATATATGGCTTTGAGTTTTTAGGGCTTTGCATGCACCTTTTAGGGTTTTTCTTCAAAAGTGAGTTAGTTGTCATATTGTTGTTTGCCGCCCTTTTAGACCTACTTTAGGTCTTAAGTTCCAGCTTTCTGTGTGGATGTGTCACTTGGCACCAGAAACAACAAAAAAAACCAGTCGGCATTTCCTGGCTGGGCCAACCTGGCCAAACTATTGGTCTCCAATTTTTTTGTTAATTGTTTGATTAAGATTTATTAGGTCTTACAGCCTGTGGGTCGGTTTAATTTGTGCCTTCTCCACCCACATGCATAACACCCACCTTACTAATACATGTTTAATTAGGTCGAATTATGTGTAGTGCTTTCTCTAGTATGAGCTTCTTTCCTGTGGAGGTTATAATACATTCTTTTGATTAATCATGTTTTATATCATGAGCTTGAGAACGTGTCAAATCTCCACAATTCTCTCTCTCTCTCTAAAAGTCATTGTCTTGTACACTAAACCAACCATGTGCTGGAGCTCAAGTCCTACGTCAACATCATTGTATATTGCTTTAGCTTTACCAACCCAAAGGCAAACTTGGGCCTCAAGAAAAGAAGGCGCCCTATCATCTGTAATTAATCACTATTAATTCTTATGGTAACACAGTATTTGTTTAACTAGAATGGTAGTAAAAGAAGTTGAGGTTCTTCTCTAAAATTAATTAGCAATATATATAGGAGTGGTACAACTTTTTATAAGGACATGCAAAGGTTCCCTAATTCCCGATTTGGGATTTGCTCTCTCAACTCGCTCCCTCACTGTGTGTAGCCATTTAACGACTCAACGCATGGATTAATTTGTTCTAATATTATGTAAGAAGTTAAGATTTCATTATAAAACAAATTAATAATTAGTAATATCAAAATAGCCCAACTCTTTATAGTTATAAGAACATATAAGATCGATAAATTTTACGAGTCATTCCTTCACATCCTCCCGCGGGTACAACCAATATCAAGGGAAGGGCAGAGGTAAGGGATTCATTATTGGCACACAGCTGACAGATCTGCAATTTCTTTGGCTAATGTTGGTGGAAGATCCAATTCACGTCCACATGTATAAAGATCCAAAACTTCTCTAAATCGAAAGAATATATATTTATTATTGAGTCAAAAAGGCCTTTTAACTAGAGTGAAGCTTTAATTTAGTATTATAAGTTTTTTATTTGATTTTTGGTTGGGTATAGCAGAATAGTTACTTAGCTAATTGGAAAGGTGACATGCGACAAAACATCAACAAGGAAAAGAAAGGAGTATACTTTGTTTGAATGCTTTTTTCTAAAGTGAAAATTGTGGATGCATAATTTTTATATTTTTTATTTTTTACGCTTCTGAAAATCATGATCGAGATCTCCACAAATGAACTTATTAGAAAGGTATAAAGACTCAATTATGCACAGCCAACATGCATGGAACAGAAAAACAAAAGAGTTTAGTGAATCATAACATCTTCTCACAAAAGGGTATTAATTTCAGAATGATTTGTACAACAAAACTGAGAAGACATATATCTATACCACTGCTAACAGACTTAGTCTCTGATTAATTAGACAAACTAATTAACTTCTTACTTAACAAACTTTAACAAACTATGTTGATGTAGCAGATTTATCATTTCTAACAGTCAATAGCAATATTAGAATTGAACCTTTAATTACCATAGCTCGTTTTAGTTTTGAGTCAAATTGTAGATAAAATCAGTTGGATAATTTCCGTTTGGGGCCAAACACTTAAGTACGCAAGTCTTTAATAATGTTGTATGGCCAGCAAATATTTTGGAATACTCTATGCTGTCTCAATGAGGACAGCAATCATATCCGTTAGTAGGATATAGGAGAAAATTGAATAATTATATGCATGGTTGAAAATTATCCACACACAATCATGACTAGTTGAACTTCTGTATGCAAATTGCAAAATCATGAGAGAGAGAGCTGGTAATTAAAAAAAAATGGAGAAAAAGCCAATTAACCTAGCTATTGAATTAGATTCACGAACAAAAGAAAGTGTGTTGACCCGACCAGGACTCCAGGACCACCATAACTGCTAATTGTATATATATTTTTTGATCTGTGCTAATTGTATATATATTTTTTGATCTGTGCTAATTGTATATGTGCTAATTGTATATTTCTCTTTTTCCCTTAATTTTTAGCCAAAACCCTAATTTTTAATGAAAGCAGCTTTTTGGGGCGTGGACTGTGGTGTGTGACTAAGTGAGTACTTGAGCAAAAAGCAGTGAAAAGCTAAAGTGGCATTGCGTGTAACCCACCAATGGAAATGTTGACAAAAGATTTGTAAACCAAAGCATGTGCTATTGAGGTGTAAAAGCCCTCAACCAAGGAAGATACGTTAGATGCTCAAAGGAATCTCTGTGACTAGTCTCGTAATTTCACATCATCCAACTCAAATATACATACAGTATATATATTTTGCCCTAAAACCATGGAGGGAAGATTCTCTTATATAATATGCCACAATTGATAAGTTGATGATAAGAGCTCTAACTGCTCACTTGTTCTTCCACGAAGCTTCTTTTTGGTGATTGTATGTGCAAGCAAAGTAAACCCTAAAAGCCATCATTTTCTTTAGTTTTTAGTTAACACGATCACTAGTCACTGCCTTTGTCTGCATGCTTTTACATGGGAGAATTTGATTGACGCCACAAAATAATCCTTTATATTTTTAACAAGCTAGTTACAATACACTACATGGATCCCCACTCACCCATCACACAAAAAACAAGAAAATAAAGTAGTGAAGTATACAACAAGAAAAGTAGGATGGGGAGAATTTTATTTTGTATCGAGGATTCAAGATTGACTGTTTTCTCTTCAAATATTAATGTTAATAATAAACAAAACTAAACCAATCGATTTTAGTTTTCTTGAACGTACGTATGCAAGCTTATATGTATATGTACTTGAACATTGTCAATTGTCGTTTTGACAGACTTGAACTTAGCCAAACTTATTGAGCAGTGTGATTTATCCTCTACAATCAAATTCTTTCACTTTAAAGAAATTTAGTATAGGATATCTATTGTTTGTCAAAAAAAGAAAAAGCATCCTTTTTGAGTTTGTAGGCAAAAGTTTTGTCAATTATATGGTTTGCGTGGAAGATATTGTACAAATTATTGAACCTAATACTTTTATTTTTGCCATCAAGCTTTTCGTCCTCTTTTTTCTGTTTTTTGTCATCAGGAATAAATTGAGACTTTACTAAATTAAGAAACTGTCAATGGATCCCTTAATTGTTTATGAGGTGTATGAAAATTGATGATTAAGCAACCATAATATCTCCAAATACTTCAATTTAATATATAAACTCATAAAGGATATCTATCAAAATCATTTTAGGATTGAATTAGACTTGCATTAGACCATCTCCAATAGCTAAGTTAAAGTCCAAAATTTAGAACTTAAACCCCCACCCCCCAAACCTCTCCCAACAGCTGGGCTAAAATTTGGGTTTGGGATAAATTCTAAAATTGGGTCAAGTTTAGACCAGAATTCCCATCTGGGTTAGTGAACCTGGCCCACCATGCGCGTACACGTGCTCAAAATTCCCCAACAAAGCAGGCGTTGACGCGCCCACTTGCTTCAGATGTTAATTGCACGCAAGGTCTGTCAGCGTGAGTCCCCCACGTCTGCAGCCTTGTCGGCCACCAAGCCAGCCCAATTCCAACGGCTCTTTGTGATGAACGGCCAGGATCTCTGGGTTGTTGGTTGATCCAACGGTCCAGATGCAATTTTTTTTTTAAATAAAATATATTTTATAAATTCATTAAATCCAACGGCTGAGATCGAATGTAATCAAATCTAACGGTAAAAAAAATAACGGCCCAATATTAAATCTAACGGCTAAAACAATTTAAATCAAAATTCACCAAAAAAGTGTATAAAATACCTATGTATTTGTTCAATCATCCACACAAAGTTCACTTTCCTCATACAATTCTTCAAATTTTTCTTTCTACCCACTTCCAAAATAATTTCTTCTCATTTCCAACTTGTTCAAGATGGCAACTCCTCATGTTAGAGGAAGATGATGGTGGTAGTTGCACCTAATTTAGTGATTTTCATTATTTATCAGAATTAAATTTTTTTTAAGTTAAAATGTTCACAAAAATAAATTAAGATAATCTACATAAATTTATTTTAAAACAATTACCGGAAAAAATATTAGGCTAAAATCATTCTTTATTAATCTCGAGTTAAAATTTTAACTCAAAATCATTGGAGAAGAAAAACTATTTTTGGGTTAAGTTCTAAATTTTTTTGGCTAAAAATTTAAATTTTAACCCTCACTGTTGGAGATAGTCTTAGGGTTGTAACTTTTTTTTTTCATTTGAAACAATGTGTGGATACGAAGTTAATAAAACGCAAAACTTTTTTATAGCGGCAGCCGCCTCTTTTTAGTCTTTTAGCACTTTCTGTAGTGGCAGCTTAAATACTATTGAAAGCAAAATATTTCTTCAAAAGAAAGAAGAAACGTGCAAAATACCTTTTTGAGTCATGTGCTTTCTAAAGTAGTGACCGAAAGTAAAAAAATATAAATATGAAAACCCGTACAAAAAGTAATTGAATAAAAAACTAAAATATTCAGAGTCCAAGATAATTAATAATTTGATTCTTGTGGATTATAATTAATTATATACTTCTTATTCACATTTTGGGAGTACGCTACAGTGCTCGCAAGCATTGAATGCTCACACCGATCTCACCATTAAAAGGAAGTAGGAGGGAGGAGAGAGGGGGAAAGAAGGGTGAGATCGGTGTGAGCATTCAATGCTTGCGAGTACTGTAGCCAGTCCCCACATTTTATTGTTAGGTAATCCTTATAACTTTTTGGGTCTTTCGTTGTATAGGTATACCTATTATTTGTTAATTTTATTTACACAACTTCTGTTACTTTTAGCTCAAATGTTAAAGTACTTAATCCCCCATACATAACAAATAAGAATTCATCGTTAATTTCTTACCATGTATCCTTCTTGAATAAATAAATTTCCTCAATCAAGAGTTTATAAGTAAATATCATTAAAAAAGAAAGAAAGTAAATATCATTTTAATCCACAAATAAATAAATTTGTCATTACAAACACTACCGTTTCGCCTAAAAAAAATCTGTCGTTACTTACTATCATATACCAAATTTCCCCACATTTATCATGAAAAAATTGTAAGCACAAATGGAGATTTACTAAACTGGATACTATATACAAATAATATAGATAATGTATATTGTTGTATTCGATCAAACACATTAATATGGTAGAAAGTCAATGATTTATGAACTGGATATGCTAATTAACCACCCAAAATTGAAAAAAAAAAACACACCATAAATTACAGGGTGTTATATATAAAACAATACATTTACTATAAGATCTCATCTCGACAAATATTTCCAAAAAATATTTGGCAGTTGAACTAGAGTCCATCAAATTACTAGATTTGATTGAAACATGTATTAATAAAGGACATTAATGTACAACCAAACGTGTAGATTAACAACTAAAACATTGACCCGTTTGGTACGTCGGACTGTACTAACTATTTCAGTCGAACTGACAGTATTATACTAAAAAAATATTATGTTCAGTACTGTACTGAATAAGAGGACTTCGTATTGTTTTTACTTTTAAGAAAAAAAAATGATGATAAAATGAAAAAAAAAAATTTCTTCAGGTCTCATAATCTCTCATCCAACCACCCTCTGCAACAGCCACTGCACCACCTCCACCTCCAATGAAGGCACCGCCACCACCAATGATCACCTGAACATTCAGCATCACAACACAATAACTTAAAACGAGACTAACATTCTTGTAACACCCGCAATTGGTTTTCAATGTTTGCAACAATCAATTCTAGGAAAGCATATACCAAATTAAAAGATAAAAAAATAATCAGGGAGATCAAGAAACAATAAACAACAAATCAAATCAAATCTCATATATGAGAAAAATGATAAACATTTTCAATACACAAATCAAGCAAGAAAAAAATAAATTTGCAAGAAAATTTGAGAGAGGGAAAGAACGATAGAGAGGGAGGGAGGAAGAGAGAGAGAGCGACTGTGAGAGAGACAAACAGATAGAGAGAGAAGAAGAGTGATCAATACCTAGATTTCAGATGATGGATGAGACGATAACCAGACGATGGATGAGACAATGGCTGAGAGAGGGATTCGCGAGCGTGTTTAGCATTGTTTCTCCCCGACTAAAATTATACATAGGTTTTGGGTCGGATTAATAAGCGGAAGTCAAGCGTACTAAAGTGGTGGATTTGGATAAAATAATACTTGTACTAAAATTATATATAGAGCACCAAATATCGGATTTGTATTAAATTTAATACTATCCGATGTGTATATGGGATGCCAAACGTGGCTTGAGAAACCTGAGCCCACACCAAGGTAGGTACAGTTGTATATGCCCAAGAAAATAATTGAGCATGTATCAAAAATAAGAAAATAGTAGAACATGGTTCTGTATGTTTTTTAAGCCAGAAAAAGAAAATAAAAATGTAAAGGTTGTTAAACCCAACCAAATTACAACTCAGCTACACAGTTGCAATCTGCAAATTGCAAGTCCCATGCTAGCCGACACAACTTAAAATATCCTCTTAAAATATCTTTTTTGTGTGTGTAAATAACTAAATATAATGAGTAAAAATATGGATGCATTTGAAAGTTTTGAGATGACTTGTGCCATCCGACCACAGTTAGGAGCGTGTTGAAATATTTTTAGCCTTTTTGGAGTTATACCTTTCTGGGTGTGGGATACATTAGGCTTTAACAAAAAAAAAATAGATGCATTATTATTAGAGAAATAATCTCACTCAACCATGAGAGATTTTTAGGTGTACTCAAAACACCATTATGTGATGCTATTATTCTACTCAAATTATAAAACATGGATATGTTTTTATTAATATGTCCTAGTATTAGAACATATCTACCATGTCTCTCACTCATAACATAACACATAAAATAGCATACCACTTGGTAAGTGTTTCTAGTACATATAAAAATTTCACCGCAACCACAAAACAGGGAATTAAATTGATTCTAAACAAGGTCTTATTTTTGATAAATAATAAGTTTTGTATATTAAATTAGAAAGAAATAAATCTCCCATAACTATAAATTTTGTATAAAAACACTCCATCGGAAGAAAAACTTTTATTTGTCATTCTCTAATTGATTCTTAGATTGTGAAATTTCTTTAATGTCCAAAATGTTTTTCTCCAGTATAATGTTATCAAAGGCTCGTACATGAAAATCAGAATAACTATTAGTATAAAATTGAGCCAAAAAAAAAAAGAACAATTCTTATAAAAGGAGAGGGAAAAAAAAGCAAAATTGAAAAGTAAAAGAAAAGAAAAGAGGGAAAGCCACCAGAATTGGAGGTGACGGGTTAGTCAAAAAAACAGCTAGTAGTACCAGAGGTGAAAAAAGAATCAAACTATAATTCCATCGTTTTCATGTGGTTTTTCTTTTCTTGGAGGAGCATTTAACGTCCATTTGTAATAGGCATGCTATAAATAGCTGCAGAGCCCCAAGAACATAAGCAATTCACAGCACAAACGTTGTATTCGGACGTGTGTTGTGTAACACATACATACGCACCCAAAAAAACACACAACAAATCTCTCTCTCATAATCTCTCTCTCTCTCTCTCCAAGTTTCCTTGATTGTCCAAGAAGAAATCCCACCAACCCATCTTCTTGGTTTTTCCCGAAGTTCATGAATCTCTGCCCCATTCGTTGAATCTCAATTTCGTTTGCTCTGTATCTCGCCGGAAAGTCTGGTGGAAAGGCGCCGCCCTCGATTTCCGCCGTGAAGGAGGAGGCTTTTGTTCAAAAGGGTTGGTGGAAGGGATGGAACAGAAGCACATTCTGCTGTCTGCTCTGAGTGTTGGGGTAGGGGTTGGGGTGGGGCTGGGATTGAGTTCCGGGCAGGCTGTGAGCAAATGGGTAAACAGTAATTCATCGGCGGATGAGGTGACGGCGGAGCAGGTTGAGCAGGAGTTGATGAGGCAGGTGGTTGATGGCAGAGACAGCAAAGTTACATTTGAGGAGTTTCCTTATTACCTAAGGTAAATTTGGAGATTTTATAACTCAATTACCACAATAAATACATCAATCTTTTGGGCAGGCTCACATGGAAGATGGGTGTGTTTCATGTCTAATTTTCCAGGTTGTGTGTAATTGAAGTTCAGTATTTTGACTATTTTGTAATAATACAATCCATGAATGCTAAGATTTTCTTCAAAAGTTTTCATTTTTTTTTTTATTTCTATAATTTTGCTCACACAAATCTGTTTCCAGTTGACTATTTAGTTTGAATATATCTGCTTTTAATATATAATGGTTATGCTAATTTTTCTGGGTTTTTTATTTTATATTTTACATTTTATGATGAGTTTTCTCGGCTATGGATATTGTACTTCTGCAAAATTGCTATTGAATCCAATCTTTGCTTGTGTGGACGATGAGCCTTCTCGATTCGATATTTTATTTGTTTTAAACTGTTTTTTTGGATCAACCCATAAAGTTGTGCCTTTTAAGTTATCAGAAACATAATTCGAAGTAGAATCATGATGTGGATTTGCCTTTAAACTAAAGTGATGTAATTCTGATTTCTAATACTTGAACTTGTTCCTTCCTTGCATCGTATCTAACAATTTTTGTTTCAACGACCGCGATAACAGAGAGAGAACTCGGATGTTGTTAACAAGTGCTGCATATGTTCATCTAAAACACTCCGACTTATCCAAGCACACCCGGAACCTTTCACCTGCAAGCAGAGCTATTTTGCTGTCAGGACCTGCAGGTATGCTACTAAGACATGCTATCCGATTTTGGCATTTTCCACTGAAATACTAATATCCTAACTTTTTCCTTGAGCTAGCTAATCTAATTGCATCTTTTCTTTCCCAAAGAACTTTATCATCAAATGCTCGCCAAGGCTTTAGCGCATTGCTTTGGGTCGAAGTTGCTGTTGTTGGATATAACTGACTTTTCGATCAAGGTAAATATTTGTAATACAGCAGTACTACATGTTTACATTAGTTAGATTTGGCTCGTAATACAGTAGTACTCATAGCTGTCAATTTTACATGTTTGCAGATACAGAGTAAATACGGCTGTGCCAAAAGAGAATCAGTAAGCGTTCTCTGCTTCTTACTGAGGAACTAATCATGTTTTTAATCTTTTCCGGAGTCTTGGCGTACATCTTAAGTTTAGCAAGTGATGAAACCTGAATCAAAATGTAGTGAGATGCTTTTTTGTTTAAACTCAATGTTATGCATTTCTGCACTTCATGTATCTTTGTCAATGTATTGAAATTCTATTGAAAGAAAGTTCGAATTTTCTTGAGTGGATATTTTGTTTTTTGTCCTGATTCATTGCATTCCTTTTGTAGCATCTTAAGAGGTCCATCTCAGAGGTGACATTGGAGCGAATGTCCAATTTGTTCAGTTCCTTCTCAATGCTCCCTTCAAGCGGGGACACTAAAGGTACGAAAGGAAGTATAGCTATATCTTTTCGTAAAAGCTCCTCTGATCAAATCCTATCTCTTGTTCATGTCCTCAGTTCAGTGACTATTGGTAATGTCCACCCTTCACCGTTGTTATAACTAATCGTGTTCTTACAGGTGCATTATGTCGGCAAAGCAGTTCTTCTGATCTCAAATCGAGGTATTGTATTGGGTGATTGATTCTTGAATCAAATGTGCTGGTGTTTATGAAATGTGTCGTTTCTAAAACACCACTATCTTATACCCGCAGGGGCACAGAAGGGCCAACTCGAACACTTCAAAGAAATGCCTCTTCTGCATCTGATATGAGTAGCATCAGTTCCAAATCTGCCCCGCCAAGTTCAGGTTTGTTCATACAGAAAAATACCTGCTGTTTAAGAACCTAACTTTATGCATTAGCTATGCTGGGAACCGCTTTAAATTTATACCTAATCATTCTGTGATTCTTTCATTATTTTCAGCTCCTCTCAAGCGCGCGAGCAACTGGTGTTTCGATGAGAAACTTTTTCTGCAGTCACTTTACAAGGTAATGTCTTTTCTTTTGGTTAGATACAAGGTAAGATTGCTTGAAAATGTTAGTATAGTACTAATAGGCATGAATATTATTTCTCGTACAGGTCTTGTCTTCGATATCAGAAACTGGTTCCATCATTTTATACCTCAGGGACGTCGAGAAGCTTTTTCTCCAATCACGGCGGTTATACAATTTGTTCAACAAAATGTTGAAGAGACTTTCAGGGTCAGTGTTGATACTTGGTTCCCGGATGGTGGACGCTGAAGATGATTGCAAAGAAGTCGACGAGAAGCTTGCTGTTTTGTTCCCCTACAATATTGAGATCAGACCCCCGGAAGACGAGACTCATCTTGTTAGTTGGAAAGCTCAACTGGAAGAAGACATGAAGATGATCCAATTTCAAGACAACAAATACCACATAGCCGAGGTACTTGCGGCGAATGATCTTGAATGTGATGATCTTGGTTCAATCTGCCATGCAGACACAATGGTACTCAGCAACTACATAGAAGAGATTGTGATTTCGGCCATATCTTATCATTTGATGCAAAACAAGGATCCAGAATATCGAAATGGGAAGCTTGTTATATCATCGACGAGGTAGATACCAAATTTTCTGTATGCTTGATTTCTCAGTTTCATAAATTTTTTTGGTTATATTTCACTGCAAAACAGACTGTTTTATGATTTTGTCTATCTAATTCCGATTCTCAATCTGGAACAGTTTGTCCCATGGATTGAGTATATTCCAGGAGGGAAAATCTGGCGGGAAAGATTCTCTGAAACTGGAGACCAATGCCGATTCTAATAAGGTTTTTTCTTGTATTTTCATTTTCACCTCTTGATGTTTTACATTTCGAGTAGCGGATGGATTAAATGGACCTGCTATAAATCCTGATGTCTTAATGGTTTATCATTCTCTTAAATTTTAGGAAACCGAAGGGGAAGAGGCTGTTGGTGCAAAGACTGAATCGAAGTCTGAAACTGCAGCACCGGAAAACAAAGGTGAAGCAGAGAAATCTGGTACTGCGGTGAAGAAGGACAGCGAGAATCCACCCCCGCCAAAAGTAGTAAGTTCAAGTCCTTCAATACTACACACAAAATCCACCTGGCTGACAGTGCCTATTTTCTTCAGATGTTCGTTGTCTTATTGAATATTCATGGTGATTTTGCAGGAAGTACCGCCAGACAATGAATTTGAGAAGCGCATACGGCCAGAGGTTATCCCTGCGAACGAGATTGGAGTCACGTTTGCAGATATTGGTGCATTGGATGATATCAAAGAATCACTTCAGGAGTTGGTCATGCTCCCGCTTCGAAGACCAGACCTTTTCAAAGGTGGGCTTCTGAAGCCTTGCAGAGGCATATTGCTTTTCGGTCCTCCTGGCACTGGAAAAACAATGCTGGCAAAGGCCATAGCAAGTGAAGCAGGTGCAAGTTTCATCAACGTCTCGATGTCCACGATCACCTCAAAATGGTTTGGAGAAGATGAGAAGAACGTTCGAGCTCTGTTCACACTTGCAGCAAAGGTCTCCCCGACTATCATCTTCGTGGATGAGGTTGACAGCATGCTCGGGCAGCGAACCAGAGTTGGGGAGCATGAGGCCATGAGGAAGATTAAGAACGAGTTCATGACACACTGGGATGGACTTTTGACAAAGCCCGGGGAGAGAATTCTTGTTCTCGCCGCAACCAACAGGCCATTTGACCTTGATGAAGCAATCATCAGGCGATTTGAGCGGAGGTATAGATCCACATTGTGTTACATTCAGATTTTTCTTCATTCTTTTTCACTGTCTGCTAACTCGAAATCTTTTTCTGTGTTGAACAGAGTCATGGTTGGCCTTCCCTCAGTCGAGAACAGGGAAATGATCTTGAGAACTCTTCTTTCGAAAGAAAAGGTCGAAAATCTAGACTTTAAGGAGCTTGCAACCATGACAGAAGGATACAGTGGAAGTGATCTTAAGGTTAGTTTTCGAGT
This sequence comes from Gillenia trifoliata, assembly GCA_018257905.1. Lineage (NCBI taxonomy): Eukaryota > Viridiplantae > Streptophyta > Magnoliopsida > Rosales > Rosaceae > Gillenia > Gillenia trifoliata. The sequence continues at coordinate 28,287,316 of CM031086.1, read as the reverse complement.
TGACAATATTAGTAACCAACCTTAAATTATGATTAGTATAACGAACTTACGAAACTAAATCCTGGAAAAACAGAACTTGTGCGTGACAGCAGCTTATCGACCGGTTAGGGAGCTTATACAACAGGAGAGACAAAAGGATATGGTAATTCACTACCTTTACGCTCTTCCTCTGCATCGGCATATATATATTTTTTTTTCCTTCCCAATTCTGGTTTAAGTAATGCTTAACGATTTCGAAAAACTTGGAACTAAAGGAAAAGAAGAAGAAAGATGCAGAAGAAAAGAGCACAGAAGGACCTTCAGAACCGAAAGAAGAAGAGAAAGAGGAGCGCGTAATTACCCTGAGGGCTTTAAACATGGAAGATATGAGGCAGGCAAAGAATCAGGTAAACAAATTTCACCTTTTTTTCGTACATTATCCACAAAAAACTATGATTTTTTGTTTGTTTTGCATGTATGTTTATGCATGTCTATGGTGCGATGCAGGTTGCTGCGAGTTTCGCTTCAGAGGGATCGGTAATGAGCGAGTTGAAACAGTGGAACGAACTGTATGGAGAGGGTGGCTCGAGGAAGAAGCAACAACTGACTTATTTCCTGTAAACTATTAATATATACGGGGAAGCCGGGCATCTTAGGCACTAGTCATCAGCTTCATTCTTTGAGGAAGAATGTGAAGGTTTCGAGGAAGATGGAAACTCCACCTGAAAAGGGAACAACGTTTGACGGCTCGCGACAACTTGACGATCAATTAGAAGCAGCAGCTCTAGCTCCGACACTCAGGCGAGGGAAAAACCTTACAACGCATGGAACGTATATATCGGTGTACAAAATGTAAGAGAGGGTGGGTTCTCGGTATTTTATTGCAATCCAATAGCCACAGTTATTTGGGATTTCTGAGTGAATGTTATGTGAAAAATGTGTGGTGTTTGGAGATGCTTGTGGGATTTCAGATTGGTGAGAGGAAACTTGGACTGAATTTAAGGAGCATTTGTGCACGTTGTTCTTAAGTTGTGTAATTATTTCATAGTGCAATGCTCTTTATACATGTAGAGTTTGCTTTATTTTTTCATAATATATTATATGAAATGAAATTATCATTTTGCGAAATTCAACACGAAAATGATGCTTTATTCGACACCAAAGTAGCACCGGTGCCTGACAATACCTTTCATAATTTAAACGTGAAAATCAAGAACAAAGACATGAATGCCAAGGTGAGAGTTGTCCAAACCTATCATGCCTCTCCATGTTTTTAACTTTCCCACTTAGCATTGTGTGATAAGTTTGGAATACTGTCACCTTGGCGTACCTGTTACATGTAGCTAACTAACTATGCAACTTCTTCTCCAAAACCACTGCCACCATACTACAATATTTACCATGAGAAACTTACATGTAACATAGACGCTAAAACGAGTGTTCCAAACGAATCACGCTTAAACATTCTTTTAAAATTTTCCACAAGCGCCGTATAATTATTTTAAGACACCGTCACTTTAACATTCATGTTGCATTATCTTCATCTATGTAAGTTCTTTGTTCACCACAAAATACCATACTACCATATTTACCAACTCATCATCTTCATTTCTTGGATTGTTTTGAGGTCTGAGAGCTTCTCGAAAGCCACGTTACACCGATTTTAGCCTGTTTCTAGCTCAATCTTAAACAAGCCAATTAACTTCATCCAAGTAATACAAATTCGTGTTGTTCCGAGTCGGTTTACAACTTTAATACAACTACTTAGCGGCTAGTTAGTGAGCCCTATAAACTACTTCAATTAACGAGTACAAATGAACCAGTTTCAAAAATTGATAAGGACTTGTATGTCACAGATACACTAAGGACTTGCATGTCACAGGTACACCGTGACGAAGACATCCTATGCTAACAAATATAAAAACGTGTTGGTTTTCTCGACATATGTTTTTTTGCTCTTCCAAAATCAGAAGAAATTTAAGTTGAAGTCGTACGGAAAGTTCTTGCTCCTTTTTAGGTAGCCCAATGAAATAATAAGTAGAGCCCATCATATTATTGGTTGACAAAATCTAGCCCATCAGAATTATTGTAATATCTGAAGGAAGTCTTTCCCCTCTTCTCTCTCCCCTCCTTCCTTTTTCTCCATTGAATCTCAGAGAAGCATGTCAAAGCCATTGGAAAGATACCAAAAACTCGTCCTCAAAGAATCATTGCCCAAAATCCACAGGTACCCATTTGCCTGCAAAGAGCTCAGCTTAATCCTCAGAGGCGCTTACAAGAAATTCCCCAAGAATCTCCAAGCTCTTGTCTTCCAAGACACCCTCACCGCCTTCCGTCTCCTTCCCGAGTATGTTCTTCTTTCCCATTTCTCCGATTTTTCAAATTATATTGCTTCTTGTTTTGATAATTTGCGAAAGAAAAATGGTTTTCTGGAATCTGGGTTGTCTCTGTTATTCGAATTCCGAGATATAATTGTACTCAAAATTGAAACTTTACAACAATTTGGGATGGAAATTTGAGATTTTGTTTGCTATTCTTTTGTATAATGCAAATTATTGATGAGGGTAATTTGGATTGAGCTGAAATTTTGTTAATTTTAGAATTTATTTGGAGTTCTCAATTTCTGGTTGCATTGTGTTAAGTTGTTTACTCTTCTGGGAAGCTAGAATGCAGACGCGCAATGCTGTTTTGGCAGCTCATCTCCTCCTCCGGAGCGCCGAGGCCGCGTTGCCGAAGCAAAAGAAGAATTTGGCTGTTGCAGAATACAAGAATGCAATGGTTGCTCACAAGAGGCGCACTAAAGCGCGCCAAGAAGAAAAGGGTAACGTGATTTTACTTTGTGTTTGCTCAAAACTGACTATTTTTTTATGTTCGAAGTTTGTCATCAAAGATCATGTGAAGTTTGATAGATTTCATCTGTTAAGCATTGAATGCGATCCTTTTAAACTGTTTGTTTTCTCTACCTCTAGGTTCGGGTTCAACCCAGCTGCCACAAGATGTTCTTGTTCACATATTCGGTTTCCTCGATATGCAATCTTTAGCCTCTGTTGGACTAGTGTGCTGGTAATCCCAATTTCCTTTAATCAAGTTCATATTCGGTTTCCTCGAATAAAACTGCGTTTATAATCTGCAATTGTGTCTAATGCTTCTTGATTGTTTTGATGAAGGTCGTGGAATCTAGCGGCAAGTGATAACCATCTGTGGGAGACGCAATACACTACTTTCTTCGGGAATTCTGAGGATGATAAGCTGATTAAGGGCCAGAAAATCAGTAGTAGACTGGTTGAAGATGAAGAAGAGTACACACTATTTTGGAAAGAAGCCTTCAAAAGGGCATATTTAGGTATTTTCATACTTCCCTAGAAAATAGAAGTTTCAATTAAGCTCACACATGCGTGTACTGCGTATATATTTGTTCCGCTTCCTGTTGGATTTCAGATGCAGAGTCATGAATTCTTACCATTGCCTAGTCTGCTTGGATTTCAGGCAGCTCGTCAAAGAAATTGAAATCCAATAGGGGATACTGTAGAGACTGCAACACGATTGTTTGGCTCGACAACATGAAATGTTCAAATGAACATAGGGGACAAAATTCGGAAAACCAGAAAATTAAGCTCGTGTTACCTAATCAGGTATTTTCTATCTTACTCTTTGCTGCAGTTACTCGGTTTTACCTATTTGAATACGAGTAGGGATTGAATAAGTACTAGCTGTAATGGTTGTCAATGTTTGTTACCTTGCAACGTGAACGCAATCGTTCCATTTCTGGTTCTTTTTGTGGTTTCATCTTAATATCACTAGAACTAATTAAATGTTCGGAACCGGTGAGCTTAATCGATCCCGTATCTTCATCTTCTTCAGGTGGTTGAGTATGTGTTGGATGATTCTATATCAATGGTATCTTCTTCAGACAGTGATAGCGATTCAGATGACGGGCCATTTTCCAGATTATGGGCCTACAGAAGACCCTTAGCAAAAGTCATTGAAAACCTTTCGTTTAAAACCTGAATACCAGTGTATAGAGATGCTCGATTAGGGGTGGATACGAGAAAAACTTACCTAGCTACCGGCTAGCGCTTTGCGCACATGCCGGACTGCCCCATAGCTGAACTTTTTTTTCGTTTCATACAAAAATAGGTATGTGTTTACAAAAATAAAAACAACAATGTTCGTGTTTCATAATACATTGTGCTACTTCGGCCAAGGTGAATTAGTAAACAACCTATACGAATCAGTATCATTTTTATTCCGAGTTTAGATAGTTTTTAGTGTTTTAACTCTTCAATTCAATTCCTATTTTGATTATGTAGAGATCGAGATTATGTTATCGAATGAAATAGTCGAACAAAATTAAATTTAGAGATAATTGGAGCAAATGATCTCTAAACTTTAGCTCAATTGTAGCTTTGGCCCATGAACTAAAAATTCGTAAGTATTGGTCCATGAACTTATTATATGTGGAGCAATAGTCGTTTCGACTAATTCCGTTAGAACTTCCATTCATTTTTAACTATTTATTTTGGATGAAAGTTTTAACGAATTTAGTCGAAATGACCATTGCTCCACATTATAACAAATTCAAAGACCAATACTCACGAATTTTTAGTCTAGGGACCAAAGCTCTAATTGAGCCAAAGTTTAGAGACCATTGCTGCAATTCTCTTAAATTTAATAGTTTGGACGATTACTTCATCCACAAGAAATGCTATGCAATCCGAACCTAGGCGTAATACTGTCTAGGTGCCAATAATCAAATTAGAAACTAACGTAGAGAATAAAAACTTTCAGATAATACTAATAGCAAAAATTCCAGGCATCCCAAATATAGATCTAAGACGCATATATTCATTAAGCTGTGTGCAACCAACCAGTACTAAAACATAACGCAGAAACACGGTAATCTGATGGAATTAAACGATTCGACTAAAAACAGTGACTAAATGTGAAGCCTAGTCAACGCTTAACATCGGAATGACGTGTCTAATCCTTCTTCTTCTCCTTCACTGGACCCTTGGGGATTTTACTCAAAACCTTGGCATCAAACACTGCGTACTGCTTCTTAATTTCGATCCACGCCTTCTCACTAAAGGCATCAATCTGGTCATCGTACTTCTCATAAATCACGGGCAGCGTGTGCAGCATCACAAAAACTGCCATTCAACATTCAGGGCTATGTCAATAATAGAAATGAAAGTTCCCCGAATCTGAATTCAGAGTGGCACGGAACAAAATTGAAACTGAAGAAACCATCCTTACTTATGTAGAATAAGGTCAGAAAGTTGAACCATTTCCCAACCACCGACAGAATCCACAAGACGGCTATAACCTGATATCAGTAGAGCAACACCTAATGAGTCTATAATCCCAGTAACGGCTTACACATACAGCAACTATGAAGGAAAGATCAACTTACTCCAAGGAATGTCTTCAAATCTCTCCCGGATGCAATATCCCGCAAAACATAAAATCCTTTGTTGAGTTCAATTCGCAGAGCAGAAGCAAGCTCGAGGACAGTCTTCTCAGGAAGTTGAACTTTTGGGAATTGTGGTGGCGACCTGATTAAGTAACGTAGTCAATTCAAGACCATAAGATATTGCATCAAGGATCAAATCTGCAAAAAAAAAAAATGCTAGAACACCCAATGCCTTACTTGTTGATAAAGGTGGATGCATTGGACCACAGAAAAAAGACAGCCAGAGAAAGTATCAATAAATGGCACACCAGAGTGATTAGATGGTATTCGAGCAACTCAAAGAAAACCCATAAAACAGTGGCACCGCCAAGCACACTTGCAGATATTTTCTTGTTCCTCCATAGGAGAACATCAGCAGCTGAAACGAAAGACTGACATTAGATCGCAATTGAAAGCATTTTCTTTCCAAGATTCTTCTCTCAGCCATAGTTCATAACCGAACATATAGAAAACTTTTCCGGAAATTTTTGCACCGAAGTGATATAAATTCTCTCTTTTCTAGAGCGTAATATAAAGAACAAATCACCAATTTCAAATTCAAACTGATGATGTCCATATTGCTACATAGCCCGTGATAACTACGAACAAAAATGAGCGCGGAAGACTATCCGAAACCAGGACAGAAATAAGGAAAAATGATCAATATATGTTTATTGCATCGATTCGCAATCTATACAGAAATCAGAAAGCACATAAGCAACAAATAATAACTACTATTTAAATCAACAAATTAAATAATGCCAAACAATTCTTCCCCAAATCCTTCTCCTAACATTCAAGATTAATATAACGATTAGGAATATCTATAAACTAATACGATGAGAAAATCAAATTAATACACTGAGATCAGCTCGCTCAAACGAAGATTCTTGTACTCAATAATTTCATTAGAAAATTTTCACTTTCGATGCAATTAAGGCGAACAGAATCATTATTATTCAATCAGATCAAGAAAATCAACTTTCAGAATTCGGTTTCTTCATATTTTCCCACATTTTCCGATCAGCCAAACAGAAAACATCGAATCCATGCAAAAACAAATGTGAATAATGTATAAACGGAGTAAGAGAGAGAATAATATAGTACGTTTTCCGCCGCCCAAGACCTTGTGAACGGGCTTTTCCCTGCCGAAGAGCCTGAAAATCTTGGATTTGACGGAATCGTGCGCCGACGGCTTGTCGTCTTCAACCTTGGCTTTGACGGCGGCAGCGTGCTTGGACTTCTTGTCGTCGTCGGAGTCCGACGACGACGAGGAGGAGGAGTGGTGGCTGTAGATCTTGTCGATCAGCGATTCGGCAGCGGGCGTTGGTTCTGGCTCCGCCATGGATTCTCAGATCGATGAGAGAGAGAGAGAGAGAGAAATGGAGGTGTTAAAAAATTTTCAGAGCGTTGATATCAGAGAGTCAGTGTGTTATGTGTGTGGGGGTTTTTGTAATTTTAATTTTTTCCAGAGCGAGAAGTAAGGGAGATGAAATTTGGCCGTTGAAAGATGGTGAAGATACCGAGGCTGAGGTTCGGATGGTCCGAACCGACAGGCTTGGGAAATAACAGAAACCAAGGAAAGGACTACGGGGCGGGAAAATCTCGCGTCACAGAGCTTCTGGCGTTTCTGTGATCACAGTGAGCGTGACCTATCGCCTAAATTAACTACTCACCAATTTTAATTAATTTTTATTGTTTTTCTAATTATGTTTCATTTTTTTAACAATTAAATTGCAATCAAATTCTAATTTAAATTTCAACGGTGACTATATTCATATCATGAATTAAACCATCCAAAAATGGACAATGACAAAGAAAAAGCTACCAGTAAAAGAATATTAAATAGAGAGAAAATGTTAAAATATATATGAATAAGAAAGGAAAACAACTTATGGGTATGACATATAATCGACACAACGCGTTCAACATTTTATATGAGAGTTCACATTTTTCTCTTTATAAATTAAAAAATAATTTAAAATAAAATATTGTCTTGTCAAAAATAAAATAAGAAAGGCAATATAAACCATTATATGCAAATAAATTAATTTTTTTGGGCATTAATATTTTTACATATGACATTTTACCAGAGTGACATAAATAATCATGCATATATTCTGATGCGAGTTTGATCTCTATTGATTCTCCTCCACTTAACAATTAACTATTTAACCCACTAACGATATTGTTCAACTAAAAAAATGAATAAAAAAGTTAAAATTTTGGCCTAGAATCTATTGTGGGTAGTGTGATTATTAGTTTCAATTAAGTATTTATATGCAAAATACATGCAGGAATATTTTTTGTTGAAATAAACTCAACTTTTTTTTTTCCAAAGAGATAAACTCAATTAAAACCATGAATTGCACCTGGCTGTGACAAAACAATAAACAAGTTGAGGCCAAACCGAATAACAAAAGGGTCCAAATTAATGTTGGTTTGGTCCGGTTGGAGGGCCTCGAGGATAACGGGACGTCAAATTTGATGCTGTTTTTGGCATAACGGTAGTACCGTCGGAACTGGGCCACAATAATCCTTCTCAGATTATCTCAAATTTTCTTTTGTCAAAAACTAAAAATTATTATCCTCCTTACATTTTCTTATTCATTTATCTTGAAAACTAAGACGCGGACATGCATTAGACTAGTTAGACATAATAATATATTCGTTCTCTTGCACTCAAATTCGATATATGTTTGTTCTACTAATGGAACATCTAATATGCAAATAGATAGCTACAAAATTTTGCAGTGCATCAAGAGGGATCAAGATTCAAAGTTTAGAGATACCCACGGGTTCAAGATGCTGGAGATGTTCTTACGGGTTAACATTGTCAGGTTTCCGACGAGGGACATGCTTCAACGTCGCGGTGGCGGGTTAGCTTTAAATTGAAATCCACTGCACTGCAAAAGGCTTATTGCTTCCGAAAGAGAAAAGTTTAGGAAGAAGAGTTGCCAATCATTTGTATTATTTTGTACAATGATTCATGAAAGAGAAAAGCTTAGGGAGAAATGCAGAATATGCCTATAGGCTATAGTTGTCAACAGAATAACAGAACCTAACAAAAGAATATGCTTTCTCTCTTTTCTTTCTCCCGTTTGATCCAACCAACCACTCACATTACTAGCTAGTCCACTTTGTTTATTTGGATTTAGGGTTTAGCCCAACTATGTGCTTATTTTTTTTGGTTGAAAAAAGGGCCTAAAAGCCCAAATAAAATTATTCAATAATAAATCTAGATCAAGATATTCCAAATTGATCATCACGAACAAAACTAACTAAACAAGGAGGAGGATTATCAAAGTAAAAATTGTCTAAATATAAAGCAAGGCTATAGTTCACCAAACTATTTGCCACAAAATTCTTTTCTTTGTAGACTTGCCGAAGTTCGCATTGTCAAGATCTTGATAATTGATATCAACTCTCGACAAGTCAAAACAAAGAGAACCCAAAGGATAATTATTTCCACCAGCTTGCAACACCAAATGAACTATGAGTGCAGAATCTGATTTCACAAAAAAATTATCAATTCGTAAACTTTATGCCAATTGTAAGCCCAAATAAAATCCCCATAATGCAACATTGAGAATCTCACATGTGCCCAAATTGGCGCAAAACCCATAAAATCCATTTACCATCAGAATCTCTTATAAACACCACGTGCTTCAATAGAATTATTATTTCCCTTCTTGCAACCATCAATATTAAGCAAGCTTAAACCAATATGAAGGAGGAGCTTTCTAATGGAGCAAAGATTCAATCCTATGAGGTTTATCACTCTTGAGAGTAGTAGGCTTCAACCATTCATGAAGATAAGTACAAATAGAAAATGTAGGCTCATCGGTCATTGCAAAATCTTGCTCAAAAACAAATTTATTTTGCTAATACCACCAACCAACAACGGAAAATACCAACCTCCACTCCAACTATGTGTTTTTTTATTTTTTATTTATAAATAAAATTCACTTTTTTTTAGAAGACTACTTGAACACAATCAATTTTTCTCGAAGTGCTAATCCTCACTTTGTTGGAGAAGATCGCGTCCAAATTTTATAGACCACAATTGTTGATAACGGAAACATTTCACTTTGATTGTTAATACTGGCCGAAACATTTTATGAATTGGGCCGAAATTGATGAGAAATTGAAAATGATGAAGTGGTTCTCACAGACCGAAGCCCATGAAAGCTGTTGGGCTCAATAGCATTTGAGGACTTATCTGGCTCACAGACCTACATGAGGGTATTGTATGGGTCGATCCAAAGTATAAATTTGAACAGATAAAATTCGTAGCCCATTTAACAAAATTAAAAGTCTTTTGACCAAAACTATTTTTTAGCTTAATTTCTTCAATCTTTGGGTTCCAATCAACTGGTTTGGTAAGCAAAGCGACTTGGATTAGTCTAGTGTTGAAGGTGGGTGAAAGTATGTTAGATTCAGAGTTCGAACTCCTTCATACGACAACAAAAAGAAGTAAAGCGACATAGGTTAAGTTCAGAATTCGAAATCCTTAGTATGACAATCTAAACAGGAATTTTGCAAGTTAACATCACCAGCATTAGGTTTAGACACTAATTAAACATGAAGACCCCACCAATAACGAAAATTCTTTGAGGCATAATTTGACCAGCCAACCGCATATGAAATTCTTTAGCACACAAATATGAAGCAGATTTCACTCACTCGAAAACCCAAGAAAACCCAACAGCCAAAACCCACAACAAAAAGAAGTACAGAAAAAAAACCTAAAAAGTCGTAGTAAGCTCTTGAGAGGTGGTGAGTGGAAAAGAGAATTTGGATGGGGACTAGTTTGATCTACCTGAGATGACAACAAGAAAAAAATTGAACATCTTATCATGGGTGGGGTTCACCTTCTTTGCTTTTAAACAAAAAGCAAAACCCAACCTAAAGATGTGTATAATCAAGGTGATTTGACACATAAATTTACTTATTATAATTTCTTTTAATAGTCCAAACTACTGAATAGTTTGAAAAATAAACGGTAAAGATTGACTATAAAAAATTAAACGGTTGACTCTAAATAAATCGAACAATGAAGATTGTTAAAAAAGTCATTGAATCATATCCAACGACAAATTGTGCAAGCATACTTTAGTGCCTATAGGTACAGAAGAAAAATCGTGTCTACTCTTTTATCTTTATCTCTCTTATCATGTGAGTAAAATATAACCAGAAATAGAGACAAAATAACATATATTGTAGGAATTGGCTACAGTGCTCGTAAGCATTGAATGTTTATACCGATCTCACTCTCCATCCCCCATTCTCTCCTCTCTCCTCTCTCTTTTTAAAGGTGAGATTGGTGTGAGCATTCAATACTTGCGAGCACTATAGTCTACTCCTATTTTGTGACACTGGAGTTTCTCTTGTGATTTGGACTTTTGGAGTGTAGAATAATCACGGGGTGATTTGACAGAAAAATTTACCTATACACCTCATGCATAGGAATTGTTCTCGTGAACTGGGGTGCAGAATCTTACAAGTTTAGGACAGCATAATTAAAAAATAGGACTAATATATTCTTTCGAAATCTAGTAAACTATATGCCATGTAAATGACAAAAATGTTGTGATTAAATCATGATTAGTAAAAGTATAGACTACAGAGTCAGCTTAAGCCTCTTCTATTAGGACCACATGATGCAGAAGTTTGGTTCATGTCTTTGTGGAGGACAGTGAAATTAGTATAGCTTCGGACCACAACTAGGCAGCAACAAAGAGCTAGACTCTCCAGCCTTTAAACATGACAAGAATATGGCTTAATCACATATTCTATATATTTTATCCATTTAACTTTTCACATGACAATACATGATTGATTTAAAATATTGTCAAAATTGCATTTTTGCTGTAAGGAATTTATAGGATCACCTTGTATACCCTAATGAATTTTTATTGAGCTACGTCAATATGATTGAGAGAAACTTAACTAAACCGAAAATGTCATTGTATCGATATTAGTATCTCTGTATCTCAAGTCAATTACGGACCCGCATAATCACAACGGTGTATGATTAATTTAGAATACCGACAGCCTGTTACATAGAACTTCTTTACCTCACAGTCACATAACTTAAATGAATTTGAAGATTTTGGTAAAACATTTAATGAAAGAGGAAAATAAGTGAAGGACCTTTCTCCCCAGTATTCTGCAGAATGCAGCCCCCGTTGATTCAAAAGAATGGCCAAGAGTCCAACGCCACACAAAACCAATTTTACAAGTCAAACCTTTTACTGCAAAAACTTGAAGACCCCCCCTCTCTCTCTCCAAATTTGCTTTCCAGCCATAAAAAATTAAAGACTTTGGACCCTCTCTGTAGTCTTTAAGCAGAAGAAGCGTGCCCCATCTGCACCCCAATGCCTTGCCTTGTAAAGAACCCCCCAGCTAATCCTCTGACCTCTCTCTCTCTGCAAAAGAAAAGTTAAAGCCATTGGAGTTTTTTCTTTTCTTTTTGGCCTTTTCTTTCATTTTTCTTTCTCTTTTTTCTCTTTTCTCTTATTCTTTTTGGAAGTTTCTCGTCACCATCCTCATGGCTAAAAATCCGATGCACAAGTAGGACTTGTTAGATTGGGAACTACACCATGTACTCAATTCACTATCACGCTCTCCTCAAAAAAACGTTCTAAAAGATCATTTAACCAAACTTGTTAACTTTACTTTTTCCACAAGAAAAAAAGATCATTTGACCAAATCTATTTATAACTTTCATCCCTTTGAGTTAGTTTTATCTTCTTTTCCTGTGGTCAAGTTTATCTTCATGAAATCAACTTAAAAACAAAATTCAATAGGCTTATTCATGCTGTATTAACACTGCACTCGAGGTTCTCTGTTCGATTCTCTCATTAAGTTGATTAATTATGCTTTTTTAATACAAGCAGTGCTCTACCAGAAACTAATATGAGTTATGAGGGTATACAAAATTGGGTTTGACAAAAATATGAGTTAGAGATGGAATTCACATTTGTGTATATAATAAAGCACATTTGTTCTAGTTAATATAACTGCGCTCACGTCTGCGTTAAGACGATGAACTATAGTTTTCCAAAACAACATAACTAAAAAGATCAGGGAAAAGGGAAAAGATTAAATTTTTGGCCTGGAGGAAACTATAGAGGGGGATTCGCGGTCCACTTGTGTGCAACAAACAACAAAATCAACACGTTGTGGTCGAAAATTCCTGCAAATCAAAGTTCAAAGTCATGACTCGTGAGACGGAGCGTCAGGGACCGGCGCGTGGGGGCCAGCAATTGAATGAGAGAAAACCTCTGCGTCATCTCATCAGCAAAAGTCTGAAATCAAACCTGCATTTTTTCATAAAACAGTGGATGAATCTGTATAACCCACACCTCTCAATTCTGAAACCTTCCTGAGAGTATCCCTCTATAAAACAAGAACATGTGATCAAAACTTACGTATGCATTAACGTCTCGTTTTACAAACACAAAAGTTTATAAATAAAATTTACATATAATATTTATTTTATTAGAATGATATCATTTTATTAGCACAGAACGATCATCTAAGTATTTATCACATCATAGCCTAAGCCTATCGATTCTATGCTTTCGCCTATTGGTGCCTACTTTTAGAATCACGTAATCAAGCCATGTAAATAAAAACAGAGAACCTACAAAATACAAAAACAAAAGCAATCACTCTCTCTCTCTAAAAAGCAAAAGAAAAGCTTGTTTCCTCTCTCTCTCTCTCTCTCTCTCTCTCCTCTGTTTTCGATGCTGCAAACGCAACGCCATAAAACGAAGTGAAATTTTTAAATAAAGCTCCTCTTTATTTCACTCATTTCCTCACGTTACCCCCTCTCACTCCATCCTCGTATAAAACCCCTCAAAACCCTACCATTCTCTAAACCCCCACCTCTCTCTCTCCTCCATAGCCATGGAATCTCTGTACTTCCTCAAGTTCTGGAAACCCAATGCCTCCACCGCCACACCTCCAAATCCTTCCGTTGTAAAAGACAACGAGGTCGAAGAGGAAGAGGAAGATTCTTTCTTCGACTTGGAATTAAGTTTCGACATCATCCAAACTCCACAAGAAAACAACATCCTCGACTCCAAACCAAAATCAAACACCTCGGACAAAACAGCCGGCGAACCAACCCTTTCTCTGTCCACTTCCGATCCGATTTCCAAAAGAAAAATCCTCCCGATCGAGCCTTTTTCCAAGCCTCCTCAGTCCCCCATCGCTCTCCTTAAATCCGCCCCAAAGTTCGGAGCTTTAATGTTCAAAAAACCCAGACAGAAAACAGAGAAAAAAACAGGGGACAAAGCAGAGTCCGAGGTTTCGATGGAGTCTCAGAAGCAGAAAATCAAAGGAGTAATTGCGAAACAGCTCGCCGGAGAAGAAGCTCAAAACCCACCTAAGCTCACCCGAGACAACAGCTCCAGGAGAAACGGAATCGGATTGCAGAATCTGAAGCCGGAAGACTCGAAAACAGAGAGATTTTCTAAGGATGTTTTGCAGAAGTACCTTAATCTAATCAAACCTCTGTACTCGAAGGTTTCCAGGAGGTCTACTGAGAAGGTGAAGCCTGCCGGAGACTCACCGACGGCGTCTCCGTCGATGCCGATATTCTCTATGTGTTCGCCGAAGAAGGACAAACAGGGGAACTTTCCGGCGGGATTTAGAGTTGTCTGTAGGAACTTGGGGAAGAGCAAGTCTGCCACGGCGATGGCGGCACCGCCGGTGCAACGGAGAGACGATTCCCTGCTGCTCCACAACGATGGGATTCAGAGCGCCATTCTGCATTGCAAGAGATCGTTCAATTCTAGAGGTACTGACACTTTAAAAGCTTTCAAATTTTAATCCATTTTTTTCTAAAATTAATGAAGTTCATAAATTATTTTTAATTTCGTTTCAGATTCTTTGTCTTCGTTATCGCGATCAACCAGTGATTCTTCCTCCATGAAATCATATTCTACAGGTAGAAATCACTCTGTTTTTTCTTTAACAAATTAAGTGAATTTCTAATTTCAAAATTAAAAAATTTACAGAAAAAATTTACATATTTTGCAGATTCTTCTCTGTTGTCGCGGTTTGCAAGTGAATCCCAGGAAAAATCAGCGAGAAACTCGATCGAGGAAGGGTACGGTGCCGAAATTTGAAGCTTTGTTTGTTGGATTTTGATGGATAAAACGCGGGAAAAACAGAGGAACTTTATCACTCTGTTCTTTCTGTAAAAACAAAGGAAAGAAAGGAAAAGGAAAATATGAGGTCAGGATAGGGTTGTTTTTGGTATTTTAGCTTTTAGGGTTTTAGCTATGATGACCGGTGAGCACGGCATATAGGGTTCACCTGTTGTTGTCTGTAAAGTGATGTGTCATGATGAAAAAACTGAAGACAATAAAAACTCTCAGATTTTGGGGATCTTTTTTGGTTTAGGGTTTCTGCTCTGAAGCAGCATCATGTTGCTTTTGAATTGAATCAATGTATGATGAGAGAAAATGTGTTTAAATCAATCAGAAAAGATATGTTGACATTATTTTCTGGGTTCGGAGATTTTGATTTGACTCAACAAGTTTGCATCTTTCATAGTTTGGGGATTCCACTTTCCAGGATAAAGTAAGAGAGGATGAGGATGGTATCAGATGCTTGTTCTTCAATTCCTCATAAAAACTGGTAGTTGGAAATCAATTTTGGTTGTTGCCTGTATTGTCTGGCTATTAAACGGACATCCGTTTAGTTGATACGTCATTGATAAGGTCTCGATAGTCGATATTAATGTTACCTAAGTGAGATGTAAAGTCTGTTTTGTTGATATGACATTGGCAAGGTCTCGATATTAATGTTCCCAAAGTGAGATGTAAGGAACTTATAAGTAAATTGGTATTGGATGAAATCTTGACTTTTTTTATGTGTGAAGTTCTTTCACCATAGAAGTCTTAAAATTTAAGAAACAACAGCGTATGAAAATGTGGGGTGTGAATTAATTGTAACGCGTCGAAAAGTTCAGAAGCAATGACTTATAAAGAGGGTCAAAGAAATGAACGTCGTGCATTCAATAATTTTGCCAATATCTATTTCTTCTGTTACAAACTTGTATTTGTGGAGGAGGATTTATGATCACCACCAACCTGAAGAAAAATTAGTTAATTCGATTCCGACAGCATTTTTGCTTTTTATATTCGACCAAAAAAAAAAAAGTGCTTTTGAATTGCAAAAGAAGCATTTTATTTGCTTTTATTAAAATCTGATTTCGTTTCAAAAGAAAAGCATTCAGAAGGTGGCAGTGGCAGATGCTCTCTCTCTCTCTCCCATTCTCTCTGGCCACCCATCCCATCTGGTTATGGTAGCTTGGATAGAGAGATTCAATTCAACTTTTGACTGCTGGTTGCAGCACCAGGCTACCAGCAAGGAACGAACTGCTATATATATATATATATATATATATATATATATAAAGTCGCACGTATTTTTCCAAATTTCCCAATCACTTTCCAAAGTATTACATGCATTTTACTGTAATTTTTTTCTATGTTCTTCCAGTATTTTTATTAAAAAGAATCGAACTCTAAACTTTTCATAATCCTAACGTATTACCTCGTTCTATCCTTACCACTTCAACTAACCCCAAAAGCTTCTCTATTAATAGATTTTGAATCTAATTTTGAGGACAATATATTTTGCTAACAGAATTCAGGGATTAAAATTATAAACAACCCTAAAAGTTATATAAAAATGATCTCTGTAAATCAAAGGAACAAGGCATGCACTTGCACTGCAGTTCAAACACATAATTATGATGGGCAAGAAATGCCGGGAATGACATCAAATATTTGTGGCCCTTAAATCCCATTTGAGACACGAATGCAAACTTCACGGTGAACCACATTGCAGACCTGCCAAACAAGAAAAAATGACAAAAAACAAAACCACATATCTCGGGGCACCACCACTAGGTTTCAACTTCACAATGGAGACCATTATCATGGGGAGCTGTATGAATGAATAGGATTGAAATGGAAGTGTTGCTTTGGTCTTTCTATGAACTTGAAAATTCAAAATTATAACTTACAAGTATGAGCCGCGTGAAAGAGACTTATATGAAACAAGAACGTGAAGTTGTCGAACGCTACCACATTTACGTCCCAAATTTCATTAAGTCTTTTCTCGAGGGGTACCCTACTTTATAATACCAGTTTTAATTACACCAAAAGTGTCTTTGTTGAGTTGTCTTCAACTCACCATACTTGTTCCACTAAATGAATATGCATCTGCAAAAGAGGATAAATCATGAAGTTTTTCTTTTTTTCAACATGAGTATAGATAGTTTTGTTAGTGTATTGATTGACTGAATTTTTATTATATGCAAGCATAATACGTAGAATAGTTATAGCATTAAAATTATAATTTGTGAGACGTGTGTCAATTCATACACTATCATAAAAAATGTGAGGTTTATGCCTAAGTTTTTTGACATAACTATAGGGCTCAACCCAGCCTGACGCTAGCACAACAATTAGTATTTTATGTTTAAAGTGATCGTCTTACACTTATCTACACTTATCAACAATAGTGATAGTGCCACATATCTACGTGCAAACTACACTAACACAACTCTTATAAATTTATCGAACTATGGTTGACAAATGCTCGACACAATGTGAACACAATTCAACACACCACAAAATCAATTTTTAGATTGTGTTTCTCGGGACTGGCTACAGTGCTCGCAAGCATTGGATGCTCACACCGATTTCACCCTCCTTACCCTCCTCTCTCCTCCCTCCTTTTAACGGTGAGATCGGTGTGAGCATCTAATGCTTGCGAGCACCGTAGCCTACTCCGTGTTTCTCAGTACTCTTACAATTACAAGTATTTCATGTTCTCTAAGACAAGATACTAGGAATGGTGTATTATGATTAATATTTTAGGTGGACTTCATATATTTTAAACAATATGTACTCCTAACTTCCTAAATTAGAACAAAAAAAGAGTTGATAAGTCGATGCAAAGGCTACTGTTCACTGCATTTGACAAGTTGGAGCAGCAGAAAGACATGATTTAGTAGAAGTGTTTCAATCAAGAAATGTGATTAATTATATGCAGATGAATGCAAATTATGCAATGAACCAAGAAACACCACACAAACAAACACCCGACACCATGTTTTCAACCGAGGACAATTAGATTTGCTGTGTTTCCTCCACTGATATTGTCTGGTGGTAATATATAAACTGCTGTGACAACATTAGTGTCAATTGCGTTATGTCATATGCATCCATGTCTATGATCATGTGAGCTCATTTTCCAACCATGGCTTTCTTTTTAGGGTAAAACAACATTCTTAGGAATCATTAAGATTCGAATTAGTTTTCTTTTGCTGCAGTTCATTGGATCTGTCCCAATCATCGGCCAAGCTTTCCCGAACGTTTAAAACCCACCGTGTCAAAATACTGGCTCATGCTTTAGAAGAAAGTTGTCTTTTTTTCGCCAGTAATCACTGTTTTAGATCTGTACATAAATATTTCTGTTTGTATCTTAAGGGAGTTACGTATATGTATCAAATTGTGATTTGCAGAAGAAAAAATGACTCATTTTAATAAAGGAAACAAGCACAAACAAAGTTTTGCTGAATAACCATGAATCACTTGAAGTCGAGAATGAAAATGGCGGATTATGTACTTAACAGCCCAAACTACTAGGCCCTAGCAAACAATTTTCGCTCTCTTTTTTGAAAGGCCCTAAGGATCATTAGAGCCCAGTGGAGATGTATATTAGGTCGAATTCTTTTATTTGGGCTACGTCATGGGCCTACTTCAATCAAAGCCCAAAAGTTTAACAAGGGCATAACCAAAATGGTTAATGACAAGCTCTAATTAAGATTTAGAATCCATCAATCATAAGAATATGCAATTCAGTTCAATATTATTAACACTTCAAACCACTAATCACAACAAAGAAAATTACATAGGAAATTAATAACGGACTAGAATGTATAGCAACACAATTTCTCAAAGCTCACATAACAAATATAAAAATGAAAAATGAAAAGGGGTTTCGAAGAATGAATTAAGCATTATACATATGAAGTATCACTTGCAGACAATTTTTTGGACCGACTGCGTAGCAATAACGATTTCCATGGTGCAATTCATCTGAGCAGACCTCTTCTTCTTGATCACCTTCATCAAATGTATCTTCCCCTCCAATCTAGAAGTGGATGTAATCGGAATAATCCCGGAGCTAATATCACTTGCTAATTGAGAATTACCGTTCAATCCATTCGAACTTAGGTCCAAAGAGGCCTCTACCTTTCTAGTCGATCGAGCCCTGGCACGTGCCTCGTACACATTGGTCTGCCCAATTTTTGTGCCCCTATAGTCAAACTCAACAATTCCATCCTCGTACTTGAAGTGTCCAAAGTTGGTGTTCTTCACACCAAACTGAACATCCATTTCTAGGTTAAATGAAGGGCTCGTTACACTGCCAACTTCGAACTCACTGAGCGAGGCTGATCGAACTCGGAACTTAGGGCTTTTTATTTTCATGACGGTGAGTGCGAAGACTGTGATTACTACAACCTGGAACACAGCAAAGACAACAACGTATAGTAGGCACCTCATGCGCTTGTTTCTTTTCTGCTCGGCGGGGTCTGCTGCGACGGCAGATTCTTGGTCGCTCCGAGTGTAGCCGTTTGCCAAGGGTGCCGAGGGAGGGGGAAATGTTGCTTCTTTCTCAGCTGCCATTTTAATTTCTTTGAGTTTGTAGCTTCACAAAGTTTTTGTTTTTTGTTTTTTTGTTTTCTAGGGTTTCTGTATATTTGTTTGGTGGAGTGGAAAATTGATAATGGTGGTGGTTTTGATAAGCAAGTATTTATAGATTTGTGCTAGGAGGATTAAGAGTGCACTTATTTTGAAAATTGGATCAGCAAAGGTCCTTTTTCTTGTCACAAACGCGGAAGGAGGCGTTGAAGTTTGACTTCTCTCTGATACAAAGATTATACATTCCCTTTTAATTGTAGCAAAAACTTTTGGATGCTTCTTATAACTAGTAGATTTTTATTTTTATATTTTTAAATAAAAATTTAACCGTTAAAAAATTCAAAGTATTTAAAAAAGTCTTTAATTATAAAATATTTTTTGTATTTTTTTTATTACAAAAGATATTACTACTCTAAGTTTGATAAAAATAAATAAAAATGAGTTTGATCTTGAAACGCAGTGAATTGAAGAAGAATGTCAAGTAAGCAATTAAGCATATGATCGTATGAGAATACCAGCAGCCTAATGACATTGCAGCTTGCACCTCATGCTAATTAATCAAAATATTTTATAATTTCATTAGTATGATGGTGGCCAAAAAGTAATTAATTTATAATTTTATTTTATTGGAATTATTATTATTTGGCGCGGTTAGGTAGCTAGAGTGTTTGGCTTGTGAGTTACTGGTTCTGGAAGTAGGAAAAGTATGTTTCGAGTCTTTCGACCAAAAAACAAAAAGGAAAATTATAAGATATTTATCTATCTATATTACTAAGACAGAAGACCTTACGGTTAAACATTCAAATAATAACAAAACTGTCTATTTAATTATAGTTTATGAAAAAAGGAAAAAAATAAAAAAAGTGAGGACAAGATGGTAAAAAAAGAAAAATGAGCGAGAAAGAGAGGCAGAAGAGAGAGAGATAAAAGGAAAAAAACTAACAAAATAAAATTCAAAATAAGAAAATCAGAAAAGATAATTATCAAAAAAAAATTCATACAGAAATTTAGAATAAACAGAAATTAAGAATTTAAAGTGAGGAAAAAAAATTACACGTTCACGAAACTTCCAGTCTTTTCTATATTAATGAGTTCAATATTACGTATATAGAAGAACATTAAAAGACGTGTGTGTAGGTAGGGAGTTTTTTTCCTTTCTAGAGTACGGGTTTGAAACCGTCTGATATGGAGTCCTTAACCCATATAATTAATCAGAGAGCTTAATCAACCCATAACACAACCTCAAGGAAAGTGTTTTCTTTGACCACCTCAATATTCATTATCTAATAAACATTATATTATATGCATGACGATTACAAACTATGGGAGTCTGAACTATACATAGGCTATATAAGCTCATTTGAA
This sequence comes from Gillenia trifoliata, assembly GCA_018257905.1. Classification (NCBI taxonomy): domain Eukaryota; kingdom Viridiplantae; phylum Streptophyta; class Magnoliopsida; order Rosales; family Rosaceae; genus Gillenia; species Gillenia trifoliata. Next base: position 28,266,778 of record CM031086.1, on the reverse strand, counting down.
TCTTCACTTCCCACCATCATTAGAATTTTCAATTCAAACTGTTAGAAATCAAAGTCAACGTCAAGCTTGATTTGTGGATCAAATCTTTGAGAATATGTCAAACTGCAATCACTGTAATTAGGTCCTAAAGTTTAGCTGTTTGTCTGTAGGTTTACTTCTTTTAGACATAATGTATTCCTATATAAGCTTTGTAAAGCAAGTCGTACATACACACAAGAAATATACAGAAAGCTCCTTCTTTGTTATCGATTTCTTCATGCACATCAAAGCTTTCCCCACTTCACAGAGGAGGAGTATAATCAGATAAGGACATTACTTGGTAAAAATCAGTTTTGTGGAAATGTGACAAGTAAACCTAATACCAAGGATTATTCAGCATGGATTATTGATAGTGGTGCTAGTGATCTTATATCCTCATCTCATCTTTTACATCAAACACCATACCGTGATTCTGTTGGTTTGCCTAATGGCTCACGAATAGATTCATAAAGAATGTCCTTCATGTACCTTCATTTCGGGTCAACTTACTCTCAGTCAGTAAGATAACTCGTGACTTATGTTGTATCGTCATTTTCCACCCTCACTTTTGTATTTTACAGGACCTGAAAACGATGAAGGTGATTGGCCTGGGGAAGGAGCATAACGGCCTCTATTATCTGTCCAAGAACACATCCGTCAAGCCACCACCAGAAATCCAAACCAACGCAGTCTCCACCACTCCAGATTTATGGCACTGTCGCCTAAGGCATCCTTCTGCTGCACCATTGCAATTTTTATCTAAAACAAATCCCAATGTTTCCTTTCACCCTAATAAGCATTGTGAAGTTTGCCCGATGGCAAAACAAACTTGTTTACCTTTCAATTTAAGTTTCATTTCAACACATGCACCTTTTGATCTTATACATTATGACATTTGAAGTCCCCATCGCACTCATTCACATACTGGTGCTCGTTATTTTTTAACTATTGTGAATGATTTCTCCCGCTACACTTGGGTGCATCTTATGGTGTTTAAATCTGAAACTCAAAACCTACTCAAATCCTTTATAGCTTTTGTTAAAACACAATTCCAATGCAACGTTAAACAAGTACGGGCAAACAATGGGGGTGAGTTTCTTTCCCTGCGTTCCTTTTTTAATGATTTGGGCATTCTTTTCCAACATTCTTGCCCAGCAACACTGCAACAAAACGATGTAGTCGAGCGCAAGCATCGTCATCTCTTAAATGTTGCTCGTGCTCTACGCTTTCAAGCTCACTTACCACTTACTTTTTGGGGGGAGAGTGTTCTTACAGCTGCTTACATAATCAACAGACTCTCACACCTGTCCTTTCCAAAAGCACACCATATGACAAACCCTATCATATCGCACCCCATTATTAGCATATGAAAGGCCTTGGCTGCTTGTGTTATGCCACTAATCCTAAACCCTCACACAAATTTGATCCCAGGGCACGTAAATGTATTTTTATGGGATACCCTCTTGGACAAAAAGCATACCGCTTGTATGACCTCTCTACCAAAACATTCTTCTCCAGCCGAGATGTCACATTCCATGAAACCATCTTTCCATTTTCCGCCCAACCTCAAGACACACAAACTGACCATGCCGACTCCTCTGTCATACCTTTGCCTTTACCTAATGTCATGCATCAACCATTAAACGACACTTCCTCAAACACAGACCTGACACCCTCACCTCCCTCCTCAATTATTCCATCACCAACCACCCATGACATCCAACCTACCATATCTTCACTACCTTCTCCACACCATTCATCTGTTGAACCTCTCCACACACTCGTGCCATCAACAGTAAACACACCACCTAACATCCCACGCCGAAGTCCTCGTGAACGCCATCCACCATCATATCTCCAAGATTACCATTGCTCCAATGCCGTTGTGCCACCCTCCAGGTCGTCATCTTCTCGTCCAGGTACACATCATCCTTTATCCAACTTTGTTTCCTATGATCATTTGTCTACTTCTCACCGTTGTTTTATCGCTAGTCTTTCTGCCCATAGCGAACCCAAAACCTTTGCACAGGTTGGTTTAAACCCAAAATGGAGGGAGGCCATGCAAGCAGAATTGACAGCTCTTGAACAAAACCAAACTTGGGTTTTATGTTCTATCCCACTAGGAAAACGAGCTATTAGGAGTAAATGGGTTTACAAAATTAAATACCACTCGATGGTACGATTGAAAGGTACAAAGCCCGGCTCGTCGCCAAGGGTTATACACAAATGGAAGGTCTCGACTATACCGACACTTTTTCACCCGTAGCCAAATTGGTTACTCTCAAATGTTTACTTGTTGTTGCCGCTGTGCGCCATTGGTCTTTGCATCAACTTGACGTCCAAAATGCCTTTCTCCATGGCGATTTGGATGAAGAAGTCTATATGTTGCCTCCTCCTGGCCTTTATCAACAGGGGCGAATATGGTTTGTCGACTTCAGAAATCACTATATGGTTTAAAGCAAGCATCACGTAATTGGTTCTCCAAATTCTCCACAGCCATCTAGAAAGCCGGATTCCAACAGTCCAAGGCCGATTATTCCTTGTTCACCAAGGTACAAGACAATTCATTCACCGCAGTATTGCTTTATGTCGACGATATGATTATCACAGGGAATGACAACACTGCCATTGATGAGTTTAAAACCTTTTTGCACAACAATTTTCGGATCAAGGACTTAGGGCACCTCAAGTATTTCCTTGGGGTTGAGGTTGCTCGCTCGAAACAAGGTATAGTTATTTCTCAACGTAAATACACTTTGGATATACTTAAGGATGCAGGTATGACTGGTGCAAAACCAAGTAATTTTCCAATGGAACAACATCTGAGGCTTACGCCTTCAGACGGTGAACTACTCAAAGATCCATCACAATACAGACGGCTTGTTGGTCGCCTCATATACCTTACAATCACAAGACCAGACATTACCTTCTCAGTTTATGTTCTTAGCCAATTTATGCAACAACCAAAGAAACCCCACCTTAAGGCAGCATATCGTGTTCTCCGTTACTTGAAGAAAGGGCTAGGCCAAGGTGTTTTATTCCCAGCACATGGTAAGCTGCAGTTGAAAGGATATTGTGACGCGGATTGGGCAAGCTACCCAACAACCCGGCGATCAGTAATTGGCTTTTGTGTCTTTCTTGGAGATGCACTGATATCATGGAAAACTAAGAAACAATCCATTGTGTCTCGTTCCTCAACGGAATCAGAATACAGATCTATGACATCTCTCACTTGTGAATTGGTATGGCTGACGTATCTTTTGCAAGACCTACGTGTAATACACTCACAACCATGTCTCTTATATTGTGACAATTAGGCTGCTTTGCACATCGCAGCCAACCCCGTGTTCCATGAACGCACGAAACACATCGAGATTGATTGCCACACTGTGCGAGAAAGAATACAATCAGGTTTAATCAAGACAGCTCATGTTTCTTCAGCTCAACAGATCGCCGACATCTTTACTAAGCCACTCAGCAGTCCATTGTTTCATACTCTTCTTCGCAAGTTAGGAACCTTGGATATCCATGTTCCAACTTGAGGGGGCGTGTTAGAAATCAAAGTCAACGTTAATCTAAGCTTGATTTGTGGATCAAATCTTTGAGAATATGTCAAACTGCAATCACTGTAATTAGGTCCTAAAGTTTAGTTGTTTGTCTGTAGGTTTACTTCTTTTAGACAGAATGTATTCCTATATAAGCTTTGTAAAGCAAGTCGTACATACACACAAGAAATATACAGAAAGCTCCTTCTTTGTTATTGATTTCTTCACAAACTGTTTGTATTAGTCAAGAAATTCAGCAAATTAATATGGCAGAAAGGAATCAAGAGTCCTACCTTTTCGCACCCTACGCTAATGGCCAAGCTGTGGCCAGAAGCGATGCAGAAGTCAGCCACAGACCACTCCCAAGCCTTGCATAAAAAGAAACGCATCAAATGTTTAGTATACATTGTTGTTTTCGCCGTCTTCCAAATCATCATTATAACAGTGTTTGCACTCACCGTGATGCGTGTCAAGAGCCCAAAATTCCGAATTCACTTTGTCACGATTAAAGAGCTCACTACTGCCACAAACACAGCCAACCCTCACTGCCGGCCCAGACTCAAGGTGAGCAAGGCCCAAGCCTTGAGCCATATCTTGAAGCAAGACCTCAAATTTTTATAAATGTTTATATAGAACATAAGAATAAAAAAAATTGAATCGAGAATTTTCACGTGAGGCCTCTGCTTCCTTGACTCCTCGGCGTCCTCACTTTGTGAAACAAAACAAAAAATTTCCTTTCTTGGCTTAAATTTGGCGTGAAAACAAAGAAAACCCAAAAAGTTTCTCAGGTTTTTCTTCATCAATCTCGTATGATGTAGCCTCTTAAGTCTCAATCGAGTCAATTCTACCGTTGGTGTGCCTGCAGTCTGCTATTCCTCAAGTAATTTTTCTTTATATTACATTTTTCAATTCTATACTCTCCCTACTCCATCTGCTTGTCTTTGACTCTCTCTCTCTCTGTTCAGTTCTTGACTTTGCAATTCTAAATTTTCTCTTACACTCAATTTGTATTTTTAATTTATATTCCCATATATCAAAAAACTACATCTATTTTGGAATCAATTGGAGTCTGGAGATTGAATTAATCTAGCAAGACTTGGATTCTCAACCTTTACCAAATTAGGTTTTATCATTCCTTCTTCCATATTTTCAGTTTATATTATTTGATTGAAGCTTTGATTTGTTTGTAATTTTTACTGTAATAATTATGTCTACTAGGAAACTCGAATCTGGGTATGAAAAGCTTAAGAAAAAAAAAAGAATTGAAAAACTAATTCAGTCTCAAAGAGGAGCTCTTGATAAATTTGTTATTAAGAATACAGGAAAAAAAATTGAAAAACTAATTCATCCACACATTAACAACCAACTTCTTGCTTAAAAGGGCTACGTTGAGGGCTCCATGGTAACTCTACTGCTCTAGTTATTGTAGCAAGAGCGATCTTTTTGCCGTGCATATCAAAAAAAAAATTTATAATAAGGCCTCATTTTTTATTTTTGCCTTAGACATCAATCTCTATTGGGCCAGCTCTGCCTAAGGTTCGACCGTCAAGAATCCTAATTTCGGACGGTACAAATTCGAGGAGAGCTCCATAACTGTTGTGTATAGGGGCACAGTGATCGGCGACGTTGCTATTCCAAAGGAAACGGCGAGAATTAGGGCAACGAGAAGGGCTAATGTGACGGGGATGTAACAACGGCCAATTTGAACTTGGGTAGTGATGTAAGTTCTGGGTTTGTGACGCTTAACACCATATCGACGTTAAGAGGAAAGGTTTATTTGATGAACATGATCACGAAGAGTAAGTCTGCAGAGATGAACTGCACGTTGAATATTAATTTGACAGAGAAAGTGGTCCGGGAAATAAGTTGCAAGTAGCACATATAGCACACGCGTTACTAGGGTTTTGGGGGTGAACTGCATGCATGGTTTGTTGGTTTAGGGCTTAGTGTTTGCTATCTATTTTTGTGTATATTAGGGTTTTAATTTGGGTGACTTTTATTTCGTTTGTGCCTCAGTATAATCAATCAGGAGATATGTGATTTAGATTGAGACGTATAGATGAATTCATGTGTATGTGTAATTTATCACATAAATAAAGTGTATGATTTGGCTATGCCGTTATCTTTGAACGAGTAAAACAAAAATGAGAGTCCACCGCTTTTTATCTTTTAATACAAGGCAAAACCATACTGACTAGTGAATTGAGTAATTTTTTGATGTATTTAGAATATAGTTATAAACTCATCGGGTGTTATTTTCTCATTTAAAATATTACGTGTAAAATGGTACAACACATATTTTGTATTCTCAGTATTTATAAAAATTTATCTAGACAATCAATTCACTAGTGCATATTTAGGTGGCAATTTTTTATGTTTGTAATTTTTTGTTAGAGTGAACAGGTTGGAATCCAAATCCAATTTAAGCAATCAAATTGATGCCTTGGGAAATGTTAGGGGTCCTAGATATGATTGTTTTATCAACTTGACTCTTCCCTTTGTGTTGATGAAGCAAGAGCTTTGTGAAGATGCTTGAGGTGATGAGCAAGCAAGGTATGGCAGCCAGCTAGTCCAGATCTGGCATAAATCATCAACTTTTTCAGCTGAAATTGATCATATTTTTAACCAATAAAGGCATTCATATTATAAAATAGCATCTTCTTAAAGCTTGGGTACCTACAAATATAGGAAGGCTTATTTTAGAGGGGAATAAAAGGATGAAGCCTTTATGTAGCCTGATTATCTGCCTTACTAGCTTTAGATGAAGAGGAAAGTTTGGCAGTATTTGAAGCACATAAATTTCTTAACGGGATTGAGAAGTACTCTTTCCTCACCTTTCTTTTTTATAATTTAGTTATCTTACATGAAACTTGTACTAAATACCCAAAAACTCCCATGATGGTCCAAACCACATAGAAGACAAAGAATTTGTTCATATTTCTCGGTGATAACTAACAAGGAAATTAGCCACATGCGCGTCATATTTGTTGATAAAGTACCGAATAGTAGGGATACGTAGAAAGCTTCAGTTGATTGCTTCACAATGGAATTATGCTCCAACGGTAGCAACTTTAGGAGAATTATTTACTATGGAATTTTGGTCCAATAATACAATGTTATATGTAAATATATTCTACACAATACTGTATTATTGGATCAAAACATTACAATTGTTGTGAAGTCATTCTATGTAAATTGCTGTCTAAGTTTAAGTTATGCAAGCCTGCAAAAATTAGTTCATTTTTATAAATAACCCATGAAATCCAGGTGTGTTTGGTTCTGTGAAATGCTGAAACATTTAAATACTTGGATAATGCTTGTGTCCTCCTATAGGGAGACTTACTTGTCCCACCACTTACAATTAACGAACATTTACCGTTTGAACATCATAATTGGAAACGTTCATTTTCTTTATCATCATCTAAAGATTATATATGCAAAAATTTATTCAATTTGGAGATCTTTAGCTATTCATATGCATAAAAAAAATTGACGGTTCATCATGAGAATGCTACTTTGTTACCAAAATCGTTGATTAGTTTAACACGTATGGATGACTAAATGATCTCCAAATTGAATGATTTTTTGCATATATGATCTTTAGATGCTGATAAAAAGAATGAACAGTTCCGATTATGATGTTCAAACGGTAAAAATTCGTTAATTGTAAGTAGAGGGACAAATAAGTCCCCTCATCCTCACGAGGGAACACAAGCATTATCCTAAATCCTTTATCAAATTCACACAACTTTTTAGTATCATAATTTTCTTCAACAGAAATTTGTATAGTAAAAATTATCATCTCCTTTCTTATATATGATAATGATATATGCATATGAACATTAAGGCTGGCATATGAGAATAACTTTTGTATGCGACAATATTCCTAGGCAATCACTACCAGCGAGCCATCTGATGTTACATGGTAATGTGGTTAACATACTCTTCTTTTCATTTGGTTAATTCAATTTAATCTGACAGATACAAACGATCCAAATTATTATCTACTCTAAACTTAATTAAACTGTGAAAAAAAGGATTCGACCAGAGGGGAGAGCATATATATGCTTAAAAGTATTTTTCTTATTGAGAGGTTGAAAAGTTAATAAATAATTCGTTGCAAGCAAATATTGTACATCTCAAAAAGTCAAACCAATATTGTACAAAGAATATGCAAAAGATGAAAACTCCCACAGCCTTCAACATACTTATATATATCTCATCCATATGAAAAATTAAAAATACAAATTAATGTTCAACAACAACCAAACTCCACCCATAAAAATGAAATTAAAAATTCCCAAGAAAACCCAATAAAAAGAAAAGAAGAAAGAAGAAAATTAATCAAGGACTAAGTAATTTGATCACTTGCAAGTCAATACGTGGACCATTTTGGCCTTAGTATCAAGATGTATGGTGCAGTTCAAGTCAGCAGACTTCTTCTTTTTGAGAACATTCAACAGATGAACCTTCCCATCCAACTTAGCGTACGCTGTCAAAGTCAAATTCCCAGACCTCAGATCGCTACTCAACTGAGAGTGGCTCGAAACGTTGTTCGAACTCAACGACACTACAACATTAATCCTCTTTGTTTTCTTAGCCTTAGCCTTTTCCTTAGCTATGGTTCCCTCGCCGACCTCGGCGCCTTTGTACGAGAAAGTTGCCTTGCTGCTCTCGAACTTGTAGTGTCCAAAGTTGTTGTTTTTGACCGCAACGACAGCATTGATTTGAACCTTGAAGGAAGGAGAGGAGGAGCTGGAGTTTACCGCGAGTGCGTCGACTGCAACCGAGTCTAAACGGACTTTGGGAGTTTTGACTCGGAGGATGAAAACCACAAAGAGGACTATGATGATGGTTTGGACTATGATCCCGGCGGCTATGCAAAGCAAGCACCTGTTTCGCTTCCGGTGCGAATCTTCGGTTCCGGTTGTCATTGTTGTAATGATTCTGAATCTGGTTTAGACTGAGAATGGTAAGTAGAGGCTTTCTTTTTGTTGTTGGTTTGGTTTGAAGGTGTTGTAGATTTAGTGCAAGAAGAAAAGTGTATTTATAATAAGGTTGTCGACCTTGCAGTTTTTTTTGCTATATTTTTTATGTTGGCCCTACATAAATATATACACGCTAGTTGTTTACACCTTTTCCAGCTGAGTTGCCCTAACGTGTTTTTTTATTTCATTTTGTTCTAACAATCAAATAAATTGTATGAGATAACTATGGAGAATTGTTTATTTCACAACCATTTATCTTTATTCTCATATTAAATAAGTAAACATACCGTAAATTAAGAATAATGGAGGAGTTCGACTCAGAATTAAGGTTTTAGACATCGCGAGGTATGGTGTGAGTTAACATGGAAAAGTATATAGTAATTACCTGACCTAATTCCTATTGGGCGACTAAGTCAAATGACAGAGTGTGTTGAGCTCAAAGTGAGGTAGAGAATCAGAGAGATGAGTTTGAAATGCCACATATTGTGATATAGAATATTTCACGCAGAAGGCATGATGTAGATACTAGGACGAAATTGCGTGGCTCAAGTTTGAAATATTCGCAGTTTGAGGGGGTGACAAGCTTCCCGTGATACTGGGGAAAACAAAGAGATCCTAATATACATTTATACATGCAGCTAGGATCTTAAGAATATTTTGGATGGCTAATAAGCTCTACTGTATCGGACTCTAAAAACAGTCACGCAAGAAGTATTATAGTAATTGTCTACTATAGAGGTAGCATGATTTTGTTCCTCTATTTGATTATTTTGGCAATTCAATGATGATGAAAGTTAAGGTTTAATTATAAAATTAATTGATAATATGGAGAGTAGTCCAACCTCTTATAAGTCTTTGTAAAGTTTATTTTTTCACCGATCTGAGACTTTTACCTTCACATCCTTACATGATCCCTCATATGCGGCGAATTTTCAAGCCAAACACGTGGACAATGCAAATTGGGTGACGTGGAGCACATGTAGCCGTTGGTCTTCACTCGTGGGTCAACCTACGCTTTGATACCATGAAGAAAGTTAATGTTACACCATAAAATTAATTGGCAGTAAAATACAAAATTTAGGATGAACTAGGTGATTAGATTTAAAACTCATTTTATATATCATGATTAAACTCATGTTTGATATATATAAACTCTCTTACAAGTTACAAATACATGAAAATCTTTCTAGGATGGATTATTAAATTCAACCAACGATGCAAAACAGCTCAGTTCTCTTTTGAGCCAAAATCCATCAAATCATCAACTAGATAATATTTAATTCATTGAACTTGTATATATAGTAGAGTATCGCCCTGGCCATGCTAGCTAACTAAAGGTTAAACAATTATATTATAGGATTAACTACGTTTTACACTTTTAAGTTTTGAGGTGATTTTCAAAATGGGCCATGAATGTTTAATTTTTTCACATTATCCTTTAAGATTTTGAAATTGTATCAATTTACACCTTTTGTTTAATAAATTATTTGAATTTTTATTAAATTGATGACATAGTGAGCATAAAATTCGTAACTGGATTGACATTTAAACCACATTTGTATACCATATAGCCTAAAAACTTATAAATTTAATAGATAATTAGACATTCAAATATACCAAATGTGTAAATTGATACAATTTTAAAACCTTATGACCCAATTTAAAAATCATCTCAAATTTTAAAATTGTAAAATGTAATTAGTCCTACGCTATAATATTGGAGCAAAGACTTTCCAGGCACACCAAGGAGGCGTATCATAACATACTTTTATATATATATATACACACACTAAACCCTAGTTGTTATTTTCATTCATTGTTAATTGTTATCACAGTCTGATGCTTTAACTTAATTGGCCTTTGGGTGGCTGGTCTTCCATGGCGGCGAATTGGTCCCTACCATGAACATAATATTCGATGCGAAGCTTCCTGATATAAATCAATTATCTGGGGAAAAATGTATCTTATGAATTGTACGGAGATATTTGCTAAGTTTTAAACAATATAGAATATACCACCATCGGCCCTTTGTTTCTTCAGATCCAAGACGTGTGAATAAATGTTGATTAATTTTTGCAAATACAGAGAAAGAGATCCAAGACGTATTCTTGATTGATCTTTTCAATTATGACGAATATCATCATCATTGTTTGATATTTTTGTAAGATTATTGTTGAATGTAAATATTGTAAAGTAAAAACACAAATTATGTAGGATGGTCATACCATATTATTACACTAATTAATTCTCTTGAAAATCTTTTTTAAAAAAACACTTTTATTCAGAAGTGCTTCTATGAGAAGCACACACTGAAAATTTTAATAAAATTGCAAGTGCTTTCTGAAAAAAAAAAAAAAAAAACTTGAATTGCTTCCCAAAAGAAGCACATATATATTTCTTCTGCCATAAAACATTTCAAGTGAAGCACTTTTAACTCTTTTTTGTTAAACATTGTCATACATTTTTGGTGATCATCAACATAAAAACACCTTCAAACAAGCCCAAATATTATGCTGTTACATACTTTGAGAATCCAAAAAAAAAAAGTTCTTAACTATAGACAGGGCTGAGCTTAATATTAGGAAATTTTGAGGTAAATCAAGTTTGGATTAGTCACTATATATACGTTGATTTGGTGGATAGAAACTGCCACCCAGTCACAAACAAGTTCAGTTTTGTCCATTTCTTCTTTTTGTTACAAAAACGGGATGATGTTTTTTCCCCCCTCTTTTGAGGTGATCCTAGCTCCCAACTCATAGCTTAATCAATTTTTTGTTTCTTGTCTGGGTCCAACTGTGCTTGTCGAAGCTACACAAACACTTTTTCCTAATCTGATGGCTTCTTGGTTGAACTTGAAGATGCCCACGTGCTTCGCTTTCTGGCAAAATATATGATAAGTGATAATTCCGCTACTTAATTGACATTGACAGACTTTCTTAATTCCTAAACCAATAATGTGCCAAATGAATCATCAAATTAAGATGTGTATTACGAGGAAGGTCCAAATTAATCCAAATTTTAGTTCTACGAGTCAAGTCAAATAAAGAGAAAAAAAAATGGAACGACGTTGGGGGTGAGGGGGGCGCTAGCTTGGGGAGATTAAGGTTTATTCTTCGTTTGTATTAAGTATAAAATATGGATAAAACAAAAGATTATAACAAATGTATGACTTCCCATAATTTCATGGTAATGCGTTGTCTTCTGCGGTGTCTTATTTGTGGGTCGATCAGTGTTTTTAAAAGAAAATGAAAATTTGGTCTCTAAACTATTTTTTTTTTCCGGAAAAATTTGTCTTTAAACTAATTAAAATATGCCAATTGCATTCCTATTATTAGATTTGAATCTATTTTCTTCAATTTTTTTGTCAATTTAAGTCACGTGATCTGCATGTGATATACTTTGGAAGGTAGATTGGTAGTTTTTCATGAGTTTAAGGACTTATTTTTTAGAAAAAATAGTGTACGAAGTAGGGGTGCAACTTGGGTTGGGTCAACCCGAATCCGCCCATGCCCAATCCGATTTCAAACCAAATTGGGCGGGTTAGAATAAAGTAAAAACCTGCCAAACCCAACCAGACCTCAACCCGATTATTTATTGGGTTGAGTTGGGTTGATGCTTTGCTCACCCATGTCAACCCAAACCCAACTCGATTTCTAGCCCGAATTGCTCATGCATATATTACACATCTCATTTCATATTATATAAGCCAGGTACAAGTTTGGGAGGGCTATACTTGAAGTTTGTTGTTTGGTTTTCATTTGAACAATGAATGATAATGTTGCTTTTACGTTTCTTTTGGTTAAAACTTTGGTATTATGTTGTAATTTAATTTCAACTTTACATGGTTGAAACCATAGAAATGCGTCTCACGCTATTTGATTTATCTTTTATATGGATGATGATGTGTAAAATTGAATTTTAAATAGTTTTGAAGTTATTTGATTCAAAACTTGAGAATCACCCTATAAAATAATATGTTACAAGATTGAGCTTTATAAAGTTGGGTAAATCTGAACACAACTCGAGTAAGCCCGAACCCAATTTAAACCAAACCCGAATAAACCTACATGAACCCAAACCCAATCCAAACCCGAATTAGAAATGTTGGGTTAGGGTTGGGTTGACCATCCAACCAGCCCGAGTTGCACCCCTAGTACAAAGTTAACTTTGGAGAGTAAATTTGAAATTAGATTCACAACTAATAAGCAACATTAATGACTTATAGGCGAGAAAATGACAGTATTGGCCTCTAAAATGTGTCACGTGCAAGTCACGTGACTTAAGTTGACGAAAAAATTGGATTAAATAGCTTTGAATATAATGATAGGGATGAAATTAGCAGTTTTAAATAAATTTAGGGACTTATTTTACCAAAAAAATAGTTAGATACCTAATTTTCACAGAGGTGATAATTTAGAGAGTCAATCGGCAGTTCATCCTAGCATAAATATGGTTTGGTATGTGCTCGACTTTGTTAAAAAAAAGTAAATAATAAAAGGACAATACTTAGGTACTCACTAGTGAGTACAGTGAGTACCCTATATACTCACTTTAATGACTTGGCCCAATGATATTTTAACACATGTTTTATTGTTTAAAAAAATAAAACATATGCTATTTAGTTTTTCTTGGATTTTTAAAAATAAGAAACACATGTCAACTTTTAATTGGGCCAAATCAGAAAGTGAGTATATAGGGTACTCACTAGTGAGTACCCAAGTATTATCCATAATAAAATATTCTTAAGCAGATTTTAGGCCCATGGCATTCTCGTCTGGCTAGAGCCAATGCAAGTGCTATTCTCCCTATTTGGAAAATGGGCTTATAATACTGGGAGTAGGCTACAATGCTCGCAAGCATTGAATGCTTACACTGATCTCACCATTAAAATGAGGGAGGAGAGAGGAGAGAGGGGAGAAAGGAGGGTGAGATCGGTGTGAGCATTCAATGCTTGCGAGCACTGTAGCCAGTCCCATAATACTGATTATCTCAAGTTTTTGTTTTTGGGCTTTGCACTATTGGATCAGTTGGTGCTGCATTACAAAATGATCATTTCTCTACATAACAGAGAGCAAGAATGTTGTAGTTTAAGTGGTTTTATTGTTTTTTTTGAATTGTAGTTTTAAGTTTTTTTTGAATTGTAGTTTTAAGGTTTGGCACTAGCAATACGAACGACATCTGCATTCCTAATAACAAAATCAGCAACAACAAAGGAGTCATGCACATAACCATCAAAATTTAACTTGAAAACCGCCTCAGGAAGAGGGAGCCATCTTATGATGCTAGAAGAAGCGCGTCGAGAAGGGGGTGCATAATGAGGGTTAGACCCACCAGCGAGGAGAGGGAGAGACCAAAACTCACAACCAAATTTAGCAGCAAAACGAAAGATTTTAGCAGGATGAGGCCTAATGCCTAAAAAACAAGGTTATTTCTAGAGTCCCAAATCTACCAACGTAAAAGGAGAACTTTACAAAGGCCTAGCTTGGGATAAGAAGAAGAAGAATGCCAAGTTTTAAAACTACCTAACCAATCAAGGAAAGAAACATATGACTCAGGAGTAGGACAATTAGAAACAATAGACCAAACAGACTAAGAGAAAGGGCAATGGACAAAAAAATTATCCAAATTTTCAAGAGAAGAGAAAATTGTAGTTTAAGTTGTTACGAGTATATTTTCCTATCCGAAGTTTTAGGTTTGGTTCTCTCCCCTAACATCGCATATAGACAAAAGAAGAGTTAATAAACACTATTTTGGTTACCGTGTGTGTCCTTATGATATAGGTCAGATGACATAGTGGATAGATCAAATTGAAAGGTGCAAATTTGGACCTATGGCCTTCTAGTTCGAAGAAAATGACATCATAAGTAAGACTTAGCGCTTTGCCTTGTTGTATGGACATTTTCACTCAAATTCCATTGTTTACTAATGTTTTATCAGAATTTTAATATTTTAGAATATATTTTTTCTCTATTATGTGATTTTCCTAATTCGTTTTGTGTTTGTACTTCTACAAAGTCTAGGGCTAAGGGGCCTATATAAACATCTTTTAGAGTGCTAGAGTTTGTTATCTTTTATAGTATTCAATCATTAAACTTTGAAATTTTCTTATATTCTATGTTGAATTTCATTTTATTAAGCTTTATGGTTATCCTTTTTTTTTGGTCAAAACGTTATCGTTGGATACTTTTTTTTTATCACGTTGTGTCATTTTCTTAAGCTTTGATCAATTTAATTCTTGTAGTTGATCTATAGTTAATAATCTTGGTCCTTCTGCTTAGTTTGCCGTTGATCAAGCCGATCTATAGTTAATAATTTTGGCTCATTGGCAAGCCTCATGCATGCCTCCAAGGCTCCAACTGACAAAAAAGGAAATAATATCAAACCTCATGCATGAGGAAAACTAATAACTATATTATTATGCAAGTGCATATCATTTCATCATGCATGTAGGATTGTAGGACTCACGGACGTGCAGTTATATAATGCAAAGCATGTCGTCAAGTGAAGGCAGCCAACTGAAATGCTTTATCCAAGCCTCAAAACTCTACTCTCAGACAAAAGCATATGACAGGTAGAGAGCACAGTTGTAGGCTCGTGAATTTGGAGTGATATACAAAAAAATTGATTGCTCACATGCTTCTTCATGCAACACATTGGCCAATTTGCCAACTCTACTTCCACAACTACTCAAAATTTCTTTTACTTGCTCTTTTCTTTATATTTTACTCTTTTTTTTCGTATTTAGTGAAATGGAAAAGCAAGTTCCATGCATGTTTCCTAGTTTTAGTTCAATATCAATAGTTATAATGAGAATAAAATATCAATCATCGTAATAAAATGAGAAGTAGAAGGACGAAAAAAAATCCCAAATTCTTTTATACCAACGAAATTATAATTTAAATTATAAAAAAAATTCAAACTTAATGCAGAAGAAACACACTGCCTTAGCTAACTAACTAACTTGACTTGACTTCGTTCACATCTACAATCCCCAACCTATTTAATTAATTTTGGCCTTTTAACTCATAGTACTCCACCAACATTACATGCCAAACTCAAAGAAACCAAATATCATCAGCACACAATAATTTTCAACTGTATACATGCATCCCTCTCTCTTCCTCACTTCTTCAAGTTATATTCCAACTTCTCTTTCTTCTCCATATCCAGCCCCACCACCTAAAACTCCATGGAATCAGATGCACCACCGCCTCAACCACCCTCTAAAACCTATGAATTAACAGCCTCTTCCATATCCTACACCAAATCAACCACAGCCACCACCACCTTCTCCCCATTTCACCTCCTCTTCAAGCAATGTACCCTCCCCACCCCCACCTACATCCTCAAAGACATCTCGCTCACCGCCTACCCCTCCGAAATCCTTGCCATTGTAGGCCCTAGTGGCGCCGGAAAATCAACCTTCCTCGACATCTTAGCCGCCCGAAGGTCACCCACAAGCGGCGCTCTCCTCCTCAACTCTTCCCCCATCAACCCTTCCTCATTCCGCAAGCTCTCAGCCTATGTCCCTCAGCACGACGCATGCCTTCCCCTCCTCACTGTCTTTGAAACCTTTGCTTTTGCCGCAAGCCTCCTTGTCCCCAACCCTAACCCTACAAACATTGCCGCTATTGTCTCCTCTCTTCTCACCGAGCTCCGGCTCACACATTTGTCCAACACCCGCCTCTGCCAAGGCCTATCGGGAGGCGAACGCAGGCGTGTCTCGATAGGCCTGAGCCTTCTCCACGACCCTGCTGTCCTCCTTCTCGACGAGCCCACCTCAGGTCTCGACAGCACCTCCGCTTTCAACGTAATCCAAACCCTAAAATCAATCTGCACCTCGCGTCACCGCACTGTGATCTTATCAATCCACCAACCCAGCTTCAAAATCCTCTCCACCGTTGATAGAATCCTCTTGCTATCAAAAGGGTCAGTCGTGCACCACGGAACCCTTTCCTCTCTCGAAGCTTTTCTGCTCTCTAATGGCTTCACTGTCCCTCCACAACTCAATGCCTTGGAATACACCATGGAAATTCTCAACCGCCTCCCTTCCATCACGTCTACAACAACCACATCATCACCTCCTAATGATCCTATTAATCATGATAAGCAGGCAATTAGGCAAATCATTAGATACAAAAGCTCTAGAATTCAAGAGATATTGGCTCTATACAACCGGTTTTGGAAAATCATCTACAGAACAAGGCAGCTCCTTTTAACAAACACTCTTGAAGCACTTCTTGTAGGTCTTGTTTTGGGAACTATTTACATCAACATTGGATTCGACAAGCAAGGAATCGAAAAGCGGTTCGGCCTCTTCGCCTTCACTCTTACATTCCTCCTCTCCTCCACCACCGAAGCCTTACCGATCTTCATCAACGAAAGGCCGATCCTTCTCCGAGAAACCTCCAGTGGAATTTACCGGCTCTCCTCATACCTCATCGCCAACACTCTCGTTTTCTTGCCCTACTTGCTTGCCATTGCGATCATATACTCCGTTTCGGTCTACTTCTTGGTGGGTCTTTGTGGTTCTTGGCAGGCGTTTGCTTATTTTGTTCTGGTCATATGGATCATTGTTCTAATGGCGAATTCGTTCGTCTTGTTCTTGAGCTCTCTGGCTCCCAACTACATCGCCGGAACTTCACTCGTGACAATACTTTTAGGCGGGTTTTTTCTCTTCTCCGGCTACTTCATATCCCAACATAACATGCCTAAGTACTGGCTCTTCATGCACTTTTTCTCCATGTACAAATATGCCCTCGATGCTCTTCTAATCAACGAGTACGGCTGCCTTGTGTCAAAGTGTTTGATATGGTACCAAGAGAGTAACAGTGATGGTAAAGTTTGCATGGTGACGGGCAGCGACGTGTTGCAGAAGAGAGGGCTGCACGAAGGGCAGAGGTGGACTAATATTTACATCCTGCTAGGGTTTTTCGTGTTATATCGTGTGCTTTGTTTGATGGTCTTGATCAGAAGGGTTTCGAGATCAAAGTAGTGAAGGTGGGAAAATCACAGTTAATTATTAAGGTACAATAAATTAGTATGTTTGTGTTCATGATTTTTACTTGCTTAATTGCTAAAAATACTGAAGCTGGCTACTGTAATATCCCCCTCCATATGTATGGCCAAATAAAAGGTATTGCTCCTTTAGCTTCATGTATACTGTTGATGTCGATAAATACTAATTGAAATAGGTTGAAAGTGAATATTTGTTTGTTCATTTTTGCATGCCCTGTATTTGCAATTCTTTGTTGAAAGCAAAAATCAGGTTTTTCTTTTGATACAAGCCATAGAAAATTCAATCAGAAAATCTCGCTTATAAAGATAATGTTTTTAATCATTTGAGCTACAAATCATTGTAAAGAATTTTGGTTATTGAATAGGCCTTCTATAAATTGACTTGGCAAAATTATATCCTCAAGAGCGTGACACTACATAGATGACAGAATTTAAGGCTATCTACATTTCGCACCCTC
Source organism: Gillenia trifoliata (assembly GCA_018257905.1). NCBI lineage: Eukaryota > Viridiplantae > Streptophyta > Magnoliopsida > Rosales > Rosaceae > Gillenia > Gillenia trifoliata. The sequence goes on along the minus strand of CM031086.1, from coordinate 28,248,751 downwards.
CATGTTTGGGGTGTTTTTCAATATAGGCCACGAGGTTTCAATTTTTTCACATTGCTCCTTAATATTTTGAAATTGTATCAATTTACACCTTTCATCTAATAAATTATTTAAATCTTCATTAAATCAATGACATGGTGAGCATGAAATCCATAATTAGGTTGACATGTAAACCACATTTGCACCACATAGCTAAAAAAATCCATCAATTTAATGGATAATTAGATGTTCAAATATACAAAAGGTATAAATTCATACAATTTCAAAACTTTAAAGGGCAATGTGAGAAAATTGAAATATCATAACCCAATTTAAAAATCACCTCAAACTTTAAGGGCGTAAAATATAGTTACCTTAGAATTTAACATATCCTTGTCAACATTGTTTGGGGACTGGCTACAGTGCTCGCAAGCATTGAATGCTCACACCGATCTCACCCTCATTTCTCCCCTCTCTCCTCCCTCCTCCTTCCTTTTAATGGTGAGATCGGTGTGAGCATTCAATGTTTGCGAGCACTTCAGCTTACTCCCATTGTTTGAATTGATCATTGAGATATAAAACAAGCACACCACATGCAAAAAAGCTGAATATATCGTGGAGCCGTCCGTACTGAATTTAGTGAAATGATGACGTGGTAGATATCGGTCAGGGAGTAGGTTGTGGTGTAGAATGGTTGATAGAGTGAGAACAATATGTAATCAGCAGAGACCCTGCATCTTGTGTCACGGGTCCCTTCAGGAAGCAAAACGATGCGCAGCAGCGCAGTGCATTGAGATTGTGAGAGAGGAGAGGGAAGAATCCAAGATGGCTCAGCCTTAAACAAATATATTCTGATGACATGGAGAGAGAGAGAAGAGAGAGAGAGAGAGAGAGAGAGGGTTTTGGTTGTCTCGATCGGGTGGTGAAGTTGAAGTAGTCACGCGAAGAAGTTGAAAAGAAATCAAAGAAAGTTTGTTTGTTTGCCTTGTCAATTATCATGAATCTGTGCAATGTCCACGGTCACGGGTTTCTCTTAGTTTAGTTTCTTGACATAATCCCGTGGCCCAGCTCAACTCCTTCTCGTCATTTTCTCATTGTCGGCCTGTCAACCTTGTAGCTTTTTGCAATTCCATGCACACAACACTATTAAAGTAGTCTATTATTGAGAGATTTTAATATTCTAAATGACACAAAGTGTTGTTTATTTAGAGTATCGAATAAATTTTAAGAGTTTCGACTTTAAATTTTGATTATCAAAACATTAGTGGTTAACTAATCTGAAACTAGAAACTCAAAGTTTAATTAAGTTCTAATTGATATATAATTGCATACCTTAAAAAAATCATCAACCATGCCAAAAAATGAGATCAAAGTCGGAAAAACTTGAGTAGAAAGACAAACTTAATGCACATAGCCGAACTGCTAATGATCATCAGTATGAAAAAACAGGTACTATAGCAGTTTGATATGACGGGCGGGTTGTTTCGGATTCAATTGAAGATTTTCATATGCTAGGTTACTTTAATGACACGCTTAATTACAAGCCCG